>SJYF01000358.1:206144-221752 GCA_006410515.1 Procapra przewalskii
AATCCCAAAAAAGGACAATGCCAAAGAATGTTCAAACTACCACACAATTGCACTCATCTCATACACTAGCAAAGTAATGCTCAAAATTCTCCAAGACAAGCTTCAACAGTACATGAACTGTGAACTTCCAGATGTTCAAGCAGGATTTAGAAAAGGCAAAGAAACCAGAGATCAAATTTCTAACATCTGTTGGTACATAGAAAAAGCAAGGGAATTCCAGAAAAACATCTACTTCTGCTTTATTAATTACACCAAACCCTTTGACTGTGTAGATTACAACAAACTGTGGAACATTCTTCAAGAGATGAGAATAGCAGACCACCTCACCTGCCTCCTGAGAAATCTGTATGCAGGTCAAGAGGCAACAGTTAGAACCAGACGTGGAACTAAAGACTGGTTCCAAATTGGGAAAGGAGTATGTCAAAGCTGTATCTTGTCACCCTGCTTATTTAACTTCTATGTAGAATACAGCATGCGAAATGCCAAGCTGGATGAAGTACAAGCTGGAGTCAGGACTGCAGGGAGAAATATCAATAACCTCAGATACTCAGATGACACAACCCTTATGGCAGAAAGCAAAGAACTAAAGAGCCTCTTGATGAAAGTGAAAGAAGAGAGTAAAAAGCTGGCTTAAGACTCAACATTCAAAAAAAGAAGATCATGGCATCTGGTCCCATCACTTCATGACAAATAGATGGGGAAACAATGGAAATAGTGAGAGACTTTATTTTCATTTTTGTTTTCTTTCCCAAACATTTTATTTTTTATTTTAATTTATTTTTTTAAATTGGAGGCTAATTACTTTACAACATTATAGTGATTTTTGCCAAACATCAACATGAATCAGCCACGGGTGCACATGTGTTCCCCATCCAGAATCTCCCTCCCACCTCCCTCCCCATCCCATCCCCTAGGGTCATCCCAGTGTACCAGCCCTGAGCACCCTGTCTCATGCATCAAACCTGGACCGACAATCTGCTTCACATATGATAATATACATATTTCAATGCTACCCTATCAAATCATCCCACCCTCACCTTCTCCCACAGAGTTTAAAAAACTGTTCTTTACATCTGTGTCTCTTATGCTGTCTCACATATAGGGTCATCATTACCATCTTTCTAAATTCCATATATATATTGTATTGGTGTTTTTCTTTCTGACTTACTTCACTCTGTATAATAGGCTCCAGTTTCATCCACCTCATTAGAACTGATTCAAATGCATTTTTAATGGCTGAATAATATTCCATTGTGTATATGTCCCACAACTTTCTCATCCATTCATCTGCCGATAGATATCTAGGTTGCTTCCATGTCCTGGCTATTGTAAACAGTGCTGCCATGAACACGGGGGTACACGTGAACAGACTTTATTTTCTTGGGCTCCAAAATCACTGCAGATGGTGACTGCAGCCATGAAATTAAAAGAGGTTTGCTCCTTGGAAGAAAAGCTATGACCAATCTAGACAGCATATTAAAAAGCTGAGACATTACTTTGCCAACAAAGGCCTGTCTAGTCAAAGCTGTGGTTTTTCCAGTAGTAATGTATGGATGCGAGAGTTGGACCACAAAGAAAGGTGAGCATCAAAGAACTGATGCTTTTGAATTGTGGTGTTGGAGAAGACTCTTGAGAGTCCCTTGGACTGCAAGGAGATCAAACCAGTCAATCCTTAAGGAAATCAGTCCTGACTATTCATTGAAAGGACTGATGCTGAAGCTGAAACTCCAATACTTTGGCCACCTGATGTGAAGAGCTGACTCATTTGAAAAGACCCTGATGCTGAGAAAGACTGAAGGCAGGAGGAGAAGGGGACGACAGAGGATGAGGTGGTTGGATGGCATCACCGACTCGATGGACATGAGTTTGAGCAAGCTTCGGGAGGTGGTGATGGACGGGGAAGCCTGGTGTGCTGCAGTTCACTGGGTCACAAAGAGCCAAACACCACTGAGCAAACGAACTGAACTGAAGGGTGAATAATCTACATGGTGCTATAGTCAGCCAAAGGTGGAACCTAGTTTGATATAAAGAGTCAAGAAAGGCCTCCTAGAGTAAATTGCTTCTCAACTAAGACTAAAATATGAGCTTGAGTAGCTGAATGAAAGAGCAAAGGAGGAAACTGCAGAGTTTCTGAATACAGAAATCAGAGCAGGTTTAACAGGAGGTGGGGAAGAGTGAGTTCAGTTATGGATAAAGCTGAGTTGGGAGTGCCAGATTTATATAGAGATGGAGATATTCTATGCACTGTCAAAATAGAATCACAGAGCCAGTGTAAATGGTATAATGTGAGATGGTTGGATGGTATCACTGACATGAGTTTAAGCAAGAGTTTGAGAACATGAACAAGAACATGAGTTTGAGCAAACTCTGGGAGATAGTGAAGAACAGGGAAGCCTGGCATGCTGCAGTTCACAGGTCGCAAAGGGTCAGACTTGATTTAGCGACGGAACACCACCACCAATATAAATTGGTATGGCCATTATGAAAACCAGCTTGGAGGTTTCTCAAAATATTAAAAATAGAACTACTATATGATCAACAATTCATCTTCTGGGTATATATCCAGGAAGTGAAGGAAATGAAATCAGTGTCTCAAAGAGAGACCTTCATTTTCATGGTCATTGCAGCCTTATTCACAAATAGCCAAAGCATGGAAACCACCTAGGTGTCTGTTGACAGATGGATAAGTAAAGGAAATGTGGCACATTTACATACACCCCAGTGGAATAGTCTTCAACTTAAACAGAAGGAAAGCCTGTCATTTGTGACAACATGGATGATGAATCTGGAGGACATCTTACTAAGTGGAATAAATGACAGTGTACAGGAAGATCCCTTGGAGGAGGAAATGGAAACCCACCCAAGTATTCCTGCCTGGAGAATCCCATGGTTAGAGGAGCCTAGTGGGCTGCAGTCCACAGGGTTGAAAAGAGTCAGACATGACTACATGCACACACACACATTCAGTGTATATAATACATTCATAGTTTTGTGCCACCACAGGCTCCATCTAGTTCTGAAACAGAACAGAACCCTATAGCCCCCTGCATGTCCTCAGCCTGCTTTTTGTCTATGGGAAAACATTAGCCAAAGAATAAGTATAATCAGAGGGGTGAGAACATGCAGAAACAAAGGAAAACAGTCAAAGGAGACCAAATAATAATAACATACTCACTGAGCACAGTCAAAAACTTCAGTTCCACCTCACAGACTTCCTTGGTGGCTCAGGCAGGAAAGAATCCACCTGCAATGCAGGAGACTTGGGTTCGATCTCTTCCCCCTCCAGGGGAAGATCCCCTGGAGAAGGGAACAATTGCCCACTATTTTGGCCTGGAGAATTCCATGGACAAAGGAACCTGCCAGGCTAGAGCCCATGAAGTCGGAAAGAGTCAGACATGACTGAGCAACTTTCACTTTCGTGAGCTATAGATAATATTCTGAGCCATATCCTGTGAGCTGCCTTACAGTTACTGAAACCCCCATCAGATGGAAGAACTTAACTACACGATGGCCAGACTGTAGCCATGACATAAGCTGCCTCAATTCTAATAATTTGCCTCAAAAAATGGAGACAAATGGATCCTGAAACTGAAGATTAACTATGCCTAAAACAACCAAGATGATGCTGGTCAGATCACTGATGCCCAATTTCAAGATGACTGTTGGCACTGACTATATTTTTTGTGTGTGCAGGTAGCTCTCTATGTCAATAAAAGCTCTTGCCCACTGACTGACAGTCAGGAGCCATTGGCCTTTGGACAGATGTCTGCCCTCCCTCCTCCCTGGATGCTGGCATCCAGAATAAAGCAAGCTTTCCTTCCGACCAACTTGGCCTATTTACTGGCTTTTGGGCAGCAGCAGGCGGAGAAGGCAATGGCACCCCACTCCAGTACTCTTGCCTGGAAAATCCCATGGACGGAGGAGCCTGGTGGGCTGCCATCCATGGGGTCGCAAAGAGTTGGACACCACTGAGCAACTTCACTTTCACGTTTCACTTTCATGCACCGGAGAAGGAAATGGCAACCCACTCCAGTGTTTCTTGCCTGGAGAATCCCAGGGATGGGGGAGCCTGGTGGGCTGCCGTCTATGGAGCTGCAGAGTTGGACACAACTGAAGCGACTTAACAGCAGCAGCAGGCAGACTGCAGTTTCAGTAACAGTCCCACAACATTTTCATCACCCAAAAAAGATCCTTTTTACCTGTTAAGCAATCACTCCCATACCTCTCTGTTCACAACCCCTGGCAACCACCAATCTGTTTCCAGTCTCTATGGATTTCCCTATTCTGGATATTTCATTTAAAGAATCATATAATATGTAGCATTTTGTTTCTAGCTTTTTTTAACCTAACATAGTTATTTTCAAGGTTTACCCATATTGTTGCATATATCAGTACTGTATTCCTTTATATAGCTAAATAATATTTCATGTATTCATCCACTGATGTATATTGAGGTTGTGTCCTACTGTTTACCTGTTGGGCTTTCTAGGTGGTGCTAGTGCCAGTGCTGGAGAAGGCGATGGCACCCCACTCCAGTACTCTTGCCTGGAAAATCCCACGGATGGAGGAGCCTGGAAGACTGCAGTCCATAGGGTCGCTGAGGGTTGGACACGACTGAGCGACTTCAGTTTCACTTTTCACTTTCATGCATTGGAGAAGGAAATGACAGCCCACTCCAGGTTCTTGCCTGGAGAATCCCAGGGACAGGGGAGCCTGGTGGGCTGCCGTCTGTGGGGTGGCACAGAGTCGGATACGGCTGAAGCGACTTAGCAGTGCCAGTGCAGGAGAGATGAGAGACTTGGGTACAGGCCCCGGGTCAGGGAGGTCCCCTGAGGGAGGGCATGGGAGCCCACTGCAGGATTCTTGCTTGCGTGGAGCCTGGCGGGCTACAGTCCCTGGGGTCTCAGAGAGTGGGACACGACGGAGCAACTGAGCACACACGCGCTTAACTGTTGTGAATGGTGCCCTGTGAACACTCTGCACAGTGTTTGTGTGAGGGCCCATTCTCTGTTGTTTGGGACACCATCTAGGAGTGGAGTTGCTAGGCGGGGTGATTCTATGTTCAGCTTTCTGAAGAATCTCAAACTGTTTACACAATGGTGCCTCATTTTACACTCCCACCAGCAATGTACAAGTTCCTAATTTATCCACATCCTCAGCAACACTTGTTATTTTCCAGGTTTTTTTGTTGTTGTTACTGGATTTCTTTTATTGATTTGAAGTAATTTCTTGTATAGTCTAGACATTAGTTCATTATCAGTTCTAGGATTGTACAATTCTGTCATTTGTATGAAAAATTTGTCCGTGTTGTCCTTCGAAAAAAATACTTCGATAAAAACAAATTCACCAGGACTTCCCAGGTGATCTAGTGGTTAGGAATCTGCCTTCCAGTGCAGGGATGCAAGTTTGATCTCTGGTCAGGGAATTAAGATCACATATGCCACAGAGCAACCAAGCCCATGAGTCCCAGAGCACCCACGTGCCGCAACTGCTGAGGCCCGCAGGCTCTAGAGCTCATGTGCCACAGTGAAAGCGCCTGTGACCCAACAAAGACCCCGAGTGCCACAGCTACGATGCAGCGCAGCCACGTAAAGAAATGTATTTAAACTGTTAAAAATCCAATTCACAATATTTCACCTGATGGTCTCTGACTCCTAAGAAGTCCCTAGGCCACAGACAGTCTGCTAAATTTCTATCCATAAGTGTTATTCTATCTTTCATATTTGTCTTTAATTCATAGGGCATATACTTCTCTTGTTCACTGATTTTTGGTATTACTTTCATCATATACTGAATTCCATATGCACTGAGGTCTATCTCTGAATTTATTTTCTTCCATTGATCTATTGTCTGTACCACGCTACTTAAAAAAAAAAAATTATGCTTTAGGGAATTCCCTGGAGGTCCATTGGTTAAGACATTCACTGCCGACCGTGTGGGTTCAATCCCTTATCAGGGAACTAAGATCCCACAAGCTGCACAGCACAGCTAAATTAATTAATTGATTAAGTTGAATAGGGCTTTATAGGATATCTTGAAATCTAATAGGGCATATTTCCCCTTTTAATGGTTGTCTTTTAAAAACTGACTTGACAGTTGGAGCTTATTCTTTCATATACACTTTTATAATTTACAAACACTGATAGTTTTATGTCTTATCTTACACCTCTTATTTCTTTTAAATTCTTAAACTCCATTTACCAGCATCTTCAATACCAGCAATATTATTAGATGCCTTGTTTTATTACCAAAGGAATTTATCCACAGTTTCCCCATTAAGTACAACATTTGCTGTAAGTTTTTGATATATTACCTTTACTAGGTCAAATGTCTCCTTCTGTTCCCAATCTGTTAGAGTTTTTATTTCCTAAAATCACAGATAGGTAATAGGTAAATTTTGCTAACTGTTTTTTTGTATTAGCTGAGATATTACCCTGATTTCCTCCTTTTATTCAGTTCAGTTCAGTCCCTCAGTGGTGTCTGACTCTTTGCAACTGCATGGACTGCAGCACACCAGGGCTCCCTGTCCATCACCAACTCCCGGAGTCTACCCAAACCCACGTCCGTTGAGTCGGTGATGCCAGCCAACCACCTCATCCTCTGCCGCCCCCTTCTCCTCCTGCCCTCAGTCTTTCCCAGCATCAGGGTCTTTTCACATAAGTCAGCTCTTCACATCAGGTGGTCAAAGTATTGGAGCCTCAGCCTCATCATCAGTCCTTCCAGTGAACATTCAGGACTGGTTTTTGGGTTTTTTTTGGTTGTTTGTTTTTTAGGATGGACTGGTTTGGTCGCCTTGCAGTCCGAGGGACCCTCAAGAGTCTTCTCCAACACCACAGTTCAAAAGCATCAGTTCTTCAGAGCTCAGCTTTCTTTATAGTCCAACTCTCACATCCATACATGACCATAGCCTGGAAAAACCATAGCCTTGACTAGATGGACCTTTGTTGACAATGTCTCTACTTTTTAATACGCTGTCTAGGTTGGTCATAACTTTCCTTCTAAGGAGTAAGCATCTTTTAATTTCATGGCTTCAATCTTTTATTACTTTTTATTACTTTTTATTACTCTGTTTAAGCTGATTGATTTTCTGATACTCAACTATCCTTGAATTTCTTTTACAAATTCTACCTGATCATAACATTTTAACATATTGTTAAATTTGGTTAAATTATATTTAGGATTTCATGTTTAGTTTCATGTGAGACAGACCTATAATTTTGTTTAATATAATCTTTTCTTTTAAAATAAACCAGCTTAGGGAAAATTATGTTTTTATTTTTGTTAATCTCTATTCTAAGGTTTTTGACAGTGTAACTGAAATGCATCTATCAAATGCTTTTCTTAAAAAGTCATACAGTCAGCCTACCAGTCTTCCCTCTTTTCCTAATTTCTGAAATTACTTATATCAGATAAGAATTAACTGTTCTTCAAAGTTCAGTAGAATTCATCTGAAAAGTCATCTGGGACCTGAGATTTGAGAAGGCAGACCTTCACCATTCATTTTAAAATGTTGAGTCTTTTATTTTGCCTGTGATGTGAATTAGCTTGTGGGCTTATCTTCATCCCTTTACTGCCTAGCCTGACTGGCCTCATAATTCCTGTTCTCTGCTCCTGCCTCTTGGACTGTCAAAATAAATCTGCTTACTGCCTCCCTCATTAATCCTCCCGGCTCCTACACAGATTTTGGAATACTTTATCTTCATCCTTTACTGAACCCTGTTTCTAGGTGCACATCTTGACCATTTAAAAAAATTTTCTGTGTGAGGACCTGAGCCTGTGTACTGGGTGGTCAGAGTGTGTGGCTGAGCCCTGACTAGCCTTTCAGAGACAGGCCTAGACTGCAGATCTCTTCAAGAAAATTAGAGATGCCAAGGGAACGCTTCATGCAAACATGGGCACAATAAAGGACAGAAATGGTAGGGACCTAACAGAAGCAAAATATATTAAGAAGAGGTGGCAAGAATACACAGAAGAACTGTACAAAAAAGAACTTCATGACCCAGATAACCACAATGGTGTGATCACTCACACTCACCTGGAGCCAGACATCCTGGAATGAGAAGTCAAGTGGGCCTTAGGAAGCATCACTACAAACAAAGTTAGTGGAGGTGATGAAATTCCAGTGGAGCTATTTCAAATGTTAAAAGATGATGCTATTGAAGTGCTGCACTCAATATGCCCGCAAATTTGGAAAACTCAGCAGTGACCACAGGACTGGAAAAGGTCATATTTCATTCCAATCCCAAAGAAAGGCAATGCCAAAGAATGTTCAAACTACCACACAGTTGTACTCATGTCACACGCTAGCAGAGTAATGTTCAAAATTCTCCCAAGCTAGGCTTTAGCAGTACATGAACTGAGAACCTCCAGCTGTTCAAGCTGGATTTAGAAAAGGCAGAGGAACCAGAGATCAAATTGCCAGCAATGTTGGATCATACAAAGAGCAAGAGAATTAGAAACGTCTGCTTCTGCTTTATTGACTACGCCAAAGCCTTTGACTGTGTGGATCACAACAAACCAGACCACCTGACCTGCCTCCTGAGAAATCTGTATGCAGGTCAAGAAGCAACAGTTAGAACTGGACATGGAACAACAGACTGGTTCCAAATTGGGAAAGGAGTAGGACAAGGCTGCATATTGTCACCCTGCTTAATTAACTTCTATGCAGAGTACATCATGCAAAATGCCAGGGTGGATGAAGCACAAGGTGGAATCAAGCCTGCTGGGAGAAATATCAATAACCTCAGATATGCAGATAACACCACCCTTATGGCAGAAAATGAAGAAGAACTGAGGAGCCTCTTGATGAAAGTGAAAGAGGAGAGTGAAAAAACTGGCTTAAAACTCAGCATTCAAAAAACTAAAATCATGGCATCCGGTCCCATCACTTCATGGCAATAGATGGGGAAACAATGAAAACAGACTTTTCTTGGCTCCAAAATCACTGCAGATGGTGGCTGCAGCCATGGAATTAAAAGACGCTTGCTACCTCGAAGAAAATCTACGACCACTCTAGACAGCATGTCAAAAAGCAGAGACACTACTTTGCCAACAAAGGTCCATCTAGTCAAAGCTATGGTTTTTCCAGTGTTCATGTATGGATGTCAGAGTCAGACCACAAAGAAAACTGACCATTGAAGAATTGATGCTTTTGAACTGTGGTGCTGGAGAGACTCTTGAGGGTCCCTTGGACTGCAAGGAGATCAAACCAGTTAATCCTAAAAAAAAATCAGTCCTGAATATTCATTGGAAGGATTGATGCTGAGACTGAAGCTCCAGTACTTTGGCCACCTGATGTGAAGAACTGCCTCATTGAAAAAGACCCTGATGCTGGGAAAGATTGAAGGCAGGAGGAGAAGGGGATGACAGAGGATGAGATGGTTGGATGGCATCACTGACTCAATGGACATGAGTTTGACCAGGATCTGGGAGTTGGTGATGGACAGGGAGGCCTGCTGTGCTATAGTCCATGCGGTTGCAGAGTCATACACAGCTGAGCGACTGAACTGAACTGAACCAGAGATAGGACCTTGGCTTCGCTACTCTGCTGGCCTTACCAAAAGCCCTCTGAGAGGGCCTGCCCTCACTACCGGGTCTAAAATAAGGCTTTCCTACCTCATTTCTCTGTCACAATACATGCTGCTTGTTCCCTTCATAGTTCCTTTCACAATGTGTAATTGTCTTGTGTGTGTATTTTCTGTCTCCTCCCGCTGCAACTGGTGTAGATGCCCCAGAGGGCAGGGATGCATCTGTCCTCATAGACTGCTGTGCCACCAGGGCTGCCTTAGTGAAATGCAGCACAGGGCAAGCGCTCAATAAATGCTGAGTGAATGAGGAACTCAGGAGGCACATATTTCTGAAGGATGACTGTGAGTCTTTCCTGTCTATACTCTCGCTCCCTTGGATCAGATTACCGAGAGCTATGCGCTTGACGCGCTGTTCTAGTGTCTCGCTGACTTGCCTTTGCGGAAGTGTGCTTTGGCACCGTGCCAGCGGCTTTCTTTTACCAGTGACCACAATTGTAGACACAGGAGAATGTCTTTGTATTGTCTTTAATTTATTTGTTTGGCTGTGCTGGGTCTTAGTTTCGGCATGCAGGATCTTTAGTTTCGGCATGGCATGTGGGGTCTAGTTCCTTGATCGGGGATTGAACCTGGGCTGCCTACATTGGGAGCGTGGAGTCTTAGCCTGTGGACCACTGGGAAAGGCCCTCTTTGTAGTTAACGTAGGGATGTTGTCAAGGACATTTTCAACTCTATTACATACCTCTCATGAAATATACCTATAGGAAAATTCTTTCTTAGGATAAAAGTGTCATAAACAATGGGTTTGCTTTTATTTTATGCTCACTGAATCTTTTTTTAAAAAAATAATTCTCAGCATTCTATTTTTAAAGCATTTTTATGTATGTATTTTTGGCTGTCCTGGGTCTTCACTGCTCTGCTTTGGTCCTCTCGTGGCAAGCAGGGGCTACTCTGGTTGCAGTGCACAGACTTTCCACCGTGGCGGCTTCTCGTTACAGAGCACAGGCCGGGGGCGCAGGCTTCAGAACTGCAACACACAGGCTCAGCAGTTGCAGTGTGCAGGCTCTGGAGTGCGGGATCAGTGGCTGCGGGGCACAAACTTAGTTGTCCCAAGACATGTGGCATCTCCCCAGAGCAGGCTCGAGCCCGGCACTGGCAGGTGGACCCTCATCCACTGCACCACCAAGGACGCCCCGCCACTAACTGAGCGTGTTCTCCTCTCTGCTTCGGCCTCAGGAAACTCAGGGCTATAATTTCAGCTGCTCTGTAGGTCTGTATGAGACTCTTTTCTGTGAGCTATTTTTTTGGTTCTGTTTTGTTTTACCCACCCTAGTTCTCTGTCCTGAATACCTCAGTTATTTATTTTATAGTAGGAGTTTCTCCTTTCTTGAGCACTTAATATGTGCAAGGCAGTTTACATACATCATCCATTTAATCTTCACAGCAAGCCGTGAGACCCGGACGTTTTCCGGCTTTGACATGTGAGGAGACGAGGTTACTAGTTTAAATCTCTGACTCCAGGTCACACAGCCAGTGAGCAGAGAGCCTTGGCCTCAGGCCCATGCTCCACCTGCTGTCCAGGTGGCTGACACGATGGTCTAAGAGCTTCCTGCACAGAGTTACCCAGGATGCTTGTTAAGATGCAGATTCCTGGGCACCACTCCCAGCCCACTACGTAAGAGCCTCTTTGAGCTTTGAGAGGGCCCAGCTGTCTACGTTTAACAGGCATTCGCAGTAACTCTTGCTGCAGAAGCTGGAGGGCCCCTGTGGGGCAGATGGTCTCACCCCCATCTGCTGAGGTGCACGGCATGCGTCTTCTCTAACTCTGTTCCCTGGCCACACAGCCGCCGCTCTCTGTAAAGCTTCACGTCTGTCACGCTGCTCACCTGTGTTGTGTGTAGACATATATGTGCATTTTCATTAATCATCTGCCTATTTTTTTTCTTTTGGCAGCACCATACAGCTTGCAGGGTCGTAGTTCCCTGACCAGGGGTTGAACTTGCACCCTCGGCAGTGAAAGTACAGAATCCCAACCTCTGAACTGCCAGGGAATTCCCTGCCTGTCTCTCCTTTGGTTAGCTTCCCAAAGCATCCAGCATTTTTTAGCCCAGCCAGGAGAAGTCCTAAGGGGATGTGTCTGCTGCACACAGAGATGACTCTCTTATTCTTAGGTCTAAAGGGGAGAACCACACGAGTGGAAGGCTGTGCTCAGAGGGAAGGGGTGAGGTGGGGTTTCTGCACACAGCACTGGATTCGTAGGCTCACCTACAGGCCACGGGCACTGCCCTCAGGTTGCTCTCACAGGGAAAGAAAGTCGGTCAGTCCAGTGGTGAGCACCAAAGGACACCTGACATGAACATGCAAACCTTCATGAAAGGAGGAGCCCCGGGCTGGCCTTAATGAAAGCAGAGGGGTGCCCTGGTGGAGGCGGGCAGGCATCCCAGGCCTATGAGCATGAGAAAGCCCGAGGCGCAGGCCGCGCAAGAGTGGAGTGGGCAGCCCTGCCTGAGCATGTGAGCTTGGGTGGAGGAGCACTTCTCAGGAGTCGCCCTGCAGCCACTGGCTGTGAACTGCAGATGGGTAAGGACCTGTATTTACCCTTTCCTGGCATTTCACACCATGCTGCCATCCAGCCCTGTAGTGCTGTGGGCCGGTGTATTCCCAAGTTAAGACTTGGTGAGGTTAGGGCAGGTTCGTTCCTGCTCTGTGTAGAGAGGAGATCTAATAGGGGTTGTTAGGAGCCCTCCGACACATGGCCGACCCGCTTTCTCTCCGTAGAGTAATTGGGTGGCTCAGCGCGTCCTGCCCCAGGATGCCGGGCATGAGCAGAGGCACCAGCCCTCACTGGGGGCCCAGCGCTGCAGCCACCTGTGTGGGCTGACCAGGGCCCGTCTGGCTCTTGCAGTGCAGGCCACATGGATGGCCTACGACATGGTGGTGATGCGCACCAACCCCGCGCTGGCGGAGTCCATGCGGCGGCTGGAGGACGCCTTCCTCAACTGCAAGGAGGAGATGGAGAAGAAATGGCAGGAGCTGCTCAGTGAGGCCAAGCGCGCGCAGTAGGCCCCGGGGCGGAGCCGCAGCAGCCCCAACTCATGGCCCGGCACAGAGCTTCTTTCCCAATAAACTTATTTTCAAGCACTTCAGGATCCTGTCTGTCTCACCCAGCTGCATTCAGGCCCTGTGCGCAGCACAAGACAGGCAAGACGCAGATGCTCTGATGAGGCAGAAGAGCTCTGTGCCAGCGGTGCTGAGCTGAGAGTAAGAGGCCAGGAAAGGAGCCAGACAGGTGGGACGCGAGCAGCATTCAGGTGGATTTATTTGCCTTCCCACAGTGAGTTCCAAAATGGATGGAGAGAACAACATTACTCGGCTGCATGTCTGGGGCACTGTGCTGGGCACTCGGGTGTGCCCTTCAGTTCCCACGACCCCATTTCAGACAAGAAAAGCCATGGTAGATGTCTCATCCAATCCACACGGCGAATGAGGGGCTGGCAGAGAGGGGGCAGGCTCCTGCCGGGGCTGAACCGGGGAGAGACTGCACCGAGCTGCAGAGGGCTATGAGCTGAGTGGTCCTGGCCGGCCTGGGCAAGGGTCTAGGCAGGGGTTACAGCCAGCAGGACGCTCACAGACAAGGATTCTCAGCCCTGAGGTCAATTAGACAAAAGAGGGCTTCAGAGCTGTTCCAAGATAGAACCAGCCAGACTCCGGAGGCCTCAGGCCAGGTAGAAAGTCCCAGAGACAAGGGTGCTTTTCTGGGGACTCCTCTGGTCTCCCTTCTCACCCCCTTGAGTCCTCCTTGCCTGGCCTGGAGCCCCCGGGTCAGGTCAGGCAGTGAGGTGTTACTGTGAGAGGGGCTCTGCCTGGGGGACGGATGGGTGAGCGGGCTGAGGCCCCGGGCAGCCAGGGAAGGATTAAACAGGAAGCAGCTTGGGTCCCGTGGGAGGTAAGATGCCAGCAACCAGCTCCCAGGCGCTGCGGCCGGGCTCTGAGGCGGGGCAGACACAGAGGAAGCGGGCGTCAGGAGGCTCATTGGAGCAGAAGGGGAAAGTCGTCCCAGGAACAGCCACAGAGCGTCCTGCCGCAGAGCGTCCTGCACCGCAGCCTCCTCCCCGCGCGCCTGCCGCCGGCAGACCCGCCCCAGGCTCTCCCGGGAGAGCAGCCAGTCAGAGGGCAGTCTGCAGTGGGCCCCTGGCGGGCAGAGTCAGGGGGAATGGGCAGAGGACCCCTTTGGTCCCCAGGGGGAAAGGCTGCAGCTCCTTGGCCTGAAACTGGGCGGTCCCCTCGGAGACGGTGAAGGTGGCTGTGACTTGGTGGTTGAGGCAGTAGATGGTGTTGCCCAGCGCCGCACAGCGCAGCGGGGCGGGGGCGGGCAGGGGCAAGGCGGCGGCCCGGCTCCAGGAGCTCGTCACGGGGTTGTAGCGCATCACCGCGGCGCCCACGCCCCGCAGAAGGTCGAAGCGGTACAGGAAGCCCCCCAGAGCCACCATGTCGCCGGACCGCCGGTGGCTGGCGCTGTAGGGGCACTCATCCCACGCATCCTTCGTGGGACGGTACCTGAGCAGCCGGTGGAAGAGATGGCCCCCGGTGACGTAGATGTCCCCCTGGCAGGCCACAGCCTCGTGCGCCACGGGGAAGGCGCCCGCAGGGAGGGGCGCGCGGGGGGTCCAGGCGTCTGCGCGGGGGTCGTAGCACTCCATGCTGTACAGACACTCGCCCCCGATGGCGTAGAGCAGCCCGTCCAGCGCCACTAGCTTGAGCTGGGCGCGCGCCTGCTGCATGGGCCGCACCTGGCTCCAGACGTCGGTCAGAGGGTTGTAGCAGAACACCTCGTTGGAGCAGACGGCCTCGGCGCCAGAGCCGCGGATGCCCCCCGCCAGGAACAGGTAGTTGTGCAGGGTGCAGAGGCCACAGCCGCGCAGCGGGGCCTCCCGGGGCACCGTGGTCAGGGGCCGCCAGGCGTTCTCTCCGGGGTGGAACACGTGCAGGTGTGCGGGCGGAGGCGGGGCCGCGGGCCCCACTGCAAGGGCCTCCGCCGCAGGGGAGTCCCGCGTGAGCCCAGAGCGCCTCGCCCCATAGAGGCCCGGCAGCACCAGGGCCCC
The DNA here is from genome assembly GCA_006410515.1 of Procapra przewalskii. Lineage (NCBI taxonomy): Eukaryota > Metazoa > Chordata > Mammalia > Artiodactyla > Bovidae > Procapra > Procapra przewalskii. Next base: position 220,771 of record SJYF01000358.1, read on the forward strand.
CAACACCGCCGGGCCCCTGCCGGTGCGCAGGCTCACGATGCGCTCCCGGTCAGCCCCACTCAGCTGCCGGTAGAGGCTCGGGTCTCTCAGCACGCGAAGCAGATTGTCGCTCATCCAGGCATAGGTTTCCTGGGCCAAGCCTGGGTCCCCATGCTGCTGGGCAAAGGCCAGTGCCTGCAGGCAACTGCCCAAGTCCAGCCATCGCGGCAGAGCCACCACGGAGGCCCTGGACTTTCGGGGCCCCTCCGCCACCCCCCAGCCTCCCGGCCTCTGCAGAAACACCATGAGTTTCTGGGCCTCCTCCTGCTTCTCCGCGAGGCCCTGCCTGTGGCCTGCAGGGCCAGGCCCTGCCTCGGACGCCCGTCCTTGGTGCTGCCCTGGGGCCTCCCGGCTGGCCTCCTGCTTGGGGCTCTGGGACGTTTCACACAAGCTGCGTTTCCGGGGCCGCGGGACTGGCTGGGGGTCCCGCCTTGTAGCCGGAGAGGGTGAAGAGCCAGGCTGGGTCTGCTCTGGGGGTGGCAAGGGGGCCGTGGGCTCTGCAGCTCCTCTCAGCAGCGAGTCTGGATATTTCTCCTCGGTTCTGTCCCCTCTCGGGCCTGAGGGGGTGCCTGCAGCGGCAGCTCCCTCGGTCTCAGCGTGACTCTGCTGTGGCTGGGCTCCAGCCTCCTCCAGGGCCCCTGGACCCGCCCTTGTGGCCAGCCCTTCTGTGCCATGCCTGTCCTCCTCTGGGGGAGCAGCCAACTCTCTGTTCTCAGAGGGTGAGGCCGCGCCTGGATGGCTGGGACCCTCCAGAGTGGCCCTCGGGGCTCTCCCTTGGGTCCTCTCTGGCCTGGGAAAGGGGTGACTCCTGAGAACCATCGAAATAAGGTTTCCCCAGCTGGTTGAGAGCTGCCCCTGCTGATGGTCCTTGCAGAGAACCACACTGGGCTCCCGAGATGCAAGCCTTGATCCACTAGCAGCCGCGGGGGCTGCAGCTGTGGCG
>SJYF01000358.1:225196-236203 GCA_006410515.1 Procapra przewalskii
CCCCCCCACCCCAGGCGTATTAAGTGACAGTCAGAGGGAGCAAGGGGCCCTGCCTTAAGGTGGACCTTAGGCGGAGGCCCCAGGCTCTGTGTCTGGGTAATTCTGGGGTCCAACGACCTTGCACGCATGGAGATGATGCCAGCATCTGCACCTCAGTACAGGCCACGCAGTACCCACCACACCTCCACCCAGCACCGGAAGACCGTGCCATAGTCTGAGCGCCGGGCTGCGGTCAGAGAGCAGACATGTCCACCAGGGGTGCCTTAGGACACCAGCTTCACGAGGAGCTGAGCCCTGGCACAGGTCCCAGAGGCACAGCGGTCAAGGAAGGGTCCAGGCCCCTCCCCTGGGGAAAGGAAACACCTGACTTTCCCAAACCCAGACGGAGGCAAGCCCTGCCCTGCAAGGAGAAACTCCCCGTGGGAAAGCGCCTGGAGACAGGTCACCTTCCAAACAGTGGAAGTATTTCCCCCTTGTCTTTCCAGAGAGAGTGAAAACGCGGCACTGCTGGAGAGGTGTCAGAGTTCCGAAGCTCACGGGGCCGCCACAGAGACTGTGACACGTGAGTGACTGTTCTGGTTGTGCCATCGTGGCTTAGCTATCACAGACTCCCCTCGAGGCAAAAGTAAAGACCAGGGAAACGGGCCCCGGGCGAGCCCGGCCTGCAGCGGCCCCCTTAGAGCTCTGCTCCTCATCGCCTCTGCAGCAGGACCCCTGACCTAGTCCCTCCAAGGGATAGCGGGGCTTGGGCCCGTGGACCCAGAGACCCTGCTTCCTCAGAAATGACACAAGACAGGGATGGAGGAGTCACCTGCCTGCCAGCATGCATAACCAGTGGACTCTGAGGGCCTGAGAAGTGGGGAAATGCATCCACATGTGAGCTGATCCTTGGCAGTGCCCAGGAAGACCCCCAGCCGCTGGGCCACTGAGCCCGGAGGGCGCCGGATGGCACCGGCACAGAAGCACCCGGCGCCTTTCTGAAACGTGTGCTGGAGGAAAGCCTAGTGAGATGGAGACGCAACTCCACTGGAGAGCCAGCTGCCAATGGGCGGCTAGTATGCACGAGATAGCAGAGGGCAGCAGAGCCCGCTAACTGGCAGGCTTTCCTATTAGTGGAATTTTTTAAAGTCAAGAAAGATCGTGTAATCAGAAATGATATAAACCAAAGAATATTATATGACATGTATGCATGCATGCTAAGTCGTTTCTGACGCTTTGTGACCTGATAGACCGTTGCCTGCCAGGCTCCTCTGTCCATGGGACTTTCTAGGCAGGAACACTGAAGTGAGCTGCCATTGCCTTCTCCAGGAGATCTTCCTGACCCAGGGATCGAACCTGTGTCTCTTACGTCCCTTAATTGGCAGGCAGGTTCTTTAACACTAGTGCCACCTGGGAAGCCATAATATATATGTTTATGTTAAGAGTATATACATATAAATAAATCTAGAGTAACATTTAAGGCTTAGAAAATATAAATCTCAGATTTAACATTCATACCCAACAGGGTATTCCTCTTAAGGAATCGTCTGAGTGAGGGAAATGTTTTTGCAAAAAATAAATAAAAGATAACACAGAGTTACTTGTAATGGAAAAACTTAAACATATAAGCATTCAACAGTATGAGAATGATGAAGAGAACATGTGTTCCAGGTCCGGGAAACAAAATGCCCTGCGTACTTGATAGGGATTGCACTGGATCTGCAGATTGCCTCGGGCTCTGTGATCATTTTACCAACACTAATTCTTCTAATTAAGAACACATATCTTTCCATCTGTTTCTGTCACCTTTAATTTCTTTCATCAACATCTAGTTTTCACAGTACAGGTCTTTTGTCTCCTTGAAAATGAAAGTGAAGTCGCTCAGTCGTGTCTGACTCTTTGTGACCCCATAGACTGTACCTGCCAGGCTCCTCCATCCGTGGGATTCTCCAGGCAAGACTACTGGAGTGGGGTGCCAATTCTTTCTCCAGGGGATCTTCCCAACCCAGGGATCAAACCCGGGTCCCCTGCACTGCAGGCAGACCTTTACCAGCTGAGCCCCAGGGGTGACGCCCAGGTGTTTCATTCTCTTTGATGCAGTGGTTTATGGGATTGTTTCCCTAATTTCTCTTTCTGAGAGTTTGTTGTCAGTGTATAGAAGGGCAACAAACACTGGTCAGAATGGCCACCATCAAAAAGTAAGGCTTCCCCGAGAGTCCAGCGGTTAAGAATCTGCCTGCCAACGCAAGGTACACGGGTTCAATCCCTGGCTCAGGAAGATCCTGCATGACACAGAGCAGCTAAGCCTGTGCGCCATAGCTACTGAGCCGTGTTCCGCAGAAAGAGAAGCCGTGTGAGGGCAGTCTCACACTAGAGAAAGCCCTCGCAGACCCAGAACAGCCAGATACAAACAAATCTTCTTTTAAAGAAGTCCACAAGCGATAGATGCTGCAGAGGGTGAGAGGAGAGAACCCTCCCACACTGCCGATGGGAATGCAAACTCACGCAGCCACTATGGGGAAAAGCACGGAGGCGCCTTAAAAGCTAAAAATAGAGCTGCCACATGATCCTGCAATCCCACCCCCGGCATATAGCTGAAGAAGACTCTAAATCAGAAATATACATGCACCCTGATGTTCATAGGGCTTCCCTGGTGGCTCAGACGGCAAAGAATCTGCGGGAGGCCTGGGTTTGATCCCTGGGTCAGGAAGATCCCCTGGAGAAGGGAATGGCTGCCCACTCCAGGATTCTTGCCTGGAGAATCCCATGGACAGAGGAGCCTGGCGGGCCACAGTCCATGGGGTCACAAAGAGTCAGACGTGACTAACCGACTATCACTTCACTTCTGATGTTCACGGCAGGCTTCCCAGCGGGCTCAGTGATGAAGAAGCTACCTGCCGATGTAAGAGAGGCAGATCCATCCCTTAGGTCAGGAAGGCCCCCTGGAGAAGGGAGTGGCACCCCACTCCAGGATTCTTGCCTGGGAAGTCCCTTGGACAGAGGAGCCTGGCGGGCGACAGTTTCTGGGGTCACAAAAGAGTCAGACATGACTTAGTGATTAACCAGCAACAGTGTTCATGGCAACACTATTTACAATCCCCAAGACATGGAAGCAGCCTAAATGTCCATTGACAGAGGCATGGATAAAAAAGATGCGGCACATATACACAGTGGAATACTACTGAGCCATAAAATGAATAGAATAATGTGATTTGCAGAAGCGTGGATGAACCTAAGGCTTTCCCTGGTGGACTAGTGCTTAGCAATTGGCGCTTTCATGCTGCGGCCCTTGTCAAGGAACTGGAATCCCGAGAGCTGTGCAACGTGGCCAAAAAAAAGGATGCTAATGCTAAGTGAAGTAAACCACACAGAGAAAGACAAATATCGCAGGACACTGCTCATATATGGGGTCTTTATTTTAAAATGATGCAAGTGAACTTACATATGAAACAGACTCATCGATAGAGAAACTTCCAGTTACCAGAGGGGAAGGTGAGGGGTTAGGAGTTAGGGGTAATATGTACACACCACTATACATAAAGTATGTCAGCAAACAGCTGGACATATCACCTAAGTCAGCTGCATTCCTTTTTATGACTGAGTGCTGTCCCATGGCATGGAAGGAAGGCTCCAAGGGAGGGGATGTGTGTATACATGTGGCTGCTTCACAATGTCACACAGCAAAAGACCAGCGCAACAGAGTGAAGCGGTTACTCCAATTCAGAACTGACTGGACAAGGAGGACCTGCTGTGCAGCACTGCACGGAGACCCAGCCAGGCCCTCCTGAAGGGGGTCAGCCCTGAATGTTCACTGGAAGGACTGACGCTGAGGCTGAGGCCCCAGTACTTTGGCCACCTGATGCAAAGAGCTGACTCCTTAGAAAAGACCCTGATGGTGGGAAAGATTGAAAGCGGGAGGAGGGGACAACAGAGGATGAGATGCTTGGATGGCATCACCGACTCGATGGACACAAGTCTGAGCAGGCTCCAGGAGCTGGTGATGGACAGGGAGGCCTGGCGTGCTGCAGTCCACGGAGCTGCAAAAAGTCACCAACACTGAGCGACTGAAGAGCAGCCAGGTAGCTTGTAAAACCACACTCAGTGTTCTGTGACAGCCAGTAGGGGAAGAGTCTGGGAAACACACATGCATATGTCAGTATAAGCAAGTAACCTCGCTGCACGCTGGAAATTAGCACAGTACTGTACATCAGTATGCTCAGCTCTTTTTCTTAGGGATGGTTTTGAACACACCTCCTGTGCAATGTCAAGAACCTCCATCCATAGTTCTTCAGGCACTCTGTCTGTCAGATCTCATCCCTTGAATCCACTTGTAACTTCCACTGTGTAATTGTAAGGGATTTGATCAAAGTCATACCTGAATGGTCTAGTGGTTTTCCCTACTTTCTTCAACTTAAGTCTGAATTTGGCAGTAAGGAGCTCATGATCTGAGTCACAGTCAGCTCCCGGTCTTGTCTTTGCTGACTGTATAGAGCTTCGGCTGCAAAGAATATAATCAATCTGATTTTGGTGTTGACCGTCTGGTGATGCCCATGTGTAGAGTCTTCTCCTGTGTTGTTGGAAGAGGGTGTTTGCTGTGACCAGTGCGTTCTCTTGGCAAAACTCTGTTAGCCTTTGCCCTGCTTCATTCCGCACTCCAAGGCCAAACGTGCCTGTTACTCCGGATGTCTCTTGATTTCCTATTTTTGCATTCCAGTCCCCTAGGATGAAAAGGACACCTTTTTTGGTGTTAGTTCTAGGTCTTGTAGGTCTTCTCAGAACCATCCTAGTAGGGTAAACCACTAGACCATTCGGGTATGATCTAAATCAGATCTCTTACAGTGGAAGTGACAAATAGGTTCAAGGGACTAGATCTGATAGACAGATGCCTGAAGAACCGTGGACAAGGGTTCGCAGCATTGTATAGGAAGCAGTGATCAAGACCATCCCCAAGAAGAAATGCAGAAAGGCCAAATGCCTGTCTGAGGAGGCCTTACAAATAGCTATGAAAAGAAGAGGAGCTAAAGGCAAAGGAGAAAAGGAAAGATATATCCATTTGAATGCAGAGTTCCAATGAATAGCAAGGAGAGATAAGAAAGCCTTCCTCAGAGATCAGTGCACAGAAATAGAGGAAAATAATAAAATGGGAAAGACTAGAGATTTCTCCAAGAAAATTAGAGATACCAAGGGAACACTTCATGCAAAGATGGGCTCAATAAAGGACAGAAAGGGTATGGACCTAACAGGAGCAGAAGATATTAAGAGGTGGCAAGAATACACAGAAGAACTGTACAAAAAGGATCTTCATGACCCAGATAATCACGATGGTGTGATCACTCACCTAGAGCCTAGACAACTTGAGTGTGAAGTCAAGTGGGCCTTAGAAAGCATCACTACAAACAAAGCCAGTGGAGGTGATTCCAACTGAGCTATTTCAAACCCTGAAAGATGATGCTGTGAAAGTGCTGCACTCAGTATGCCAGCAAATTTGGAAAACTCAGCAGTGGAAAAAAAAAAAAACCTCATCAGTGGCCACAGGACTGGAAAACTTCAGTTTTCATTCCAATCTCAAAGGAAAAGGCAATGCCAAAGAATGCTCAAACTACCACACAACTGCACTCATCTCACACACTAGCAAAGTAATGCTCAAAATTCTCCAAGCCAGGCTTCAACAGTACGTGAACTGAGAACTTCCAGATGTTCGAGCTGGATTTAGAAAAGGCAGAGGAACCAGAGATCGAATTGCCAACATCCGTAGGATCATAGAAAAAGCAAGAGAGTTCCAGAAAAACATCTACTTCTTTATTGACTATGCCAAAGCCTTTGGCTGTGTGGATCACAACAAACTGTGGAACATTCTTTAAGAGATGGGAGTACAAGACCACCTGACCTGCCTCCTGAGAAATCTGTATGCAGGTCAAGAAGCAACAGTTAGAACTGGACATGGAACAATGGACTGGTTCCAAATTGGGAAAGGAGTACAACAAGGCTGTATATTGTTACCCTACTTATTTAACTTCTATCCTAAGTACATCATGCGAAATGCTGGGCTAAATGAAGCACAAGCTGGAATCAAGATTGCCAGGAGAAACATCAATACCCTCAGATATGCAGATGACACCACCCTTATGGCAGAAAGTGAAGAGGAACTGAAGAGCCTCTTGATGAAAGTGAAAGAGGAGAGTGAAAAAGTTGGCTTAAACTCAACATTCAAAAAAAGAAGATCATGGCATCTGGTCCCATCACTTCATGGCAAATAGACGAAGAAACAATGGAAACAGTGTCGGACTTAATTTTCTTGGGCTCCAAAATCACTGCAGATGGTGACTGCAGCCATGAAATTAAGACACTTGCTCCTTGGAAGAATACCTATGACAAACCTAGACAGCACATTACTTTGCTGCAAAGGGCCATCTAGTCAAAGCTATGGCTTTTCCAGTGGTCATGTATGGATGTGCGAGTTGGACCATAAAGCTGAGCACTGAAGAATTGATGCTTTGAACTGTGGTGTTGGAGAAGACTGTTGAGAGTCCCTTGGACTGCAAGGCGATCCAAACAGTCCACCCTAAAGGAAATCAGTCCTCAATATTCATTGGAAGGACTGATGCTGAAGCTGAAGCTCCAATACTTTGGCCACCTGATGTGAAGAACTGACTCATGAGAAACTACCCTGATTCTGGAAAAGATTGAAGGTGGGAGGAGAAAGGGACGACAGAGGATGAAGTGGTTGGATGGCATCACTGACTTGAAGGACATGAGTTTGAGCAGGCTCTGGGGGTTGGTGATGGACAGGGAAGCCTGGCGTGCTGCAATCCATGGGGTCAAAATGAAACAGACATGACTGAGTGACTGAACTGAACTAACTGACTTCAATTAAAACACACACACACACACACACACACACACACACACACACACTCAACGAACTGTCACTTCACATTCACTGCTGCTAAACTGCTTCAGTCCTGTCCAAGTCTTTGCGACCCTATGGACTGTGACCCACCAGGCTGCCCTGTCCATGGGACTCTCCAGGCAAGATTATTGGAGTGGGTTGCCACGCCCTCCTCCAGGGGATCTTCCCAACCCAGCAATCGAATCTGAGTCATTGGCAGGCAGGTTCTTTACCACTATCGGCACTTGGGAAGCCTTCACATTTATTAGAACAGCTATAAATTTGAAAGATAGAGGGACTTCCCTGGTGGCCCAGACATTAATACTTCCCTGCTTCCGCTGCAGGGAGCACGGTTTACTCCCTAATCAGGGATCCCGAATGCCACGTGGTGTGACTTATAAGGCAACCAGAAGGCAGAAGCCTATAGCTGATGTACAGAAGATAATGAAAAAGGAATCCAAACATAACACTAAGGAAACTTGTCAAACCGTAACAGAACAGGACAGGAGAAGGAGAAAGGGCCTTCTCTGGTGGTTCAGTGGATGAGTCCTCCGGCCAACGCAGGCAACGCAGGCTCAGTCCTGGTCCTCGAAGACGCCACGTCCGTGGGGCCACTGAGCCCCTGAGCCAGCTCTGCTGCCGCCTGCACCCCCCGGGGCTGTGAGCCCCAGCACCCGAGCCCTCGCTGCAGCCGCGGCCGCTGAAGCCCGCGCCTGCAGCCCGCGCTCCGCGAGAGAAGACGCCGCAGTGAGAAGCCTGGAGGAAGCCTGGGTGCAGTCACAGAGACCCAGCACAACCACAGAAACAAGCAAAGAAGGAGTGAAAGAAGTAAGAAAAGGACGGACCAAGAACTATAAAAGCAGCACTGCTGAGCTGCTTCAGTCGTGTCCGACCCTGTGCGACCCCACAGACGGCAGCCCACCAGGCTCCCCCGTCCCTGGGGTTCTCCAGGCAAGAACACTGGAGTGGGCTGCCATTTCCTTCTCCAAGGCATGAAAGTGAAAAGTGAAAGTGAAGTCGCTCAGTCTGTGGAAAGCAATTTGTCAGGTCTTCAAAAAGCTAAACATGAAATTACCATATGATCCAGCAACTTCAGGTATAAACATAAAAGAATTCAAAACAGGTACTTAGACAAGTATATGTACATACAGTTGCACAGCAGCATTCTTCAAAACAACCAAAAGGAAACAACAGTCCATATGTCCATCAATAGACGGATTTAAAACAGTGTGATCTTATACATACACTAGCTCAGTCATCAAAGGAAGGAAATCCCGACGCAGGCTACCACATGCATAAACCTTGCAAACGTTATGCGCAGTGAAATAAGCCAGACACAAAAGACAAACACAGCATGATTTCACTTGAATGAGGTCCCCAGAGCAGTGAGGTTCGTAGCGACAGAAAGGAGATGAGCGGTCACTAAGGGCCAGGAGAGGGCAGGGGGGGGTCACTGTCCGACAAGAACAGAGTCTGCCGCGGCGGTGCTGAAGTCTGTGCGCCGACTGTGGTGGCGGGCGCACGGCGTCGCGGCTGCAACTGGTGCCCCTGCATCGCCCCCCCGTGGCTGCTGCTGTGCGCTTGCTCAGTCGTGTCGCTGTCGCTGAGCCCGTGGGCTGCAGCACCAGTCTTCCCTGTCCTTCACTGTCTCCCAGAGTTTGCTCAAGCTCATGGCCATTGAGTCGGTGATACCATCCATCTCATCTCTGCTGCCCCTCTTACAAATGGTTGAAATGATAAACATTAACACACCGTCCCCAAACCATCCTTATTCTGCAGCACAGGCCAGCTGCCGATGTCCTGAAGACATGGTATAAGGCCCCACCAGTGCGGGTCGCCAGGAGCAGTCATCAGGTCAGGTGTTTGTAGGTTCCTCAAGAGGGACTACGCGTGTGTAGTTTCTCCAAGAAGCAAGAAATGAATCGAAGACTGTCCAGGCCCAGGAGGAGCCCTCAGGAGCGTGCCTGCCCACGACGGTCCTGGCAGTAGAACATCGGCCAAGGCCTGATGCCCCTCGACAGAAGGGCACAGCTCAGACGGGTCTGTTCTCTGCTAAGCCCCCTGAAGAGGAAAGCAACGTCTAGATTCACGATCAACTGAGGATTCCCTTTAAGAATCAATATGCTAACTGTTAACATCAACAACCAATATTTCATAAATAAACAAGTAACTAAGAAGAAATAGTTGAGAAAAAAAATTATTTTTTATGTAGAAGCATTAAGTTCAAAGCGGCAGAAGAGGAGGGTGCTTCCCATGACACTGATTAAAATGTTGAAGGTAGAGGCCACTGTTGTTGTTCACTTGCTCAGTCGTGTCCGACTCTTTGCGACCCCATGGACTGCAGCGCCCCAGGCCTCTCTGTCCATCCCCAACTCCCGGAGCTTACGCAAACGCATGTCCCTTGAGTTGGTGATGCCATCCAACCATCTCATCCTCTGTTGTCCCCTTCTCCTCCAGACTTCAGTCTTTTTCAGCATCAGGGTCTTTTCAAATGAGTCAGCTCTTCACATCAGGCGGCCAGAGTGCTGGAGCTTCAGGGGTGGGACCTGGGCCTCCCGCCTTGCAGGCAGTCTCAGCCATCTGGGCCACCAGGGAAGGCCTGTAGAAGTCATGCCACAAGCATTTGTTTTAAAACCTGTGACAAATATGAACAAAAAAGAAGCTAAATTTCCTCCTTGCCAAGTATTACAAAAGATTTCACTGACGATAAACAAATCCTGAACGATCAGACAAACAGCAGCGGCGGTTGGCAGGGTTGGGAGAGCAGAGCAGGCCCAGGGCGCCCTCCGGAGGTGGCTGTTTCGCATGGCATCCTCCAAAACCATAGGTTTAGACAGGCGCCTCAGAAATAGCGTTCAAACGTAACCTCAATGTATAAAATATCTTTTGACTTAAAAAAATTTAGTTTACTTTTGACTGGAGGACAATTACTTTACAACGTTGCGGTTTCTGCCCTAAACCAGCCTGAATCAGCCGTAGGCCTGCGCACACCTCCTCCCTCTTAAAGCGCTGTCCCGCCTCGCTCCCCGTCCACCGCCGGAGGGCGCCGCGTCCCCCCGGCTGTGTTTCACGTGTGGCGGCGCGTGTTTCAACCCGACGCTCGAGTCACCCCGCCCGCTCCTTCCCCACTGGGACCGGAAGCCCGCTCCTCAGCTCTGCATTTCCTTTGCCGCCCGGCAGGAGCCTCAGTGCCACCTTTCCAGACTTCATACATATGCATTGCTATGTATTTATCACTTTCTCCCTTTCTTCACTCTGTACGTAGTCCTGCAATGAACACTGGCGTGCGTGTGTCTTTTTCAATTCTGGTTTCCTGAGGATATGTGCCCAGCAGTGGGATTGCTGGGTCATATGATAGTTTTATTCCGAGGTTTTTTTAATTAATTAATTTTTATTGGAAGCTCATTACTTTACAATATTGTGGTGGTTTTACCCTACATCCATCGACATGAATCAGCCAGGGGTGTACCTGTATCCCCATCCTGAAGCCCTCCCACCTCCCTCCCTCCCCAGCCCGCGGGGTCGTCCCAAAACACCAGCTCTGGGCGCCCTGCTTCATGCATCGAATTTGCACTGCTCAGCTATTTCACGGATGGACTGTGTGGACCACAGTGAACTGTGGACAATTCTGGAAGAGATGGGAACACCAGACCACCTGACCTGCCTCTTGAGAAATCTGTATGCAGGTCAGGAAGCAGCAGTTAGAACTGGAGATGGAACAACAGACTGGTTCCAAATAGGAAAAGGAGTACGTTAAGGCTGTGTATTGTCACCCTGCTTATTTAACTTATACGCAGAATACATCATGAGAAACGCTGGACTGGAAGAAGCACAAGCTGAAATCAAGATTGCCAGGAAAAATATCAATAACCTCAGATATGCAGATGACACCATCCTTATGGCAGAAAATGAAGAGGAACTAAAAAGCCTCTTGATGAAAGTGAAAGAGAAGAGTGAAAAAGTTGGCCTAAAGCTCAACATTCAGAAAACTAAGATCATGGCATCTGGTCCCATCACTTCATGGGAAATAGATGGGGAAACAGTGGAAACAGTGTCAGATTTTATTTTCTTGGGCTCCAAAATCACTGCAGACAGTGACTGCAACCATGAAATTAAAAGATGCTTACTTCTTGGAAGAA
>SJYF01000358.1:252354-263035 GCA_006410515.1 Procapra przewalskii
TGGTGCTCCAGGTGGAGTCAGGGATCTCCTGAATGATGGGGGCACTTCTGGCTTCTGACACTCTTGCTCTTTTCCAGACGCATCAGGTCCATGCTGCTGCCGGCTCGGGCACCCAAAGCTTGGCACAGACTCTTTCACAAGCCTCTGGCCCTCCTTGGGACCCCAGGAGGCAAGGCCCAGCATGTGAGATACCAGCCCTTCTCAACACCAGGACCTGCAGAGGCAGGCAGGCAGGGCCAGCCCCAGGGTCCTGGCCTGCGAACCAGGTTGCTCGTCACAGCCTTGATTGGGGCTGGACTGGGTGGGGCCTGGCTGGCCGTGAGGGCCGAGAAGGAGCGGTGGCGGCAGCAGCAGCGGACAGAGGCCCTACGGCAGGCTGCCGTGGGCCAGGGCGACTTCAGCCTGCTGGACCACCGGGGCCAAGTGCGCTGCAAAGCTGACTTCCGGGGCCAGTGGGTGCTGCTGTACTTTGGCTTCACTCACTGCCCTGACATCTGCCCTGAGGAGCTGGAGAAGCTGGCGCAGGTGGTGCGGCAGCTGGAGGCGGAGCCCGGCCTGCCCCCCGTGCAGCCCCTCTTCATCACCGTGGACCCCGAGCGGGACACCGCGGCCGCCCTGGCCCGCTACGTGCAGGACTTCCACCCCAGGCTGCTGGGCCTGACTGGCTCCGCTGAGCAGATCGCCCAGGTGAGCCGCAGCTACCACGTGTACTACAGCGCTGGCCCCAAGGATGAAGACCAGGACTACATCGTGGACCACTCCATCGCCATCTACCTGCTCAGCCCTGACGGCCTCTTCACGGACTACTACAGCCGGGGCCGGTCGGCCGAGCAGATCACAGACAGTGTGCGGCGCCACATGGCTGCCTTCCGCAGCATCCTGCGCTGAGCCGGGCCATTAAAGGGCTGTGATGGAGCCGTGTGCGTGTGAGATCTGTACCGTTGGCGGCTGGGGGCTGCCTCCTGGGGTGCAGGGGACAGCCCTCTCCCCTACACACGACTGTTCTGTAAAGGGTTTGTTTTAAGGGACTGGTGGGATGGCAATACTTTATTAGGCTGGGCCAGCCAGGAAGCAGACTGCGCAGAAACACACCCGGTGTCTGTGGGGCGCGGGCTCCCGCTCAGGGCTGCGCCGTGGAGGGCGCGGTATAGGTCTGGAAGCGCTGGTGGGCCCGCTGGCGCGTGAGCAGCCTCAAGGCCATGGTGTCCACGGCCGCCTCCAGCCCCGGCTGCTGGGTGATCTCCACTGTGTAGTCGTTGGCCTGTAGGGGCGCCAAACGTCAGCGGAGGCCAGGGGCCACTCCCCTCCCAGACGCCCGGGCCACTCACCAGCTGCAGGGAGGCCAGCATGGAGCGGCACACTTCGAAAGCAGGCTGGCCTGCCACCAGCTTCGCGAAGGGGCACCACTGGTTCAGCTGGCTGAACCGGGAGACCACCTGGTCTCCGTAGGTGTGGATGTCAAAGGGCACGTGCTCCTCCTGCGGAAGGGAGGAGAGGATCCTGGGCTGGCCCAAGGCAGGCAGCAGGGGACACTGTCCTCCACCAGGGGCGCACTCTGCCCACCTTACCTGCTCTTGGAGCAGGGTCTGGATGGCTTCCTCCCAGCCCCTGAGGTGCCGCTTCAGCTCTGCCTCCTGGTCGAGCTCCTGCCTTGAGGCGGTGACGAAGACGTCCTGCTTCGAGGCGGTGACGAAGAGCTCCTGGGGGAGGACCGGGGCCACCAGCTGGGTGCAGGCCCGCCCCGCCCCACCCGGCTGCCCCCACTCTGACCTGGGCCTACCACGTTCCTTTGGACCAGCTCCTCATAGCGCAGAGACGCTGGCATGGCTTCCGCTTCTGCAAAAGTGTGGCCGTGAACCTCTCGCTCTCCCTCCCGTCTTCAGGGGCCCCTCGGGTCAGCAGCCCACTCCCAGACCTACCCATGTTTGCATCTTCCCCGGGCTCTGCCCCCTCGGGCTCTGCGTACTCCTCGGGCTCCAGGAAGTCATCTGCTGAGAAGGGAGCACCGGGCACAAGGCCGGTCAGGCTGCGGCAGGCGCTGAGCCCTGCCCCGGCCTACCCCCGGAGGCCCCACCTGCGGCGCCCAGGTCTTCCACCGAGTCCTCCAGGCGGTCCTCCTCCACAGGCCACAGCCCCTGCTCGGCCCTTGGCAGCCAGCGCTCAGCCGCCTGTGCAGAGACAAACCCTCAGAGGCACTGCTGTCCCCCACCAGGCCCCGCGGGGTCCACGGGGCGGCCGGTACTTGCCTCCCTCCTCTGCATCTTCCGGAGCGTCTCCAGCTGCTCCTTCACGTGCTTCCAGTACAGAACCTCCATGTCTGCGCACATAAGCCTCGTGAGGGGCCTGCCCCATCCTGCCCAGGCCCACCCGAGTCCACTCGGCCTCCGGCCTCCCCAGGCTCACCTGCGAAGGAAGGGCCCTTTCGCCGGGGCCTCCGGCTGTCGGCGTGGTCGGCATCTGCAAGGAGCCAGGGTCAGCAGGGGCCGAGCGAGGCCCACAGCCGCGCCCAGCCCCGGGCCCCACGCACAGGCTGCCAGGTACCACTCGTGAAAATCCTGCAGCTTGATGGCGCCCTTCCTCTTCCGCTTCTGTCCTGGCGCCTCCTCCACGCGGGGGGGCACGCAGTAGGGCCTACCTGGGGGCAGACAGGCAGTCCCGGAGCACAGCCAGAGCCCAGGGCTGTCTCCGTGCCCACAGGCCCTGGAGCCCCCACCTCCGCTCAAGCTGGGTGAGCCCAGCCCCACCCCCGGTGCCTAGGGGCCGTGCCCGCCGCATTACCTTTCCTGAAGGGCTTAGAATCTGGAGAGTCGAAGGGGTCCAGGCCCTGCCAGGGGTCTGGGGTGTCCTGAGCACAAGCAGACACAGGAGAGTGGAGGACGCACACCCTCCCCTAGTTGAGAGCACGGGGAGAGGGCACCCTGGAGCTGCAACAGGGAGGCCCAGCGCTGGGGGAGGAAGAGTGCTCAAGAGACGCACTGCCGAGGGCGCCCCCCGCCCCCCGCCGGCTCCGGGCCGCCCGCCCCTCACCTTCAGCCTGGATGCGGGCTCCGGGGCCTCCTTCCGCTCCCGGAGTGCACACCTCCTGGGCTGGGCAGCACTCTGCAAAGGAACACCAGGGATTTCCCTCTCCTCCTCCGCCCAGCATTCCAGGCCCCCCAGCAGCTCTGCTCTGGGGCCAGACACGGGGAGCCCTGCAGAACCCCCTGGGGGCAGAAAGTTCAACAACCAAAAGGTAAAAAGCAGGTAAAAACTTTTGGAGGAGCTAAGAACTAGTGGACTAGGGGCCACGAGATACTTCAGAGAGAAACAGACAGTAAAGAGTCTGCCTGCAACGCGGGAGACCTGGGTTCCATCCCTGGGTCGGGAAGATGCCCTGGAGGAGGGCATGGCGACCCACTCCAGCATCCCTGCCTGGAGAATCCCACAGATGGAGAAGCCTGGCAGGCTGCAGTCCATGGGGTCACAGAGTCGGACGTGACAGCAATTAAGCACAGCAAAAACAACCAATCAAAGCTGACAGGCCCGTCCACTCTTGCCAGCCTGGCCTCAAGAGTCAGCTCTGGAGACCAGTGCCATTCTGGGCGGTGCCCCTGGGCACCAGTGCACCCCTGAGGAGCAGCAGCTGCTCCGCTCAGCAAGGGAGCCGTGACAGCTGCCGCTGGGAAGGGCAGGGTGCGGGGCCGGGGCTGCTGGTGGACACACCCACTGCCCTGGAGCACGAGGACCGGAGAGCGGGCAGCCGGGGGGCCGCCTGCCCCACACACGCGCCATCCCCGCAGGGGCTCGCCTAGCTGAGGGCGGGGGCTCGGCAGGCCTCCCTGGGGGTCCCACCTGCTCGGGGCTCCTGGGCTCCGGGGGCTCCATAGGGACCTCAAGTGCTGAGGCCTCAGGGGGCTCCACCGCCCCTTCCGCCTCCTCTTCGTCCTCTCCCATGCCCCCACCTCTGGGCGCCGGGCCGTCTGGAGAGGAGCCTGGCAGGGACGTGAGACAGTCAGCCCCGGGAGCCCGAAGGCCAGGCAGCGGGGACTGCGCCTGGGGACAAGGGGCCGTCCCTGCTGCAGCGTCACCTGTGGGGAGCAGAGAGCACATAGCACACGCGCGTCACACCGTGTTCACTTCAGTTTTTAGTAATTTTCCTCTTTAAATGCTCCGCCTCTGTCTGCTCGGAGAGGAAGGTGGTCTGGGGGCAGCCACTGCCAAGACCGCACAGCTGGCCAAAGTGGGCCCTGGGCACGGAGGGCTGCCCCCGAGCCTCAGCCCCCCAGGCTGCAGCGCTGGACAGGCTGGGTGCTGAGCGCAGAGGCCCTCCCCAGCCCCCCCGCAGCCCGCCTGGGAGCTCGCTTCTCACCTGGCTCCTGGGAGGTGCTGAGCGCCGGGCCGGGACTCGCGCACACAGAGACTTCCATGGGCTGCTCCTCAGCCCTTCCAGGCTCTGGGAGAGAGCAGGGATCGAACACGGTCAGCCCTGCTCCCCCTCAAGGTCCCTCCTGGGCCTCACGCAGCCAGAACCGGGGATGGGGAGCAGAGCCCGGCACTGGCCTCGGGGCTGAGCCAGCTGTGGGCAGAGGCCCCATCCTGCAGGCAGGTCCAAACGTTGGGCACAGGTGCCCAAGCGAGCCCGCCTCGCCCCCGCCCAAGTCCTCACCCTTCAGGTTCCACGGCTGCAGGGCCTCCATGAGGGACACACCCAGCGGCTCCAAGAGGAATGTGCCTCTGGGGTGCGGCGTGCACGTGTTCACCCTGAAATCCTTCCGGCTGGCCAGGACCTCCCCCTGACAGCTGGCAAAACACGGGCGCTGCAGAGACCCTTCCCCAGCAACCCCGCGTCCACCCAGCAGGCGCAGCCCCACACCTGTACAGGGGGTTACTGTTCTTCTCCATCTCGTCCGGGGCGACCAGGGCGTTGGGCAGGAGGGGGATGAGGGTCCCCTGCACAGAGGCCAAGAGTGGGTGAACCATGGGAACCCATGGGCCACGACAGCACCCTGCACCCCCGTCAGCTCAACGCAGGAGGGGCACTCACACCGAGGACCTGGTCATCCCTGAGATCCACGTTAGCACAGGAGTCAGAGAGGTCATCCAACGCCCGGAACTGTGGGAAGACAGAGGGCTCGGGGGGGCCCGGCTGGCACAGTGGGCACCGCCAGACACCCAGGAAGCCTCACCTTCTGCTCTGCCTCCCGCGGGCCCCTCGAGCCGGCATCCCCAACAGTCCCGTCTTCCGGAGTGGAGGACAGCTGCTTGGCCTGCCTGAGAGAACGAGCGCAGGGGCAGCGCACGTGAGGGCCGCCCGGGCCACACGCACAGCAGACACACGGGCACCCCCTGCATACTCACTTCTTGCCGGAGATGAAGTCAAGAGCCTGGTAGACCAGGGAGTACAGGTATTCCACCTGGCAACCAGAGCCGGCAGTGAGGCGAGGGAGGATGGGCCCTGAGCCGGCAGTGAGGCGAGGGAGGAGAGAGAGCCCCACACGACTCGCCCGGGTGCCAAGAGGCCCGTGTTCTCTCCAAATTCCTGCCCGTCCGGCTGCCAAAAGCCCTGCTCCAACCCAACCGCCACGCCTCCCCAGCGCTGCCGAACGGCTGGAGCCCCCTCCTGCGCCCTCACTCCACACCGCCGCAGGTGCGGCCACCCGAACCCTGCAGCCTGCACCCTCAGCCGCGTCCGACTTCACGGGGCTCACCAACCAGCCCCCACCTGCGGGAGCGCCGCGGTCTCTGCCGGCCCATCACGGTGCAGCCGTAGCCTGTGGGCCCCCACTGCTGGGGTGAGTGCTGGGATTCTCCAGATTCTGACCACAAAGCAGCCACCAGCAGGATGCAGAGGCACTGCCTGAGCCCCTCCCTCCGGTGACGGTGCCCAGCAGGACAGCGTGCCCCGAGGGCACGGACCCCACGCCCCAGAAACAGGGCCCAGGAGCGCTCCCAGGCGTCTGTCGCACCGCACCGCGCTCCACACGGGCTCATCCACGCGGATCAGCACCGGTGCTGTCCTCTGTCAACGAGGTGAACCAAGACTCAGAGAATCGGAGCGGCCCCACCAGCGGCGGGTCTAGGACCCGCACCAGGGACACAGAAGTCCAGCAGAAAGCCAGACTCCTCAGGCACACAGGCCACATTTCAAGGGCCCAGGAACCTCACGTATCAGATCACAGAACATTTCCATCAGCTCGGAAGACCAGTTAGACCACGCTGCCTACAGCCTGCGCTCCCCTCACCCCTCCTAGACGTGGCGTCGACATCTCACTGCGCCTGCTGGAAGCACACATCTGCCCTCTACGTGTCTGACCACACGTGCAGCTTATGTTTGTGCCTCCAAAGGTCATTGCCAATATTCCTTCTGAGGACAAACGCAGGACAAAAGAATCCGATTTCATGGGCTCATCTAAGACAAAAACCAATGAATTCTCAAACCGTCTTCGTAACTCACGGTGCCCAAAGTGGGTCCTTATGCCAGCTGACCTGCAAGTGGGAGGCTTGGGTTCTCAGTACTGAGCTCAACACATTTCTAAACTCTTCCTTCTGTGAGCCTTTTGCTCCCCGCCCCCCACGAACGTGCCCACTGAGTGGGTCAGTGCTGTGGCCCACTCTCCCCTGCTTCTCCACCAGAGGGCGGGCGGGGCAGCGCCGCCGGAAGAAAATCTCCAGCGTGCACACAGGTGCCCTGGCAAATAGCGAGGGGCGCTTCGCCTCCACTGGACCACCAGTGCTTTCAACTCGTCTTTTATTTCGCATTTCCCTCAGCAGCGTTGATCTTTAGCCACACCTCACTCTCCGAGTTTCTTATACAGTGGCTGGTTCTCAGAAGCTGACTCACCTGCCCCGTGTGAAGCTGGGGCCTTAGGCGTGGGCCCTGCAAACCCCTGGGCCCGCCTTCTTGGCACCATCCCAAGAGGTGTCTTTGTTCTCCATGGCGTGCTGCCGACCTGCTTCCCCTCTGCTGTGTTTCATCCATATCCCTCTCCCGGCTCCCCTTTCCCTGCCCCCTCCCACGGTTTCCAATACTGACTGTCACTGGGGACAGTTCAAACCTCCAGACATCTACCTCCCTCCCCTGACCTCCACCCCCTGGGGATTCTGACTTGGTCAGTGTGAGGCCCAGGTGCTGGTAACTGGACTGGAGCGTGGGTTGAGAGTCACTGATTTAGTTACTGACAGTCTCTTTTCTGGGGGGCCATGTGGCGTGGCATGGCATGCAGGACCTCCGTCCCCCACCCAGGGAGCAAACCCATCACCCGGAAGCATGGAGTCCTAACTGCTGGACCACCAGGGAATTCCCAACCCTACTATTTTAAACCCATTCTGTTCTTCCGTGTTAAAAGGGGCAAGGACTTGGAGGAAGAGGTGGGAGGTGCTGCTGGGGCAACTCAGAGACAGGGCTGAGCCTGCCACCCGCCCCAGCGAGACAGCAGGTCTTGGCCCCACGAGACACTGCGCACCGGCCGCAGCCAGGCAGGCCCACCTTCTTACTGTAGACACAAGCGGAGCCCTGGATCAGCAGCGCTGCCTCGATGAAGTTCATTGTGGTTTTTCCTTTGTCAAAAGAAATGCAGATCTGGTCCAGCTGCAAGACATGAGGGGCAGTGGGAAGTCCACACAGCCTCCTCCTGGCAGCCCGCCCAACCCACACCCCACCCAGTGCCGGTGGCCAGAGGCACCCGTCACCACTCGCAGCCCTTCCCAACAGCTCTGGCTCTGCCTGGGGCTTGCCAGCTGTCTGTTTTTTTTTTGGAGGAAAGACAGGTCTTTGTGATTTCCCCGACTCCCTGTAACCTCTAAGACCTAGTGTTTTGGAAGACGCAGGCCCCTAGGGTGCATGACCCACAGACGGCCAGAGCAACACACCAGCTCCTCTCCAGAGGTGCTCGCACTGCGTCCACCCTAGTCGGGGCCAGCTCAGCCAGACTCCAGCGGGAAGACCCCACCCCAGGAGAAGGACGGGGGACCCTCAAGGGTGGGGACGAGAGAGACAGAATACTAGGGTCTCAATCCTTCGAGCAGAAAACTCAGTAAACACTTCCAAGTACTTCATCCCCCTTCCTCTGCAACTCCTGACCCCCAGCCTCTCCTGAGCCCCAGTCCCCACCACCCCTTAAATCTGTGTCCGCCAACCACATGCCAACAATCCCCAAACCCATCTAAACCAGCTCTCTCTAAGGTAAGAAAGAATGTTCTGGCAGCTGTGTGGAAAATGAAAGGAGGAGAAAGACAAAACTAGAGGCAGAGAAATGAGGACTTCAGGGGACAGAAAACGTTTGGAGAAGCAGACATACGAAGCAGCAGAGGAGCGGACCAAGCAAGCAGGTTCACCAGGCATCCCCAAGCACCCCGCTCAACGCAGCTCCAGCTAGCACAGTTCTCTGCACTTTCTCAGGAGACTGTGTTCAAGCAGAGGTCAGTCGTCAGATCAAGTGTCCATTTAACATTTATTCTGCACCCACTGTGTGCCAGGCATTCTATTAAGCAAAAGGGAGAGAGAATGAAGATAGTTCCTGCCCAGGCAGAACTTACATTCTAGTGTGGAAAGACCATAAACACGTTAGAGACCAGCTGAAGATGAACATTCTGAAATACAGAAGGTACTACAACAGAGAGAACTATTTTAGACATGGCAGTCAGCTGATATTTAAACTGAGACGTACAGGACGAGAAAGAATCAGTCATGAAAAGAACTGGGCAAAAAAATTTCGCCACTGAGTACAGAAAACATAAGTGTGTGTGTGTGTGTATGTGTGTGTGTGTGTGTGTGTGTGTGTGTGTGTGTAAAGTGCAGCCAGGAAGGAGCCTGGGTGTTGCAGACTGATTGGTCCAAAGAACAGGTGGAGAAGAGCCTAAGTGAAGTCGCTCAGTCGTGTCCGACTCTTTGAGACCCCGCGGACTGCAGCCTACCATGCTCCTCCGTCCATGGGATTTTACAGGCAAGAGTACTGGAATGGGTGCCACTTCCTTCTCCAGGAGAAGAGCCTAAGACAAGGCTGAAACAGTGAGCAGAGCCAGACTCAGAGAAGGCAGCCTGGCTTCTATTCTGGGAGTGGTGGGGGGCCACTGAGGGGCATTAGGCAGGGCAGTGCTGCAGCCTGACCCTAATTTTTAAGTGCCACACTTGCTGCTGGGTGGAACGTGAAGTGGATAGAGCCAAAAATAAGAGTAGGGAGTCCAAGAATGAAGGTTTTCACATGAATGGGAGCCAGACGGTGGCCTGGATCAGAGGAAATGGACAAGAGGTAACTGGAGTGAAGTTCTGGTGACATAACTGATAGAAACCACAGGAGAGCTCGTGTGCAGCGTCAGGTGTCCCGAGCTCTGAGCTTTCACTTTGAGGAATACTGGTGCCATACACCAAGATCAGAAAGGCTGAGCTTTGAGTAGGAAAATAAAGAGCTCTCCTTTAAACTGATGATCAATTCCAAAGAAATGGTGTTTTTAAACTGTGGTGTTGGAGGACTCTTGAGAGTCCCTTGCACTGCAAGGAGATCAAACCAGTCAATCCTAAAGGCCATCATTCCTGAATATTCATTGGAAGGACTGATGCTGAAGCTGAAGCTCCAATACTTTGGCTACCTGATTCATAGAGCCGATTCATCAGAAAAGACCCCTCCCCGGGAGGAGAAGGGGACGACAGAGGATGTGATGGTTGGATGGCATCCATCCAGTTGGACTCATTGGACCCGAGTTTGAGCAAGCTCCCGGAGATGGTGAAGGACAGGGAGGCCTGGCGTGCTGCAGCCCATGGGGTCACAGAGAGTCAGACACAAGTAAGTGACCCAACAACTACCCCTCTAACTCTATTAAACCTGAGATGCTGGAGTGACATCTAAGCGAGAGTGTCGAGATTAAGAAGCTGGCTACACAAACCAGAATCAGAGAAAAGGCCTGGAGTGGAAATATAAACCGAGGGAGAGGGGAGTAAATAAATAAACCCAGCAATTGTCCTCATACAAGTGGTATCTAAAATCACGGAAATA
Organism: Procapra przewalskii; assembly: GCA_006410515.1. Classification (NCBI taxonomy): domain Eukaryota; kingdom Metazoa; phylum Chordata; class Mammalia; order Artiodactyla; family Bovidae; genus Procapra; species Procapra przewalskii. Next base: position 262,323 of record SJYF01000358.1, read on the forward strand.
AGTCAAGTGGTTTAGGGGAAATGTGTAAAAAGATGGCTCAGGCCACGCCCTGAGGAGTTCAACAGTGAGACTAGACAGGAGACAAAACGTGTTCCAAAAGAGAGGGTGCCATCAGCTCATCAAATGCTGCTGAGCTGAGCAAGACGGCTCTTATGGTGACCCCGGATGTGGTGGGAAGAAGTCGTTACCGATCAACACAAGAGCAGTCCAAGAGGGCTGAGCAGTGCAAGTGAGGCGCAGAAATGGAGCGGACAGCTCTTCAACGAGGTCTGGACATACTGTCAGATATGAGGGGTTAATGCTGACGGTGGAGCACTGGCTTGGAAGTCTAACAGAAGATCTCCCTCCTGCATCGTGACCCAGACCTCTGACACAGCCACACACGCACACGAATTCTCTTCTACTCTATTACACAAAAGTGCTGGTCGCCACTCACTCACTAGATCGATTTCAAGGCTCATTAACAGAAAGCGATCTCTAATGACAGCTCCAGGCTGATCAAGTAAGGGATGATTTCGAGGGCCAAGAGACGGAGCTAGGAAAATGCGAACCAGCCTGCGGATGAGCGCAGTCCGAGCGCCAGACGGAGGCGGCCCACGCCCGAGAGGCGGCAGAGCCCCGCAGCCCCCGCCCCGCGCCACTCCCCGGGGCCGCGCTCACCTCCTCAAGATACTCGCCCAGCTGGGCCGCCACGTCCACCTCCCAGTTCCTGG
>SJYF01000358.1:326445-338208 GCA_006410515.1 Procapra przewalskii
CTCCAGAGACACAGTCTCTAGGCTTCATGTCCTCTGCTTGTGTGACCTTGGGTGACAGGAAGGTTGCTTCATCTTCAACACAATCAGAACCACCTCCCTACACCAACCCGACTTCACTGGTGAGTTCCACCAGACATTTAGGGAGGAAAGACCACCACCAGTCTGTTCAAAGCTTCCCAAAGGCCTGAAGAGGAGGGGCACGTGCCAGCTGCTCCGGCCTGAGGCCAGCGTGCCTGCAGCAGCTGCCACAGGGGAGAGGGCTGCAGCCCCACACCCCGACGAGCGGCGAGGCGGGCACCTCCAGGGGACGAGCAGCGCAGCAGCGGGACGATGCCACGTGGCGACCAGGGCGGGTAAGCCACCACACAAGGCCGTGGCAACACGCGGAAGGCAGAGGAGGACGAAGGGACTAAGCCTGCACAAACCAGCTCAACCGACACTGGAGCAGCATCTGACAAAATTCAATGCATTTTCTTGGGAAACACACTTACTAAGCTGCACGGTGACAGATGAAAACCGTCTCTGGTGGTGAGCGTGCACAGGAGCAGGGACCACACGCACGCGATGCCGACGCTAACAAGACGACCGCTGCTGGCCGGCCACGCGCAGGGGCGAAGCTGGCCTCCGACCACACGCTGCACACACAGACAAGCTCAGCATGGACCAAGACCCGCAAAACTCACTACCGCTCGGAGAAGAAAGCGCAGGGGGAAGCCGCAGGCCGCGGGTTAGGCCAGGCTTCCCGAGGCACAGGTGCGACACCAAACGCTCAAGCAACAGAAGAAAAACCGAGCCGAACGTCATTGAAATGAAACCCTTCTGTGTGTCAGAGGACGCTATCAAGAGACTGCCAACTCACATGATAGGCGAAAGTAACTGCAGATCACACGCCCGAGAGACCAGAGTCAGAAAACAGAGAGAGCTCCTTCAGTTCAACACAGCAGAAACCAGAAGTCTCGGCTCCAAATGGGCGGAGGACTCGAACAGACATTTCTCCAAAGAAGATACCCAAATGGCCAGCAAAGACACATGGAAAGATGCTCGGCATCACTGGCCATCATTCGTGTGAGGGCATGCTTACCTGCTCAGTCACGACCAACTCTCTGTGACCCCATGGACTGTGCAGTCCACTAGGCTCCTCTGTCCATGGGGTTTTCCAGATAAGAATACTGGAGTGGGTTGCCATTTCCTACTCCAGGGATTTTTGCAACTCAGGGATTGAACTTGTGTCTCTGGTGCCTCCTGGATTGGCAGGTGGATTCTTCACCACTGCGTCACCGGGAAACACAAATCAAAACACAGTGAGGATCTTCCCTAGTGGCCCAGTGGCTGGGAACCTGTCTTCCAATGCAGGGGGCCATGGGTTCAGTCCCTGCTCGGGGAACTAGTAATAACATCCCATATGCCATGGGGCAGCTGAGTCTGAGCTCTGTGACGAGACACCACCGCGATGAAAAGCTCATTTACTGCAGCTAGAGAGCAGCCCCCACAGCAATGAAGACCCAGTGTAGCCAAACACAGAAATATACTTATTAAAAAAAAAATAGTGATACCACCTGAAACCCGTCAGGATGGCTATTATCAAACAAACAGAAAGCATGTGTAAGTGAGGCTGGGAAGAAACTGCTGGTGCGAATCCCACTGCCTCCAACAGCTGAACACAGAATTGCTACGCGCTCCATCGACTCCACCTCCGGGGATGAGGTGAGAGCAGGTGAAAGCAGGGGCTCAGGCTTCTTACACACCCACAGTTACAGGAGCATTTTCATGGCTTCTCAAGGCAAGAATACTGAAGTGGCTTACCAATCCCTTCTCCAGTGGACCACGTTTTGTCAGAACTCTCCACCATGACCCGTCCGTCTTGGGTGGCCCTACATGGCACGGCTCACAGTTTCACTGAGTTAGACGTGGCCGTGGCCCATGAGAGCAGACTGGCTAGTTTCCTGTGACCGTGGTTTTCAGTCTGTCTGCCCTCCGATGAATGAGAATAAGGGGCTTAGGGAAGCTTCCTGATGGGAGAGGCTGACTGAGGGGGAACCGGTTCTTGCTCTGATGGGTGGGGCCAAGCTCAGTATTTCTGTTGATGGCACGGCTGTGTTCCTTCCCTGTTATTGAACCCCGGGCCAAACTATGGCGGAGGTAATGAAGACAATGGCGACCTCCTTCAAAAGGCCCCACGCAGGCACTGCCACACTCAGCGCCCCCGATCCTGCAGCAGGCCAGCGCCGACCCACGCCTCTGCCAGAGACGCCTGGACCCTTCCGGGCAAGTCTGGGTCAGTCTCTTGGGGGGTCACTGCCCCTTTCTCCTGGGTCCTGGTGCACCAGGCTCTGCTTGTGCCCTCCAAGAGACTGTTTCCCAGTCCTGTGTGAGTTCTGGCGGCTCTATGGTGGGGTTAAGGGAAACCTCCTCCAAGAGGGCTTATGCCACACCCAGGACTGCTGCACCCTGAGCCCCTACCCCTGCGGCAGGCCGCTGCTGACCGTACCTTGTTGTGGATCACAACAAACTGTGGAAAATTCTGAGAGAGATGGGAAAGATACCAGACCACCTCACCTGCCTCTTGAGAAATCTGTATGCAGGTCAGGAAGCAACAGTTAGAACTGGACATGGAACAACAGACTGGTTCCAAATTGGGAAAAGAGTACATCAAGGCTGTATATTGTCACCCTGCTTGTTTAACTTATATGCAGAATATATCTTGAGAAACACCAGGCTGGAGGAAGCACAAGTTGGAATCAAGATTGCTGGGAGAAATATCAATAACCTCAGATATGCAGATGACACCACCCTTATGGCAGACAGTGAAGAACTAAAGAGCCTCTTGATGAAAGTGAAAGAGGAGAGTGAAAAAGCTGGCTTAAAGCTCAACATTCAGAAAACGAAGATCATGGCATCTGGTCCCATCACTCCATGGGAAATAGATGGGGAAACAGTGGAAACAGTGGCAGACTTTATTTTTTGGGGCTCCAAAATGACTGCAGATGGTGGCTGCAGCCATGAAATTAAAAGACGCTTGCTCCTTGGAAGGAAAGTTATGACCAACCTAGATAGCACGTTAAAAAGCATAGACCTTACTTTGCCAACAAAGGTCCATCTAGTCAAGGCTATGGTTTTTTTCCAGTGGTCATGTATGGATGTGAGAGTTGGACCATAAAGAAAGCTAAGGGCTGAAGAATTGATGCTTTTGAACTGTGGTGTTGGAGAAGACTCTTGAGAGTGTCTTGGACTGCAGGGAGATCCAACCAGTCCATCCTAAAGGAAATCTGTCCTGAATATTAATTGGAAGGATTGATGCTGAGGCTGAAGCTCCAATACTTTGGCCACCTGATGCAAAGAACTGACTCACTGGAAAAGACCCTGATGCTGAGAAAGACTGAAGGCAGGAGGAGAAGGGGACGAGAGAGGATGAGACGGCTGGTCGGCTGGCATCACCCACTGAATGGACACGGGTTTGAGTGGACTCTGTGAGTTGGTGAGGGACAGGGAGGCCTGGTGTGCCGCAGTCCATGGGGTCGCAGAGAGTCGGACACGACTGCGCAACTGAGCAGGAGCGCTGTTTAAAGCGGCCCCAGCAAGGCCCTCTGTGGCTGTCCAGGGGTCAGGGCTCCACACTTCCAGTGCAGGGGGCACAGGTCTGAGCCCTGGTCAGGGAGCTGAGATACCACATGTCATGCCTCATGGCCAAGTGAAAAATAAGCGTACAAATTTTTTTTAAAGAATGGCCAAAATGTGGAAGCAACCCATTGTCCATCAATGTCTGAATGGATAAAGAGACATACCCACCCAGTGAAGCACCATGCAGCCTGGGAGAGGACCGCAGCTGCGGCACGCGCGGCAGCACGGGCGGACGCCACCCTGCGTGAGGAGCCAGCAGGAGGGGCGCCGAGGCCGCGGAGCCGCGCACACGGGCCGGGGGCCAGTCAGACCCGCAGACAGGGCGCAGAAGGGCGGGGCCGGGCAGCGTGGGAGGAGGGCGGCCGAGCGGGTGGCGGGCAGTCTGAGAAGAGCAGCACGGCCTGGAAACGGTGGTGGCGGCTGCACTGCGCGGTGAGCGATGAGCCCCACGAGCGACAGCCACTACAGCGGTGTGGCTCGCGTCACCCACCCGTGTTTCGCCAGAACGAAAGTGGAAAGTGGGAGAGAGAGAATCTGCTTTGGAGGAGGGGAGCAGAAATGAGGCCTTTCCCAGCTGCCCTCTGACCCACATCTGAGCTCCAGGGTCACAGCAAAGCCCAGGGACTCCGCCTGAGGCAGGCGGTCCTCCGGGCCCAGTTCCAAGGCGGCTCCTTGCGGGAGGACGAGGAGTGGCTCTTCAGGCTGTTTTAGGCTCAAGAGCTACAACATTCTGAGGCAGGATCGAGAAAGGGGAGGTCTGTTTCCCCACTGCCTCTGCTTTCAGGGCAGCCCTGTGTGGGCCGACACGAGGCAGGGCGTCTCTGCGCAGCCTCCCCCGGGCGGGCCTGGCCCCCGCTCCTGACGGGCGCCCGCGGGCGCACTCACCAGCAGCAGCCCCATGGTGTCGAGCCGGCAGAGCTCCCGGTTGATGCTGGGCGTGCCTGTGTGCAACAGAGCAGCCACGAGGCGGGCGCTGTGCAGGCGCGCGTTGCCCAGGGGCTCCTCCAGCACGCCGACGGTGGTCAGGATGGCTGCTTTCTGCAAACACAGAAGCACCGCCAGTTCAAGCCGGGGCCCACCTGTGGGCTTCGTTTAGCTCAGGAGCCACTGCTGTGTGACGTGGCCTGGCTGGGGAGGAGCCCTCAAGGTGGTCTGCCGGAGGAGACAGGGAGTTGGTCAGGTGAAGAGCCTCAGTGCTTCCCTCAGGGCTCCCAGAGCGGCCCTGGGCGGGCTGCCACTGGGAGCCTGGGGCACCCTGGTCTCCGGCGGCCACAGGGGTGTGGCCTGAGTTCATAAGGCAGAGGGGCCTGACGGCAAAGCTGGCCTCCTGACAGGCTCATCCTGCATGCAGTCCACCTTTTCATTGGCTGATGGTTCCAGAATCCCTGCCCCCACAGGCCCTCCTTTCCAGTGGGAAGCAGACCACGAGCAAGTTGGTAAACAGAACAAGCAGCACAGATGGTGCTGAGGAGGAGACCCAGGGAGAGGCTGGGCTGCCCGCCCGCCGGCCTCTCCCCGGCTACGCTGAAGGACCGAGGGAGTGAAGAAGTGGGCCTTCCTCAGTGTCGCCAGCTCTGCCCAGAGCTGCTCAGTGCAGCTAAGGGTCTCCCTGGGGAGCCCCTGACTCTTGGCTGGGTGTCTCCCCCACAGAGGCCAGGCCTCCAGTGTGCCTGGGCCTTGGGCAGCCCCTTGTCAGAAGGCAGGGATCATCTGGGGGTCAGTGAGCCGCTCTACTCCCAGGCCTCCTGTGAGAGGAGATGGACACTCAGCAGACGGGGCTTGAGTGTGTCCGCCATTGCGGGCAACACAGGCGGTCCTCGCCTTGCCAGCAACCCCACCCACAAGGTCACCTCTGCTCAGGACGCCTACCTTGGGTGGGCTGAGCAGAAGCTGGTGGAAGTCCTTCAGCCGCGGCTCGATGCCACGCAGGACACCGGGGCTGATGGTGCATGACCTGTCCAGTCCCTGAGAGCAGGAGTCCAGCAAGCCCTCTGACCTGTGGACCAGAAGCGGCTGGACGCAGGGATGCCCCCGTCACCCCGCAGCCCTTCCGGCTGTGTCTGCCCGTCTCTGGGGGCGCTGCTGACTGCACAGGATGGGGGCAGGCGGGCCGCGGCATCACAGCCCGATGAGCTCAGCTCCCTCTCCCAGCCTTGAAGCCCTTCCTGCTGACCCCTCCTCGCCCGAGACACAGACAGGACTGGCTACACCACCCCTTTGGCTTTTTTATATAAACACTGTTTCCAGTGTTTAAATACATGAAAGAATAAAAATACCAAAGAAAGCTAGCGGCCATCTCTTTCCAATGGCCCTACTGTCCCTGTGCTGCAGGCGAGGCCTCCACCAGAGGCCTACTTCCTGTGCGAAGGGCCCAGCCTCCCTGGGCTCATGCAAATAAAACATCATTATGCTTGCTGAACCAGAGAAAACGATGATAATATCATAATTCTAGTTTTAGGTAATAAATATGTATTGGGTACCAGAGTGAGAAACTGCCAACAATCTCCCCATTGAAATCAAGTCAATTTCTTGTCATTTTCTGGTTTTCTCTTTCTTTAAACAAACAAACAAACGGCACAGGCTGCGGTGAAGCCCCTCCAGAGCAAGGGCACGCGGGGACTGCAGTCTCCCTGGGGGTCAGGCTCCAGCGGCGCACGTGCCATATGCACACCCGCGCCCACAAGCCGCAGGGACGCACGCGTGGACAACCACTGCAGACTGGAGTCGGGGCTCCTTCGGGCTGAGGTGGGAACCTGACTGATGGCGAAGGTCAGGAGACTTGGCCACTGCCATAGGGTTTATCTTTCAATGAGAAAAGGATCCCCAGGATTACCTGCGTCACTAAAAACGTTAAAAACGCAGACCGCACAGCCCAGCTGCTGCCCTGGGCCTCAGGCCACTGAAAGGGCAACTCTTCCCTCTCAGGGGACACTCACCCCACTCGCCTGGGCTCCAGCAAGGTAAGCAGCACCTGTGTCCCGCTGACGAGGCAGAGCTCGGTCTGCACCCCATCAAACATGTTCCTCAGCAGTTGCTCCACGCACTCCTGCCTATAGGACACGCACGAGGTCACGGCCCGGTGGGCGGACACACAGACCCCACCCCCACCAAAGGAGCAGCACCCCAAACCGCAGAGGGGCCCTACTTGGGGCTGAGGCTGAGCACCCAGGGTCCTCAGGACACAGCTGCCCCAGGGCCCACACTTTCTGGACCTGCCAGGAGACCCCCAGAGTCCCCTCCCCTGAGGAAGAGGCCCATCAAGGTAACCCTGGGTCGGGGCGAGCTCCTGAGAAGTGATCAGAGGCAGCGGAGTCCCCAGCCCCCGCCCCAAGGCCCGCAGCACTGCGGCCCACACTCACGACTCCAGCACCGTGAGGAGGGGGTCTGGCTGCGGAGCCTCCAGCAGCTGGCTGCCCTGCTCCCTGCCCAGCCGGACGATGTCACAGAGCGTCTGGGAAGCGTTGGACTGCCTCTGCAAGATGGGCACGTACAGCCGCCCTCAGGGCCAGCCTCTGCCCACAGAGTGCAGCCCTGGCCGCCCCTCAGGAGTGTGCACTGGGCCTTGGTGGGCAAGTGTGCCCTGCAGATCCTGCTCCAGGTCTCTGCTTTGGACTAGTGAGTGGCTATTAATACACAGGGCGAGTCCTGTGAGCCAATGAAAGCAGGCAAGCTGCTACAGAGAGCACAAAGGACTCAGCTTTTCTATGGAAACGTGAAGCCCCTGAAAACGCATATTCTTTGACTCAGGGCACTTGCAACTGTGTGGGATTAGGCTACAGAGCAGGTGAATAGAATCAGAGGAAGACTTAGCTGCAGGCTCCGGGCAGGCAGCATTGCATGCCCAGCCCTGACGTGTGCAGCACAGGGGACGGGGCTGCAGGACGCATGCTATGGCTCTTTCGGGGCAAACAAGAGCAGCCTGGCGCCGACAGGCCTGCGGAGGAGCCAGTCAGCGCCCAGTGCTCACCCCAATCTGGAGCCCCGCAACTCTTGCCCACTGCCTGGTCAGACGCATGGGCAACACAGCCCCACACAGCACAGCCAGGCAGCAGCCAAAGGCGAGGCATTGAGTCAGCACCGCATTCTCCAAAGCACCGAGAATGTGCGCAGCTGTCCCGAGTGGAAGATGCCTCTCGGGCTACACCCGACACCCACAGGACACCACAGGAGAAGGGGGGCTTCCTCCACGGCTCATGCCCTTGGACGGCCCCCGTGGGAGCAAGACGCGCCAGTGAGGGCAGTCCCCGAGAGGGGCGCCTGGGCTGGAGGAGCAGCAGCTGTGAGCTGCCTGCGGAGCGAGGGGGTGCAGAGCTGAGGGCAGCCTTGGCCAGTAGTCCTCAAGAAACTCAGTCCTTGCAAGCCCCCAGCGGCAGATCCTGAGATGGTCACAGTCCTATGAGAGACCCTGGGCAGAGGACCTGTGGCTCTGGCCCGTAAAAATGGAGATTAGACAATACTGTCACAAGCAATTAGCGTTTGGGGTGATCTGTTACTGAGCCACGGATAACTGACACTATTCTATTCAAACTCGTGTTTTATAATATGCATGCTTTATGCTTTAGAAAAAGCTGTCCAGAAGTCAGTGCCTGATTAAAGAGGAGAACTGTCAGTCTGCATCTGAGGAGGAGTGGCCTGCCCTCAGTGCTGGAGAGCGCCCACAGCTGCCCTGAGCCAGGCTCCCACCCCAAGGTGGCTCCGTGAGCCCCTACTCACATCTTCATCCTGACTCGGATGGATCAGCTCCACGAGTCTCTGAATGGTCTTCTCTTCATTAAGCCACTGAAAGGGAAACAGAGGCGTGTCAGTGACTGCTCACATCTGACTGAATGGAAGGGAAGTCCAGGCTCTAGCACAGACACCTCACCGCATCGGCGTGTACCCAGGCCCAGCAAGCACAGGCAGTGGCCGAGTTTTGGAGTGACCCGAAGATGCCAAGAGGAGGGAGGCGCTGTCCACATGCGCCCGTGGTTTACTCGAGCATGTGCAACTCTGCTCACAGGACACCCCCGCAGCAGAGCCAGGAGCCCCCTGCTGGGGCCTGGGGATGCGCTCCCGCACACAGCCCAGCTGCTCCCGGCGGCACTTGGGCCTTCCAGGACAGCCCAGCTCCTCCATGCACTTCCTTATCCACAACAGGCTCAGTGTGTCCAGGGCAGGGCCCCTGGCAGCTTCTGACAGCGCTGATGTTCACGCTGTGCTAGCCAAGCCACAGCAGCTACTATAGCTCATTCCTGGTGGGTGGCTGCTCCGTAAGGAAATGAGCTATGAGCTCAGGAGTGGCACCTGTCGATGCCAGGAGCTGGAGCCTGGCCAGGAGGCCCGACGGCTTACTCATCTTACTCTAAATTACAAACACAACCTGCCCATCAACAGCTAACAGTGACTAGCACAGATCTCTTGGGCTCCCTGGCTGAGCACCCCCTCTTTTCTGGGAAGCCCAGGGAGCTGTGGGGGGCGCCTCATTGCAAGAGCGTCAGGACAGACACAGGCACAGGCACAGGCAGCAGGACAGACAGCAGGCCGACTCCAGTCTGTGTGACCTCTCTACATGCAGCCCGGAAGGCAAGTGCTTCCTCTCGGGCCGGCGCCTGGGCGCGGGACGAGTGCCCAACAGAGCCCTGGCAGGCCCCAGGCGGGGAGGCGCAAGCAAGGCAGCCCCTTCTGCTCTCTGCTCATGAAAGGACCAAGGCAAGACATGAGAACACGTGCAGAGGACGGACTCTGCCTCGAGCACAGGCCGCCATGAAAGCCTCTGTGGCCCAGCCAGGAGGGAAGGCCCTGCTGGGTGGGAAGCCAGGTGCTAGGCGCCCCAGGGCTGCCCGGCCAGCCCCCGCCGCCCTAACGCCAGGCGCTGAGTCCACACGCAGAGAAGCTGCAGACCACACACGGGGAGGAGGGCCCACACACTCACGTGCAGCACTTCCTGCCGGAGCCCCGCAGGCTCCACGCAGCTGACCAGGCGCAGCAGCAGGTCCATGAGGGCCGATGTGCCGATGTGCTTCAGCACCAGGCTGATGAACTTGTCCTTCTTCCTCAGGAATGCAATCACCTACAATCAGATGGACCCTGAGAGACGAGCAGGGCAGGCCCTCACCCTAGGAAACACTGTCTTCCCCCGAGAACTGCCACAGAAAGATGCATTTTCAGCAACACTGAGCAGAAACAATGGAAAGACGTGGGAAGAGTTGTAAGAAAGATGCCCTCAGTGACAGGCAGAGACCTGAACACAGACAAGTCCAGGAGGCAGTGGGGAGCCTGAGAGGGCCCTGGGCTGGCAGAATTTCCCCCACACTGAGCCTGGGCACCGATGGGGCCCAAACACCTGAGTGAGATGACACAGTGACCACTCCATATGCACGGCCTCAGGTCTTCCCAGAAGAAATGACCAGTGCAGACAGAGCTGACAGTCCCTGACACGAGTCACAAATCTGGAAAGCTGACAGGTCCCATAGATGACAGAAGGGACAGGACTGAGGTTTTGGAAAAGGAGGGTGGGGGGCGGCTGGCGGGTGGCCGAGCACAGACGGCCAGGAGGGGTCCACGCAGAGGCCTCCTCGGCCACTGAAATAAGGGGCCTGCGAGTTGAGGCCCCTGCACTGAGGCAGAGCCAGGGCTCTACCGGGGCCATGGGGGCACGCAGGAGGCAGGGGTCCCAACCGGCCTCACTCTGGAAGTGAAGCGGGGAGCATGGGAAGGAGGAGGACGAGAGGGAAGAGAGGCGATGGGGAGCGGGGGGACTGGCATTTGAAAAGAGAGAAACAGGAAGCAGCAGAGACGGCTCCAGGAGTGCCCCTGAGCACCTACAGACACTGTTACAAGAGCGCGTCAGGAACAAGTTTATGCCAAACTCTGTAAACTTGAAAAGGTAAGTGTGTTTCTCAAAGAAATTTAAGTAAACCGCCACCACCGCCACCACTGGAGCTCTAGTGTCAAAAGAAGCAAAGTCTATGATTGAAAGCCTCCCCATACAGAAAACTCCAGACTGCAAGGGCTTCACTAGAGAATTCTGCCAAACATTTGAAGAGACATATCCCAGTCTTACGCAGGACTCCCCCTGCATAAACAGGGGAACATAAAGTGAGAGAACATGCCCCGTATCATTGCATGAGGACATAAAATCTTGATTCCAAAACTTGCTGTGGGCACGTTACGAGGAGGCAGTGATGGAAGGACCCACTAAGGCGCACTCTGCTCAGCTCTCTGACGGCCCCGGGTGGGGAAAGAAGCCGAGGGGATGTCTGCAGCACACGCTGCTTTGCTGTGCCCCTGAAACCAAGACAACGCTCCAAACCAACTATCCCCACTAAAAGCTTTTTTAAAGGAAATTATAAGCCAATCTCACTGATGACAACAGATAAAAAATTCTTTGAAAAAAAGCAATATGAAAAAAAGTAGGATGCATCACCGTCAAGTTGAATGTATTCCAGGAAACCGACAATTATCTCAGTAAAGTTTCTCAATAGAAAAGATGCTGTTTAGGACATGAGAATACAAAGCCCCTGAGAACAGACAGAACGAAAGACATGTGAGGCTGGCGCCTTGAGAATGAGGTCACTGAGAGAGATTTAAAAAGCCCCGACTTCTCAGCTTCTTACTACAGTACAAAAGCAAGCCACAGATAAGAAGTAAGTAAATGAGAGCAGCTGTGCTTCAGAAAACTTTTTTTTACAACAACAGGTGGCAGGTTGGTTTTGACCTGTGGGCCATAATTAGCCAACCCCAATCTATAGGCAACACAAGAGAATATATAACAACACAAGAGAAGACCCTACATATGGACGTCACCAGATGGTCAATATCGAAATCCGACTGATTGTATTCTTTGCAGCCAAAGATGGAGAAGCTCTATACGGTCAGCAAAAACAAGACCGGGGGCTGACTGTGGCTCAGAGCATGAACTCCTTATTGCCAAATTCAGACTGAAATTGAAGAAAGTGGAGAAAACCACTAGACCATTCAGGTAAGACCTAAATCCAATCCCTTATGACTATACAGTGGAAGTGAGAAATAGATTTAAGGGCCTAGATCTGATGGATAGAGTGCCTGATGAGCTATGGACAGAGGTTTCTAACACTGTACAGGAGACAGGGATCAAGACCATTCCCATGGAAAAGAAATGCAAAAAAGCAAAATGGCTGTCTGGGG
>SJYF01000358.1:338230-377781 GCA_006410515.1 Procapra przewalskii
AAGAGAAGTGAAAAGCAAAGGAGAAAAGGAAAGATGTACCCATTTGAATGCAGGGTTCCAAAGAATAGCAAGAAGAGATAAGAAAGCTTTCCTCAGCAATCAATGCAAAGAAATAGAAGAAAACAATACGACGGGAAAGACTAGAGATCTCTCCAAGAAAATTAGAGATACCAAGGGAACATTTCATGCAAAGATGGGCTCAATAAAGGACAGAAATGGTAGGGACCTAACAGAAGCAGAAGATATTAAAAAGAGGTGGCAAGAATACACCCAAGAACTACACAAAAAAGATCTTCATGACCCAGGTAACTGCAATGGCGTGATCACTCACCTAGAGCCAGACATCCTGGAATGTGAAGTCAAGTGGGCCTTAGAAAGCATCACTACAAACAAAGCTAGAGGAGGTGATGGCATTCCTGTGGAGCTGTTTTAAACCCTGAAAGATGATGCTGTGAAAGTGCTGCACTCAATATGCCATCAAATCTGGAAAACTCAGCAGTGGCCACAGGACTGGAAAAGGTCAGTTTTCATTCCAATCCCAAAGAAAGGCAATGCCAAAGAATGCTCCAACTACCGCACAATTGCACTCATCTCACATGCTAGTAAACTAATGCTTAAAATTCTCCAAGCCATGGAGAAGGAAGTGGCAACCCACTCCAGTATTCGTCCCTGGAAAATCTCATGGACAGATGAGCCTGGTGGGCTACTCTATGGCATCACAGAGTCATGCACAACTTAGCAACTGAACACCAACACACCATCAGGCAGACTGTGATTTGGGGAAATAGTTCTTGATGGAAATGTGACATAAAATGAAGAGTGAAGTGACCTAGCAGTATGGAATACAGAGTTTGGTAAGAAATTAACATTTGTGTATAGAGTAATAATTGCAAATATTCAAACAATAAAGTCCATGGCTAAAGAAAAAAAAAAATTCTCCAAGCCAGGCTCCAGCAATACGTGAACCATGAACTTCCAGATGTTCAAGCTGGTTTTAGAAAAGGCAGAGGAACCAGAGATCAAATTGACATCTGCTGGATCATTGAAAAGGCAGAGTTCCAGAAAAACATCTATTTCTGCTATATTGACTATGCCAAAGCCTTTGACTGCATGGATCACAATAAACTGTGGAAAATTCTGAGAGATGGGAATACCAGACCACCTGACCTGCCTCCTGAGAAATCTGTATGCAGGTCAGGAAGCAACAGTTAGAACTGGACATGGAACAACAGACCGGTTCCATATAAGAGGAGGAGTCCGTCAAGGCTGTATACTGTCACCCTGCTTATTTAACTTCTGTGCAGGGTACATCATGAGAAACGCTGGGCTGGAGGAAGCACAGCTGGAATCAAGGTTGCCGGGAGAAATCAATAATCTCAGATATGCAGATGACACCATCTTTATGGCAGAAAGTGAAGACGAACTAAAGAGCCTTTTGATCAAAGTCAAAGAGGAGACTGAAAAAGTTGGCTTAAAGCTCAACATTCAGAAAACTAGGATCATAGCATCTGGTCCCATCATTTCATGGCAAACAGGTGGAGAAACAGTGGAAACAGTGGCTGACTTTATTTTTCTGGGCTCCAAAATCACTGCAGATGGTGACTGCAGCCATGGAAAGAAAAGACGCTTACTCCTTGAAAGGAAAGTTATGACCAACCTAGACAGGATATTAAAAAGCAGAGACACTACTTTGTCAACAGAGGTCCGTCTAGTCAAGGCTGTGGTTTTTTCCAGTGGTCATTTATGGATGTGAGAGCTGGACTATAAAGAAAGCTGAGCACCGAAGAATTGATGCTTTTGAACTGTGGTGTTGGAAAAGACTCTCGAGAGTCCCTTGGACTGCAAGGAGATCCAACCAGTCCATCCTAAAGGAGTCCTTCATTGGAAGGACTGATGTTGAAGCTGAAACTCCAATACTTTGGCCACCTGATGCAAAGAGCTGACTCATCTGAAAAGACCCTGATGCTGGGAAAGATTGAGGGCAGGAGAAAGGGATGACAGAGGATGAGATGGTTGGATGGCATCACCGACTTGATGGACATGGGTTTGGGTGGACTCTGGGAGTTGGTGGTGGACAGGGAGGCCTGGCGTGCTGTGGTCCATGGGGTCACAAAGAGTCAGACACGACTGAGCAACTGAACTGAACTGAAAACAATAAAGCTTCTAAAGAATAATAGAGTATCTTTATGATTTTGAAGTAGATGAAAGTTTAAAGGACAAAACAAACAAACAAAAAAGTCAATCATAAATAAAGAGTTATTACTTGCACTACATGAAAATCAGATCTTCTGTTCATAAAAAAATACAATTAAGAGAGTAAAAACCAAGAAAGAAAAGCCAAAAAGACCAGTACACAGAGTAGGAAACTATGTCTGCAACACAAAATCAACAGAGGGAGAATTCCCTGGCAGTCCAGTGGTTCAGACTTGAGATTCTACTGCCAAGGGCACAGGTTCAATCTCTGGTCAGGGAATAAAGATCTGGTAAGCTATGTGGCACAGCCGAAAAAAAATCAGAGGACTTGTATCCACAAAATAGACAATTCCTACAAATGAAAAGAAAACAGAGAGGCTGAAAGAAAATGGGCAAGAGATCTCACACAAAACAGCCAAATGCCCGATTAATATACAAAAAGGTGCTCATCCTCAATTGTCACCGAAGTGATGCAGATTAAACCCACAACGCTGTTATCTGCAACAATTAGAGAAGCTGAAGTGGACCGACTGGCCACAGCGAAGGCTGGAGAGGAAGTGCAGCAGCAGGAGCCGTGCTCTGCTGCTGGGACTGCAGACGGCCTCAAGCACCTTCACTTCAGCCACTCAGGCTGCCCTCCTGGCGTGACACCAGGAGAAAGGGATTCCCCCTGCCTCAGAGCCACACTGCAGCGCTTACGGAGCCGACTCACTGTCTGGGGCTCGTTCTGAACCTGCGCACTGGGGACGGCGAGCAGGGCAGGAGATGAAAGAGTGACACGCCGGCTCCTGCAGGCGCCGGGCACGGGCGCCTGCACATCGCGCAGCCGTTCTGGGACGTGTGCGGTGAGCGGTGCCGAAGAGGGCCGGGGCGGTGTGGGGCAGGCACACACGTCGCTCCCAGAAAAACAGCGCTCCCGTGGCATGAGGTGAGCTCACCCCATACTCTAAGGAACCTGCAACTGGGCGTTCCTTTTATGTTCTGGCTGCACCACGTGGCTCACAGGATCTTGGTTCGCCACCACGCCACCTACAGTGGACGCACAGTCTGTCCACTGGACAGAGGAGGACTTGCTTTTATCTGTTTTGAAGTAGTAAGTGCCCTAGACCCAAAGAAGTGACCCCCAGGTGGCACCAGTGGTAAAAAGTCCGCCCATCAATGCAGGAGACGCAGATTCCACCCCTGAGTCAGGAAGATTCCCCAGAGGAGACGGCCACCACTCCAGCATTCTCGCCTGGAAAATCCCATGGACACAGGAGGCTGGCTATAGTCCATGGGGCTGCAGAAAGCTGGGCATGACTGAGCAGACGTGCATGGTATAAAGAGACACCTGACACCCACACAGATGCAACAGCAGGAACCCGATGGTCCCACCACGACCCAGGCACGACCTGGCCCTCACAGGGGGACCGGTCAGTGAGAGGATAGGCCGGCCTCACTCCTGAGGCCATGTGCACTCACGGGAATGGCGCCAGCGCTGCTCGTCCAGAGCAGGCCAGCGGCCCTCTCTCGGGAAGACAGCTTCTTCACCCCCACCCAGCTCCCACAGCAGCAGCCGTGCGGCTCCCGGTGTGTTCCTCGGAGCAGTCAGAACCCGCCTCCACGCGACGGCTGATGGCATGCTCGGCATCAGCCAAGCCTCCCTCCCAAATCGCACAGGCTAGGCAGATGGTTACCTGTTCAGTTTTTCTTGCAATGAGATTACCAATGGTCTTGCTGAAGAAACTGGCGAGCAGAGGATTGAGGGGCGGCTCACGGTCCAGGAAGTTGTAAAGAACGTTCAGCAAAGTCTCATCCCCTCCCAGCCTGTCGTTGATTTGTGGCACGTCGCACGTCAGTAGCTCGCAGGCTGTGTTTGGGTATCTGTGGGGGCACAGAGCAACAGCTGGGTGTGAACTGGACTTCTCCACTGCTCAGGAAGCTGCTCGACAGTCTTCTCTTAGGAAGCAGCTCCACAGGCAAAAACCAAAATGGCTAAACCTTGCAACAGAATAAAAACATGATTATTCTGTGACCAACCAGCATTTTTTACTAGAAGCTCGAATTTAATCATCCTTTCTGCTAGCTCCTGATACCCTCATCCTGACATCCTACATTTTCAGACTCCATTTCTATTTTCTGTGGACCGTCTTGTAACCTTCCAGCCTCTCCTCCGCCCTCCTCTCCCACCAGGCCTCTCACGCATGTCAGGTCGTCCTTCCCTCTCCACACCCTGTTCACCCCCACACACCGACCAGTACAGACCCGGCCTGTTCCCAGACTGAAGAGGCCCCGCGTCGCAGCTTAGGATGCAGCGCCAGGGCACATGGTATGCCGGTTAGCATTCAGAAATGCTGTCTCACTGCATCTCACTGTTGACTACACCGGCTATCTTGCAGTCCACACTGTTCGCTGAACCCAGGGTAGGCAAGGCGTGAACAGGGAAGCTGGAAGAAAGCTCGAGGGGCCGCAGGAATGGCAGGCGCATTTACTCCCTCCTGACACGGCAGCCGCAGCAGCGACACACGGTGGGCTCTCCTCTTGCTGGTGACTCAGTGGACGGTCGTGATGCAGCCGTGACGTAGCCGTAACACGGAGGGCAGGGCTTTTCAGGTGGAGCTTATGCATGTTTACAGAATACAAGTGGCCCATGGCCAAGTGGGTACATCGTGCCGTACGTGTGCAGTAAGTGACCTCAGCTGCTACACAACCGTGAGTTTACAAAACCTGGGGGAAAGGGCTGGGGTGAGAGAGCCTGACCACCGCCATTTTGGCTAATTGGCTACTTCCCTACAAATATCAATGTATGTTAAATATCAACGTATATTCCTTTGATGAAAATGATCAGACACAGCACAGTCCTGATCCCAGCATGTGTCACCTCGCACCACTGTGCTCCCTGCCCGACCCTCTCACAGACACGGGCCCTGGACAGGCCTACCCAACGCCGCGCAGCATCCACAGCCCGCCCGCCGCACAGTGCAGCGATAAGGCCTGGCGCCACACGCGGCGCGGGTCCTGCTGTGTAGCCTCAGGCATGTGACTGAGCCTCTCTGAGCCTGAGTTGCTGCAGCCAAACATGGGGGCTGAGAGCCCACCCTCCCCAAGGCTGTGCACAAAGCAGAGCAGAGCCTGGCACACGGTCAGCCCTGGATCAAGGTCAGCCGCAGTGACCTCCAGCTCCTGGAAGCCACCCAGAGGACCCCAAACTAAGGCGCTCACTGTGGGTCAGCTAGAGGGGTCTGGGGTTAAGAGGCTCCAGAGGAAACAGCTGACGGTGCGCACGGCCAACCAGCTGCAGGAGGGGCGGGAGCAGGGCCATCAGTGTGGCTACGGGGCAGGTGCTCCTGTTAGCCCAGGGGGCAGAGGCCCCACGGGGGTCCTAGATGATGCTTTCGAACTACGGTACTGGAGAAGACTCTAGAGAGTCCTTGGAGACCAACGACATCAAACCAGTGAATCATAAAGGATATCAATCCTGAATATTCATTGGAGGGACTAACGAAGAAGCTCCGATATTTTGGCCACCTGATGCGAAGAGCTGACTCACTGGAAAAGACCTTGATGCTGGGAAAGCTTCAGGCAGGAGGAGAAGGAGACGACAGAGGATGAGATGGTTGGATGGCATCACTGACTTGACATGAGTTTGAGCAAACTCCTGGAGATAGTGAAGGATAAGGAAGCCTAGCGTGCTGCAGTCCACAGGGTCACAAAGAGTCAGACACCATTGAGGGAGTAAACAAACACACATCTCCCCCAAGTTATGAAGGGCAGGTTCAAACAGCAGCTGACAGGGAAGGGAGGGGCAGTCAAGAAACAATGGTACAGCCCTGGGGCAGGGTCCTTAATGCTGTTCCTGTCCAGTCGTGCCCTCCTCTTTGCAACCCCAAGGACTGCAGCACGCCACCCTTCCCTGCCCTTCATCACCTCCCGGAGCCTGCTCAAACCCCTGTCCATTGAGTCGGTGATGCCATCCAACCATCTCACCCTCTGTCGTCCCCTTCTCCTCCTGCCTTAAATCTTTCCCAGCATCAGGGACTTTTCCAGTTAGTCGGCTCTTCCCATCAGGTGGCCAAAGTACTGAAGCTTCTGCTTCAGCATCAGTCCTTCCAATGAATATTCAGTCTTCATTTCCTCCAGGACTGACTGGCTGGATCTCCTTGCTGTCCAAGGGACTCTCAAGAGTCTTCTCCAACACCACCAGTTCAAAGACATCAGTTCTGCAGCACTCAAACACGACTGAGTGACTTCACTTTCATTTTCCACCTCATGCCTTGGAGAAGGAAATGGCAACCGACTCCAGTGTTCTTGCCTGGAGAATCCCAGGGACGGCGGAGCCTGTTGGGCTGCCGTCTATGGGGTCGCACAGAGTTGGGCAAGACTGAAATGACTTAGCAGCAGCAGCCTTTTTATTGTCCAGCTCACACAACGTATACATGACTACCGGGCAAACCATAGCTTTGACTAGACGGACCTTTACAGGCAAAATAACGTCTCTGCTTTTTAATACGCTTTGTAGGTTGGGACTGCTTTTCTCCCAAGAGGCAAGCATCTCCTGCTAAAGGGATACACACAACAATACCTTTGAGCTCCTCAGAACTAAGCTCCCCCCACCCACCCCCAGACGGAGGACAGTAACTTCAGGCTGAGCCCAAGACTCCTGGAGCTCTGCCCTGTTACCTCACCACCAATCAAAGAGAAGAAAGCACCACATCCCGTGGCCCTCACTTCAAATTTGCCTATGAGCTTCTCCCCTAAAACTACTGGGGAGTTTCGGGCTTTGGGGCACTGATGCCAAGCAGGGCCCTCTAGGTCTCCCAGGCAAGGAGGCCTTTTTGCCCCCTATTTCCTTTTTTTTTTTTTTTAACCCCATTTCCTTTAACAAAGCATCAATTCTTGGCTCAGTAGTAAAGAATCTGCCTGCTGACACAAAAGACGCAGGTTCAGTCCCTGCGTTGGAAAGATCCCCTAGAGAAAGAAATGGCAACCCACTCCAGTATTCTTGCCTGGAAAATTCCATGGACAGAGGAGCCTGGTGGGCTTTAGTTCATGGGGTCCCGAAGAGTCAGACACGGCTGAGTGTGAGCACACAGCCTTCTTATAAACAAGACTGCAGCTCCCATGCCCTTCTTTGAGACCCAAAAGGCAGAACAGTCACTAATCAGAGGAGCAGCAGCCGGGAAACCACGCGAAGCAAGACTAAAGGGCCCAGAGAGGCCCATGGAAGGTCAGGAGACGGCCACCCGAGGCTCTGCACACAGACTCTGACCTTGTCAGCAACCCCACGCCTTAGAGACTGCAGAATCAAGAATGCAAGACTGTCACGGCTCTGGGCCTTATCACAGACCCCTGCCTGACTACACCATCTCTCCCAACTCACCAGGAAGTGGGGGCACAGCCCCTGATGCATTAGCGTATTTAGTGTACCCTTTTGCCTGGCAAAGTAATAAAGCCATTTCCCTGGTGGCTCAGATGGTAAAGAATCTGCTGTAATGTAGGAGACCAGGTTTGTACCCTGGGTCGGGCAGATCCCCCTGGAGAAGGGCATAGCTACCCACTGCAGTATTCCTGCCTGGAGAATCCCATGGACAGAAGAGCCTGGCGGGCTATCGTGCATGGGGTCGCAAAGAGTCGGACACGACTGCGCAAGCAGCACTCTCACTCTCTTTTCCTTCTCCACCACTGTGTCTTCATGTCTCTGTTTGGCAATGGTGCACAGAGAGCCAGCATTTTGGCAACAGCACAAGCCAGTATTCTTGCTTAGCCCCACAGTAAAACACATTTCTCTGCTCCAGCCTCTGATGTTTCAGTTTGGCCTCACAGTGCTTCGAGCACAGGAGCCTGTGTTCTGTAACACTCAGAGAGGCCTGCATGCAAACAGTGGTCCCCAGGCAGGCCCCCACTGCAGCCTGCTGCAATGAGACTCCCTGGTTTTGTTTGCTTTGTTTTGTATTTATTACTAATTTCTCCCCAACACTTTGACTATAAAGTTCTCCTGGATTATTGGTGCCACTGCTGAGATCCCCGTCCTGACCCAGGGGATAAAGTCCTGGGAAACTGCAGAGCAACAGAGCTAGAAAATGGCCCTAGGATGCCCCTGAGGAAAACTGGGGGCCTGTGGCATCAGATCTCTCAGCAGCAGGGCTGGAGTCCGGAAGAGAAGATGTGAGTGGGCCGCGTGGACGTCTCCGTGAACACAGTCCACCACAGCCCTGGAAGCCCCGCGGGGACCCTCCCTCCATCAAAGCTGACACCCTCAACGGCGACCTGTGAGGGGACTCAGGACACGAGTGCACAGGATGCCAAGACAGCTGCAGGGCAGGCCAGAAGAGCGAGCGGTGAGCCCAGACCCCGCCCCTGCCCAGGCACGGAGAAGCGCGCGATCCGCAGCCTGAGCCGCCTGGCCTTCTCTGACGGACAGCGACCTTCTGAAGCTCTGACTGCCCGGTCTTTGTTGGAGAAACTCCTCCACATTTGGGCTCCTCACTCGCCTCTTCAGAGGTGTCCCTGAGTGATCTGGGAGTCCTCTCCTCAGGGTTTAAAGTCTTCAAAGAGTCCGCCAAGTAAAACGTAATTCTCAGCTTTTAAGTTGTGCCCTTTTTTTCAGTTGACAAAGACAACCCTGGAGTCTTCAAAACGACAGGAGAACCATGTCCAGCCTGGATGTGACCCGGCAGAGCCAGCCCGAGAGAAAAGGGTGCACTCAGGAGACCGTCAGAGAACACAATTCGCCAGGCGCAGCAAGCGAAAGAGAGAAAAACGAAACCCAGGACACAGGAGGTGGCCACAGCAACTACCAGGTGAGGAAGCAGAGTCCAGGCCGTCATGGCGGAGGCGCGCGGGGCCTCTGCAAGCTTCTCTGTGGCCTGCCCGGCTGCTCCCCAGGAGCTCCCCAGGGCTCAGCGTCCTCCTCTGCGCTGCCCTGCAGGACAGGGTAGGGGTGCGGGGAGCCCTTCCTGGGCTGCCGGGCCCAGCCCTGCTCCCCACAGGCACGCAGGTCTGTGACTGGGGAAGAGGAAGCCCTCCTCCGCCCATCGCCACACCACCGCGCCAGAAACAACAGTGTGAGCTTGGATCCACCTGCGGACTCTTTATCATTTCATTTCTCAAATGGCCCAAAGCTCGGCAGGCAAACTGCACGGGAACCTTAAGGGCCAGAAGCATCCTGGGGAATCTCAGGCCAGCTCCCGGCCCCGGGCTGCTGCACAGAGCCTCACTTGCACGGAGCTCCTCTGGCATTAGCAGAGCAGCCAACCACTCAGGGTGGCCCCCTGGGCCCCGCAGCTCAGAGGCACCCCTACTTCCCAGACAGATCTCTGCATAATCCAGCCTGCAGCCAGAGGGCTGACGCGGCCGTCAGGGTGGCCACGGGAGCAGCCGTCTGGAGGCTGAGACGAGGGGACTCCTGCCCGCCGTGCTCACACCCAGCTCACCGGGCGCTGCTGCACACCCTGAGGGCCACACGGAGTGGCTCAACAGAGACCCATGGCTCAGAGCCTGAAACAGGTCCAATCTATACCCTCGGCACCTCTGAAAAATAATCCTGACCCCACACCCTCCTCCAGCTACTACCTCATCCATCTACCCAGCCTATTTCTCTTTTCAAACAGGACATTTAATTTTAACTAAAAGCAAACTAATCTTTAATAAGCAAGTTAATTTTAAAATTAACTTTTAGATTAAAAAGGTTCTACTTTTTTAACAGGTGACATGCACACAGGCTTTAACGACTCAGCATGACCAGGCTCCTGAGGATGAGCCCCACCCCCACTCGCAGGCCACACTGCTGAGACGGCCACCACAGCCTCTTGGCACCTTCTCTACTGTTCACCTCCACGTTTCCAAATAAAACACAGACAGACATCTTCAGCAGCTGCAGACATCACGAACCGACCTCCTGTGTGACGCCGGAGCTCTCACATCATCCGGCCCGTCTGCCCCACTGCCCTCTCCCTGCATCTATAAAATTATGCCACAGTTCTTCATTAAATCCCTATCTGGGGCTGCCCTTTTTGTAGACACATGCACACACCGTCCCACCTGCTTACTTGTGTGAGTCCCTGCCCAGAGCGGCAGGTTTCCTTGTTGCCTTGTTTGTGCTCGCCGACTGCCAATCTCCTCCAACTCTGACTGTAAAGCTCTCCAGGCCTCTACTGCAGTGCTGGGACCCTCCACCCAGAAGCACAGCCAGCCAGCCAGCCCTCCTCCCCTCCCACTGCTGCCAGCGCCTCAGACAGGAGACCCTCACTCGGGCAGCAACAGGACCCACTCGAGAGCAAAAGAATTAGAGGAATGGGGTCACCAATGGCAACGCGGAGGTAAGACCAGGCGCATCTCAGGAGATGGCCTGACGGCCTCTGACGCCACAGTGGCGGCCCCGCGCCCCGGCTCCTCCACAAGCAAGCCCCTGCCTCTCTCTGGAGCACTCCAGCCAGACAGGTGTGCAGACCACAGCCCTGACACCCCGCCCTCGTCGGCTCATCTTGCTTCATTTGCCTCCTGAGCCAGCAAAGACATTCTACAGAGGGTCAGAGAGGGACTACTTTAGAAGGCCTGTGCTGTCGCAGCCAGCAGGTCATGGGTGTATCCAACCAGACTTTACTGATGGACAATGAGATGTGAATTTTGCCATTTTCAGGTAAATAAAAATAATTTTTCCACTTTTTTCCCCAACCATTTTAAAATGTAAAACCATTCTCAGCTGACAGGTCCTACAAAAACAGGATCTGACCTCAGGCCGTAACTCCCTAGCCCATTCTAAGACGTGACCACACACGCTGACCCCAGTGGGACACGTGAGAAGCTGAGGGCACCCTGTCTGCCCTGACTCCCCGTGCCACCAACCCCTGCTCCCGCACGTCCCCAAGTCTGAGTGGGACCCGAGTGGCGCCCTCAGAGTCAGAGGCCAGTGCTGGGTCCTTCCCGCCCCCAAGGCTCCACCGTTCACACTCCTCTGTCCACACCCAGCCCCGGTCCGAAATCCTCACTTGGCCCCCACTGTCATCTCCTAACGTCACGGCTCTGAGACCAGTCAGGACAACGAAGGGCACAGCGTGTTTCCTCCAGGAAGAAGGCCACATGGTCCAGTGGGCACGCACCACCCATCCCTGGGGACTGCCCCCTTCACCAGGCCGAGCGTGCGCCAGCCTCTGTCAGGGCTCAGCCGTTCTCCAGCACTTCCCCAAAATGCTTCCACGCGTTGCACTGCTACTCGCCACAACCCAGGGTGAGGAATCACACGCAGGGGTCCCAGACCTTAAACTCACAGACACGACGCCCACCGGCTGCCCTGCTCACACGCCAGGTGGGGCCAACGTTCAGGGTCAGCCACTCCCTTTGAAAGCTCGGCCCCGGCCGTCCTCAAGCCCCACCCGCTGCCCCGAGAGCGGCCCGGCCCGGTACCCACTTGAAGCGGGCCCTCTCCTCCAGGTCCAGGGCTGGGTCCTGAGTCACGAGGCCCACCAGCTCCTCCATGCTCTGCCGCCGGCACAGGAAGTCCAGCAGCTTCCGGTTCTGGGCCTTGCACTCCTGCAGGATGTCTTCTCCATCCATCAGCTCCTGCAGCGTCACGCCCTCCTTATCCAGCAGCTTATCAACGTGCGACGTGGCACTCAGGTCAAACTTCCAGAACATGGTGCTGGCCACAGAGCTGCAAGCAGAGAAGAGGGTCACGTCCCCCAGCCTGCGCACACCGGCCTCAGCCACCCTGCGGCGAGCCCCACGTACACGCTGGCCTCAGCCACCCTGCGGCGAATCCCAAGCCCACACTGGCCTCAGCCACCCTGCGGCGAGTCCCACGTCCACACCGGCCTCAGCCACCCTGCGGCGGATCCCACGTCCACGCTGGCCACCCCGGGAAGCAGGGGGTGCCCCCATGGGCTTCCCCCGCCTCCTCCCCTTGCCCGAGCTCCTGCTCACAGCCCCGGGCCTGAGGCCGTAGAAGCCTGTCCCCGCGTCAGACAGCGAATACCCCTCCACCCAGAGAGTTCACGACTCACGAACTTCCTGCCAGCGTCCACCTCCCTCCTCAATCCACACTGCCCACCTCTCCCCAAATATCTCCAAATCAATGTACATTTTAAATTTTCCGTACACTGTCTTTGAGAAAGCTTTCTGGTTGAGGAGAGACGGCCCCTCCTGTGCAGCCAACTCTTAGAGCAGCAGAGCGTTTCTGGGAGCACATCTCCAGCCTGCAGGCTGACCCCCCAGGGCTCCCCGCTGCTGCGGGCCCACAGGCCAGGAGACCCCTTCCTCTGCTTTCATCATTCCAGTGCCCTAAGCTGCTCCCCCTGCATGGCCTCGTCTTTCACACGGAAAGCCCACAAGGGCCACAGCCTCAGCCCCCCGCTCCTGCCTCTTCTGTCTCCTGACCCCGGGCTTCCCTACTCAGCTCCGCTGAGGTCGGGGCTGCCCGTTTCCAGGACCCAGGAGGGCAACAAGCTTTGCTCTCCTGTCTCTCCGCTGCCGCCCCCACCTCCCTGCTCCCGTCCCATCCCTTGCTGGGTGGCCAGGGCTGCCCCTGAAGCCCCTCCTCCGCCTTCATACCGAGGCTCTACATGCCCCACCTCGGGCCTCTCGCCCAGCAGCCCTCAGGCCGCAGCCCCACCCCGTCTCCAGGCCTGGCTCTCTGTGCCTGGACTGCACAAGCTCTGGCCACTCACCAAGTCCCTGTGGCAGTCTATGAGCCTAGGCTGCTTTGCAGCAAAGTTTTCTGTGTTAGATACAAAATGGAAAACCTAAGCCTGTACTTTTTAAAAAATGCATCAATTATTTATTTCTGCGTTGTTGCACCGGGTCTCGGCTGCCTTTCTCCAGTCGCGAGGAGCAGCGCTACGCTTCCGTCCGGCCTCGTGCCTCCTGCCTCTGCGGCGGCTTCCCCTGCCGCGGAGCACGGGCTCTACACCATCGGGCGCCAGCAGCTGCTGCGCGCAGAGTGGAGAGCGCGGGCTCAGCGGCTGTGTCAGGCACAGCTGCTCTTCCACATGTGGGGCATTCCCGGACTAGGATCGACTCCGTGGGCCCTGCACTGGCAGGCGGACTCTCATCCACTGCACCGCTAGGGAAGTCCTCAAAGTCTGTATCTTTAACCAAGTTAAACCTCTATTTTGAGATTACGAATCTTTTCAGTGTTAAATCACTATCTACAAAATCATGATGATAAACGGACGGGGGATTTATCTGATCTAATATTTTTATTTAGAAGAGTAGAGGACTCCCCACATGACAGGAAGCCCTAGTCTGTGTGGGTGAGGCCCACCTCTCAGAACCCATGACACCGGCCCCTCAGCTGTCCAGCCACGCCCTCCACAGCCTCTTGTCTTTGCTGCATTAAACTCACGTCAGCGTTAAAGCCTGTCTGGCCCCAAATGCCCACTACTCACCAGGGCGCTGTCCCCAGTGTGCCTCCAGGTCCTCTGGGCACTCCCTGCTGCCCCCCAACTCCACCCTTGCCACAAGTACGCCATCTCTCTCCCAACACAAAGCGCACTCTGCCTTCACCTCTGCACACGCTCCTGTGCTCAGGCCCTTCACTCACAAAAGTCCCAGCTGCCTCCAGACTCAGACATAGGGCCACTTGAACACTCAGTGCAGGGACCCCACAAGCTGAGTGAGTGAGTGAAGTCGCGCAGTCATGTCCGACTCTTTGTGACCCCATGGACTGTAGCCTACCAAGCTCCTCTGTCCATGGGATTTTCCAGGCACTAGTACTGGAGTGGATTGCTATTTCCTTCTCCAGGGGATCTTCCTGACCCAGGGATCGAACCCGGGTCTCCTGCATTGTAGACAGACGCTTTACCGTCTGAGCCACCAGGGGAGTCTCTGCACTCAGCTTCCATCTAGGTCCTAACATCTTCCTTACTTCTCTTGTGAGGCGTGCAGATGGGTATCTGTGGGGTTAGTGACAGATTCTAGGGGACCAGAAAAAACGATCAGTAGCCGGGCCTCCAGGACAAGACTGCTGCCACCGCACACAGCGGGAGCCCTCCCCCCTGAAGCCCTAGAGGATGGCCTGTGCCCCTGGATAGCACCCAATCCAGGGAGGGGGACCCCCACCCAACCACGGCTTTCTTTCCAAACAAGAACTGGCCAAGCAGGGCAGCTAGAGGTGGTCCCTCTCTGCCCTGTTTCCAGCCAGAGTGGGCGAGTGTCCTGAAGCCAGCTTGTCCCACACGAACACAGCACACCATTCTCCTAGTTCCTACTGGCTACATCCTGCAACGTCCTTTCACACATCTGTGAAACATATCTGTATCTTCATATTTAAAGTGTTTCTTTTCTAAACAGCACACAATTGATATGGTCTTGCTTTGTTATTGTTATTCTTTGCCTTTTAATTAAAGTACTTAGATTATTTAACGTAACATGGTTGGGTTTAAGTAATTTGAAAAAAAAATATAACATACTTCTATGACCAAAAAAAGACTCTTAATAAATTAGGAATAGAAGGGAGCTTCCTGAACCTGATAAAGGGCATCTTCTAAAAACCTACAGCTATCAGCACACTTGATGTGCTGAAGAGACTGAATGTTTTCCTCCTGAGACTGCAGTCAGAAACTGAGCACATCTATTCGAGACTCTACTCAAGACCTGCTCCACCCACGGCAGTGCCGGATAACAGGGGAAAAAAGAGTGAGCAAAACTGCCCGTACGCACAGATGACATGACTGTGTAAGCAGAAACGCCCCGCAATCTGTACGGAAAAGAGCCACTAGAATCAATGACAGTGAACCTAGCTAGCTTACCAGTTACAAGGTCAATATCCGAAAAGGAATTGCATCTCGATACACTAGCAACACAAAACCGTTAGCGTCTGCTGTGCTTACTCCCTCAGTCGTGCCCGACTCTTTGCAACCCCGTGGACTGCGCCCCGCCAGGCTCCTCTGTCCATGGGGTTATTCAGGCAAGAATACGGGAATGGGTTGCCAGGCCCTCCTCCAGGGGATCTTCCCGACCCAGGGATGGAAGCCAGGTCTCCTGCACTGCAGACAAATTCTTCACCAGCTGAGACACCAGGGAAGACTATGTTAAGACACAGGTCTTTTTTCTTAAACTGGTTTACTGACTCAATGCAATCCCAAACAAACTCTAGCAGATTTTTAAAAACAGAAATTGACAAGTTGCTACTAAAATGTATATGGGAAAAACCCAGGAGAACCAAAGCAATCTTGAAAGGAAAAAGCAAAAGTTGGAGTGCTGACACCACCTGATTTTAAGGGCTCCTATAGAACGAGATCACTCAGGACAGCGTGGTTCCAGTGGTTCAGCAGAACAAAACAGACCAGATGAAGACCCACACACACACGGCCAGCCGACTTTCACTCAGTGTGCCACAGCAACCTAACGGGGAGAGTATGATCCTCTCCAACAAGTGGCTCTGGAAAGTTGAGCACCTGCGTATGAGTCAGGCCTCAACCCTCACCTCACGTCGTCCACGGGTCACAGGCTCAACCATAAACAGCAACACTGAATCTTCAGAAGAAAATCTAAGGGAACGTATCTGTGCACCTGCGCTGGGCAAGACGCGGGGAGAAGCAAGCTGTTATTCTTTCTTTATTTTTGCTCAAAAGACAGGAGAAGACACGCTTACAGAAGGAGACGAAACGGTCGGCTGCAACTGCCCTGGCATCTCCGGAAAACAGCAGCAGCGCTCCAGAGCAGCGCGAGCAGACAAGCGAGAGGCCTGAGAAGCAGCGCAGGCCCCAGGAGGCTCCTCGGGCGAACGGGATGGAAGACCCACACGTCTCCTCTCCAGACCCAGGAGAGAGAAATCTTTTTCCAAGAAGGAGCTGGTTGGTAGTGATCTTGAAGAGACAGCTAGCACTGTAAGTCTTCCCAAAAGGAAGAACTCTTTCCCCAAAGGGGAAGCAGACAGTGACCCTGAAGAGTCAGGAAACAAGAGTGATCCCAAGAAAAAGAGGAAATTCTCTCCCAAAGAGAAGCCACTCAGCAGTGAGCCTGAAGAGGCTGCTACAGCAAGAGCTGTGGTTGCAAGAAAAAGAAACAGCTCTGAGAGCCATCCCAGGAAAACCAGAGCAGACGTTTCCCTAGTGGCCATAAGGCAGGGATGGTTTCCAACCCACCCCCACAGCCCACTAAAAAGGAAACATCCGATAAACAGGACTTTATGAAAATTGAAAACTTCTGCTCTTTAAGTAATATCATTAAGAAAACACAGAGATAAATCACAGAAAGGGAGAAAGTATTTGTTCTCTATATCTGATAAAGCATTCTTTTTTAAAAAATAATTTTATTTATCTTCATTTTTGGCTGTGCTGGGTCTTCACTGCTGTGCAGCGTTTCTCTACTTGTGGAGAGCAGAAGTGTGCAGGCTTCCCACCGCGGGTGCCCCGCTCGTTGCCGAGCAGGGGCGCTGGGGCGCTGGGCTCAGCGCTGCGGCTCCAGGGCTCTGCAGTCTGGCGCAACAGCTGCAGTGCCCGGGCTGCTGCTCTGCAGCAGTGGGCTCTGCCCGGACCAGGGATAGAGCCCATGCCTCCCGCAGTAGCAGGCAAATTCTTTATCACCAAGCCACAAGTCTCTGACAAAGCATTGTTATTGAGATAACATGAAGAACTTTTAGAGAGCAATAATATGAGAAAATGCTCAACTGAAAAATGGACAGGGATTTCCCCGGTGGTCCATTGGTTAAGACTCTGTCCTCACAACGCAGGGGGCCTGGGCTTGCTCCCTGGACAGGGAGCTGGATCCCACACGCTGCAACTAAGACTGATAAAAGTGTTTTTTTAAAAAAAGGATAGAAGATCTGGACACTTTGCAAAAAAAGATTTTAAAACAGCCAATAAGCACATGGCGAACCGTCTCCACTGTTGTCAGGAACCGTACGCTAAGGGGCGCCACTCGGACAGCTCAGATTACAATGCTGCCAACGCCACGTGTCCACGGAGGCAGGGCAGGAACTCCCACACTGTGAGCAGGACTGTAGAACGGCATGACCGCCCTGGAGAATTCTTTGCCAGTTTCTTATAAAGTTAAGCATCCACTTACCACGTGACCCAGCAATTCCAATCCCAGGTATTAACTTTAGAGAAATGCAACCATAAATCCAAACAAAGACTCCTTGTAAACAAGGTTCACAAATGCCTTACTCATAGTAGCCAAACACTGGAAGCAGCCCAAATACCCACAGACAGGTGAGAGATAAACAATGCCATTCCTACAACGGAAGGCTACTCAGCAGAGAGGAGCAAGCACCTCTGTGAGGACAGATGAAGCTAAAAACCCTGGTGAGTAAAGAAGCTGGACACAGAAAAGTAAAGCTAAATGATTCCATTCATATGGCAACTTTAAGCACAGCAACTGAGCCCATGGTGCCAAGGAGACGAGCAGCTGCTCAGGCTCACGGGCTACAGGTGAGAGCGACAAGACGGAGCTGTGGGGGCGACGTCAAAGTACTCTGCTTCTTGACCGTGGCGGCATATTTTTAAAATCCACAGAACTACAAACATAACATGGGTTCATTTACTGTACGTAAATTATACCTCATATAATATTATCATTCTTTTTCTTTTTGGCTGCACAGCACGGCACGCAGAATCTTAGTTTCCTGACCAAGGATCGAACCAGCGTGCGCTACAGTAGAAGTACGGACCCTACCCAACGGAGCACCAAGGCCGTCAGGGGCACCCTCAGTGTCACGGTTAGGGACGCTATGACATCATGGTTCTGGGACACTATGACATCATGGTTCTGGGACACTATGACATCATGGTTCTCTAAGACTGTTTTTTTGGTAGCATTCTTAACAGTGGTTAAGAACCTCTTACCCTGCTGGTGGGAAGGCAAACTAGTACAGCCACTATGGAGAACAGTGTGGAGGTTCCTTAAAAAACTGGAAACAGAACTGCCTTACGACCCAGCAATCCCACTGCTGGGCATACACACTGAGGAAACCAGAACTGAAAGAGACACGTGCACCCCAATGTTCATCGCAGCACTGTTTATAATAGGCAGGACATGGAAGCAACCTAGATGTCCATCAGCAGATGAATGGTTAAGAAAGCTGTGGTACATATACACAATCAAGTACTCAGCCATTAAAAGGAATACATTTGAATCAGTTCTAATGAGGTGGATGAAACTGGAGCCGATTATACAGAGTGAAGTTAGCCAGAAAGAAAAACATCAATACAGTATACTAACGCATATATATGGAATTTAGAAAGATGGTAACGATAACCCTGTCTGCGAGACAGCAAGAGACACAGATGTATAGAACAGTCTTCTGGACTCTGGGAACGGGCAAGGGTAGGATGATTTTGGAGAATGGCATTAAAACATGTATGTTATCATAAGTGAAACGAATCACCAGTCCAGATTCCATGCATGAGAGAGGGTGCTCGGGGCTGGTGAGGGAGGTGGGAGGGGGGTTCAGGATGGGGAACACGTGTACATCCGTGGCGGATTCATGTCAGTGTATGGCAAAACCAATACAATACTGTAAAGTAATTAGCCTCCAATTAAAATAAATACATTTATCTTACCAAAAAAAACCCTGCCTGACAACAGAAAATATAGGTTCAATCCCTGATCTGGGAAGATCCCACGTGTTGCGTGGCAGCTAAGCCGGGGCACAGCTACTGAGCCCACGTGGTGCCGTGAACGAAGCCCCCGCACCCAGAGCCCAGGCACGCAGCACGCGGAGCTGCCGTGAGCAGCCGAACACGCAGAGCTAACCCCGCTCGCGCTGCCGCGAGAAAGGCCGGGCGCAGCCACACGCAGACAGCACTGCACACCACAGCCAGAGAGGCCAAGAAACCGCTAAAGACTTAAGGTAAACAGTTGCTGACGAAACAGCCATAAAGCTAAGCGCAAGATTTAGAATGGATTCATAAATTGTAGAGGCTTACTATAAAATAATCTGTAATTTACAAAAACATCTACAGGATTTCAGTAACAATAACAAAACAGAAAACAGTCTCCCCCAGGGCCCCTTCCGCCCCTCCGCCTGCAGCCTGACCTCAGCCTCACGCATATCCCACCGGTCTTCAAGGAGGCAGAAACCACCTGCCACTCCCACCCAGAATCGCTACAAAACTGCTACTAAAGCAAGCTGTGCTGTGCCTTATCCAGTAACATGATAAGCAATCCTAACATATCCTTTTTCCAAAAAACTGTGTATTCCCTTTGGGCCGTGCGGGGCCTTGCCTGCGGCACAGGCTCCTCTCTGCTTGCAGTGGGCAAGGGCTGCTCCTCGGCGCGGTGTGTGGGCCCCTCACTGTGGTGGCTTTTCTCGCTGCGGTGCACAGGCTCCCGGGCACGAGGGCTTCACAGGTGCAGCTCCCGGGCTCTGAGCAGAGGCCCAGGAGAGCGGCACACAATCTTAGCTGATCCAAGGCACATGGGATCTTCCCAGATCAGGGATCAAAACTGTGTCTCCTGCACTGGCAGGCAGATTCTTTACCACTGAGCCACCAGGGAAGCCCAAGAATCCTAACATATCCTTCAATCACTACTCACATTTTTAAATAAAATAGAGCAGAGGTCATAATTTGGGGGCATGTTAATCAGGAGAGGAACGTGTTAGGACAGTTGTCTTACTGAAGGAAAGCAAAGATCCTGTGAAGCTTGAAAAGTCAAACACCCATGACAAAAGGTCTTAAGTTCAAGAAGGTCTCACACACACATACACAAAATAGAATGTGCAACTTTTAATCAGGAGTAAAACAAAATAATCTATCCAATGGAAAATAGAGAAGGAGATATAAAAACAGGGAAGTACTAGTAAGGGAAAATGTGAAACAAAATGGTAGACATTAACACTAACATACAGCACTGTAAATCAACTGTACTTCAATAAAAATGAATTTTAAAAAAGAAATTAGTACTACTAATAATTTTAATAGTAGTATAATATATGGACTAATCAATGCAAAAGAATTTTCTCAGATTTAATTTTTAAAAGACAATCTCCAACAAAAGACACACTTTAAGGGACTTCCCTGGTGGTCCAGTGGTTAAGAGACCTGCCTGCAAATTCAGGAGACACAGGTTCAATCCCTGGTCCAAGACCCCACATGCCGAAAGGCAACTAAGCCTGCACACCACAGCCTCTGAGCCTGTGCCCCACAATGAGAAGAGCCGCTGCAATGAGAAAACTGCCCACCCCAGCTAGAGAGGAGCCCCTTCTCGCTACAAATAGGGAAGGCCCATGGGCAGCAAGGAAGACCCAGTGCAGCCAAGAATAAACAAGTTTAAAAAACAATTTTTTAAAGAAAAGCTCACCTTTGCTCATCTCACCTATTACATATAAACCAGCACTGTGACTAGAAATAAAACTAAATTACTCTCTAAGTCATTCCCGTAGACTGACCATTGCCTCACTGGGACAGTTCTAGGTCCACATCGGGACAGTTCTAGGTCATTCAACCAAAACTCTCTGCGTAATAGCATTCCTGAGCTTTGGTGGCTAGTCATGCACTTTAAGAAACGGGAAATCTCAGCAGCAGCATCCGTGAAGAGTTCACAGCGACAGCACCAGTTTAGGCGACCTCATCTCACTGCCCAAGGAACTGGTCTAAACTGGTTCTAGAACTGTCACTCAGGTAACAGCTGCATACGCCTTATCCAAACACTTCTTGTATCCCAACAACTCTGTGCTACCCTCCAAAGAGATGCTAGCATCCTCTCACTGGGCTCTTGCCTACCAGAAGGCTAACTTTCCTTCCCAAGATGACCCAGAGGCCCGCCACTGACAGCTCACCTTTAGAACAAGGCACTGGCTCACGACTGCAGCTCAGACCATGAGCTCCTTACAGCAAAATTCAGACTTAAAACTGAAGAAAGCAGAGAAACCACTAGGCCATTCAGTTATGAACTAAATCAAATTCCTTAGGATTATACAGTGGAAGCAACAAATGGATTCAGGGGATGAGATCTGACCAACAGAGGGCCTGAAGAACTGCAGACAGAGGTTCGCAACACGGTACAGAAGGCGGTGACCAAACCATCCCCAAGAAAAAGAGATGCAACAAGGCAGATTGGCTGTCTGAAGAGCCTTACCAACAGCTGAGGAAAGAAGAGAAGCGAAAGGCAAGGGAGAAAAAGAAAGACATACCCAGCTGAACACAGAGTTCCAACAGCAAAGAGACAGAAGAAAGCCGCCTCTTCTCTGATGGCTCAAACAGTAAAATATTTGCCTGAAATGCAGGAGACCTGGGTTTGATCCCTGGGTCAGGAAGATTCCCTGGAGAAGGTGTCTACCCACTCCAGGGGAGAATTCCATGGACAGAGGAACCTAGTGGGCTACAGTTCATGGGGTCGCAGAGTCGGACACGACTGAGAGACTAACACTGTCACTTTTACTTTCAGTGAACAATGCAAAGAAACAGAGAAAAACAACAGAATGTGAAAGACTAGACTTTTGCTTTTCAAGGGAATGAGAGACACCATGGGAACATCCCACGCACAAGTGGGCACAATAAAGGACAGAGACGATGTGGACCTAACATAAGCAGAAGATGCTAAGCAGAGGTGGAGAAAACACCCAGAAGAGCTCTACGAAAAAGATCTCAATGACCTGGGTGACCAGGACGGTGTGACCACTCACCTAGAGCCAGACATTCCGGAGCGGGAAGTCAAGTGGGCCTCAGGCAGCATCACTGCCAACCCAACTAGCGGAGGTGACAAAATCTCAGCTGAGCTTTCGAATCCTAAAAGATGATGCCGTTAAAGTGCTGCACTCAATATGCCAGCAAATTTGGAAAAGTCTGTAGTGGCCACAAGACTGGAAAAGGTCAGCTTTCATTCCAATCCCAAAGAAGGGCAATGCCAACGAATGCTCAAACTACTGCACAACTGCACTCATCTCACATGCTAGCAAAGTAATGCCCAATATCCTTCAAGCGAGGCTTCAACAGTACACGAACTGAGAACTTTCAGAAGTACAAGCTGAATTCAGAAAAGGCAGAGGAACCAGAGATCAAACTGACGACATCTGCTGGATCAAAGAAAAAGCAAGAGAGAGAGAGTTCCAGAAAAACTTCTGCTTCTGCTTCACTGACTATCCTAAAGCCTTTGACTGTGCTGATCACCACCAACTATGGAAAATTCTTACACAGATGGGAATACCAGACCACCTTACCTGCCTCCTGAGAAACCCACAGAAGCAGAGAAACCAAGAAGCCAAACTCAGAACCAGACATGAGACACTGGGCTGGTCCAAAATTTGAAAGGAGTACAACAAGGCTGTATGCTGTCATCCTGCTTATTTAATTTATATGAAGAGTACATCATGCAAAATGCCTGGCTGGATGAAGCACAAGCTGGAATCAAGACTGCCAGGAGAAGTGTCAATAACCTCAGGTATGCAGATGACACCACCCTTATGGCAGAAAGTGAAGAGGAACTGAAGAGCCTTTTGATGAAAATTAAAGAGGAGAGTAAAAAAGCTGGCTTAAAACTCAACATTCAAAAAACTAAGATCATGACATCCAGTCCCATCACTTCATGGCAAATAGATAGAAAAAAATGGAAACAGTGACAGACTTTGTTTTCTTGAGCTCCAAAATCACTGCAGATGGTGACTGCAGCCATGTAATTAAAAGTTATGCTTGCACCCTGGAAGAAAAGCTATGACAAACCTAGACAGCGTATTAAAAAGCAGAGACATCACTTTGCCAACAAAGGTCTGTATAGTCAAAGCTGTGGTTCTTCCAGTAGCCATGAATGGATGTGAGAGCTGGACTATAAAGAAAGTGGGGCACCAAAGAATTGATGCTTTCAAACTGGTGCTGGAGAAGATTCCAGAGAGACCCTTGGACAGCAAGATCAAACAAGTCAATCCTAAAGGAAATCAACCCTGAATATTAATTGGAAGGACTAACGCTGAAGCTCCAATACTTTGGCCACCTGATGGAAAGAGCTGACTCACTGGAAAAAACCCTGATGCTGGGAAAGTTTGAGGACAAGCGAATAAAGGGATGACAGAGGATGAGATGGTTGGATGGCATCACCAACTCGATGGACACGAGTTTGAGCAAATTGGGAGATAGTGAAGGACAAGGAAGCCTGGCGTGTTGCCGTTCATGGAGTCGCAAGGAGTCGGACGTGACTGAGCGACTGAACATCAACTGGCTTGGGAACTGGCGTGGTGACCTGAGGTATCTCTGGTTATACCTGAGCTCCAGTACACTACAAGCATTCCTGTCGTATCCTGACAACACCCTCCAGCCTCCCTGGAATGCCAAGCAAAGTGCTGCCATGGCCTTCCAGACTCTTACCCAACAGCCAGATGAAGAAACTCCAAGTGCTGCTGCTGCTCTGACTTTTTCCAGTCAGTACATCAGACAGAAGGCAGCTTCCAAAGAGAAACACTGCCCGTACGACCACGCAGTTCCATGAGCAGAGCCCTCCAGAAGCGGACATTCTGTGGCAGAGACTGTTGCTAAGGGAAAAGGAGACTCCGGCCACAGGGCAGTCTCAAGCGCTGGCTCTGCTGGGCGCCCTGGCCTCTTGTGTGTCGGGTCCTCACCTGAAAACTGGGACAAGGAGACCCTCCAAGGAGGGCCGCTGTGAGATGACTCGAGCTGCCCTCCGGGTGAGGAGCCCGGAACAGGGCTGGCACAGCCTCTGCTCAGAGGTGCTGATGGCAGAGAGGAGGAGGCAGAGCCATGGCCACCGGGCCGCCGAGGCTGGGCTCAGCAGTGGCCGGGGGGCGGGCACAGCTTGCTCGAGGGAGCGGGCCAGCGCCTCTCCCGGAGCTGGCTTGAGTGCCATTACACTGGTAGCTGGAGGCGGGCACGAGGCGAGTTCTGCACTGCGGAATCAACAGATGCTGTAAGCAAGGAGGGCTCTGACTCTCCCAAAGAGTCAGTAGTTAAGCATTTATCAACACACCACTGAAACCTCACTGGTCTGGGAAAAAATGACAGTGCAAGTCCATGGAGAACACTGGATACCTGCACAATCAATCAACCCACAAACAAGAGCATGCCTATGCTGGACACAGTCCACTGGGGGCGGCAGGAGGGAGACCCAGAGAAAGGGGGTGGCTGGCAGGAGCAGACGAATCAAAATCTAAAATCAGACGTGAAAATAAGAGATAGCCACAAACATGAGGGTAAGTTTAAATGATTACCAAAGAATAGTTTACCTGAGACTACGCTGAACCATCTGGACTCTGGAAATCCACAGTCAAAGCCCTGTCAGATGCAGAACTGGCCAGAACCGGCCTCCAGGAGAGGGTGGACATAAGTCTGAGCAAACTCCAGGAGACAGTGAAGGACAGGGAAGCCCAGTGTGCTGCAGTTGTGCTCCTGAATAGTCCGGACATGACTTAGAGACTGAAGAACAAGTCTCTTTCGATTTGTGAAGAGACAGCTTAATGTTTTCTTTAAGTTTTATTTACTGACTTAGCTGGCTGCGACGGGTCTTAGTTGTGGCACTCGGAATCTTAGCTGCACCGTGAGGGAGCGCTCGTCAGGGCGCGGATTCTCAGTGCAGGGTGCAGATGCTCATCGCGGCGCACAGGCTCAGCCGCTCCGCAGCACGCAGGGTCTCTGTTCCCGGACCAGGGACTGAGCGTCTGCCCTCTGAGCTGCATGGTGGGCTCTAGCCCACTGGACCAGCAGGGAAGTCCTCTCAGCTTAATCTCTAAAGCACTGACGCACTCACAAGAAGTTATAACTATCGTAATTTATCCAGCATCTAGCTGGACTGCAATGGGAGAGCCTCTCAGGAGCTTCTGTTACTGCGGAGGCACGAGTCCTCCCTCCGGAGCTCTCCGGCGCCTGCATGGACTGTGCTCTGACGGTGACCATGCTCACGCCTCAGCCCGAGCCGCCTGCTCCGCGAGAGTGACTCGCCGCATGGCACACACACGACTGGCTGCTTTATTCGGATTACATTTTGCTTAGAGAGACCAAGTCACTTTTCCACAACACAGCACCTCAAAACCAGACACACAAGGGTCAAAGAAACCCCAAAAGTCAGGAGACCATATACACATCTTCAAAACTAAAATTTTTGTTGTCATCCATCCTTGAATGTCTCCTCATTACCGTCTATTTGGATATACCACACGATTAACAAGAATCAAAAACAATTCTTACCTTCTGTGGAAACTCCTCGTTTAAATTTTATATTTAGGCAAAATATAAAAACATTTGGGATTTTTTCTTGGAGTATATGCAACTTTAAGAAAAAATTGTTCATTCAGTAGATGTAGAATCTCTTCACCTGAAAAATAAGAGGAAAAAAAAACTTAAGTTCTACGTCTTTAAAGTCAACTCTCCAAAATGATACAGAAAAGGAAAACAAAAGTCATTACCTTTCATGAGTGAAATGACATGAGAATTCAGATTATCAGAACAACTTGTGACCAAGGATCTAAAACTCCCCTGTCCTTGCCTGCTCTGTGAGACTGGTGCCAGCGCCACACGCCCACCCCCGAGCTGGGCAGCCAGCCGACGGCCAGGGCGCAGGGCTGAGCAGGGCCTCTGCGGAGCCGTCCAGGGTCACGCCTGCATTATCAGCACCAACACACACACACACCCTGATCACAAGACGGCTAGACGACGTCCCTCACGATTCCAGAATAAAGGGCCTCCAAAGGGCCCCAGGTGGGACTGCTGAACCTCATTTCCAAACAACGTCAGCAGCACTCCTCGGAGAAAGGCCTGACTTCAAGGCATGCAGCAAAAGCGTGGACCGAGAGCGCCCTGGACTGTTCACCCTCTATTTGCACCAAAGTCATGATTTCACCATTTGAAAAGCATGCTTATGCAATAAGGAGGGATGGCCGTTCTAGAATATAAGAGCCTTAAGAGACTGATTCATCAAATACAACATTTAAGTCTTGTTTAGGTCCAATTAAGATGAATCAACTTGAAGAGTGCATTTTTGACGCTACTGGGGAAATCTAAATACAGACTGGTCTAGCACTAAGGAATTAATGTGAACCTCTTAGTTGTAAAAATAACATGGTTCCTTTGTTTTTAAAAATAAGAACCTCCCTTATCTGGCAGAAAAAAATGAAGCATTCATGAGGGGAATGACATTATTTTTTGGATTTACTTTTAAAACACTTTACCAAAACACAAGAGCCAAACAAATTTTAAAGGTGTGAGAGAGAACACCACCGCCAAGAAACTGGCAAAGCGCTGAGCACCGACAAAGCCGGGAAACGGGCACAGGGGTATTCAGGGTTCTCGGGCGTTTTTTTTAATTTCATATAAAAAGAAAAAAAAAGGACTTGGAGTTGTGCTAGTAAGCCAGCAGTAAGTCAATGTCTTACCCTAAAACAGGAAACTAGTTTTTGAAACTGTGAAACAGAACAAAGGACCCTTCCTTTAAAATTGAGTCAGGAGGTCCAAAGTGGAGCCCTCACCCAGCACTACCGGGTTTCGATCACAGACTCCCATGGAGGAAGGCTTCCCATCTGCCCAGCAACTCGGTCAGGAACAAGCCGCCAGCACCCTGAACTCTCGTTCCCTCCAGCGGCTCTGTTCCAGAGCGTCTCCCGCCCCCTCCTCCGTCTCTGCAGTGGCCTGTGTCTTCTCTGGGGGACTTGCCCGTGGCTTTCGTGACTGCTTGCTTGTCCTGAACTGCTATTCTCAAACTCCCACCCAATTCAAAACTGGCTTTTCAGCACTTTATACAGTTTCAAAATAAAGAAGTATCTCTATAAGGGCCCTCAGACCTGTTTATTCTGACTTTGAACAGGGTGCTTTTATAACACAGCATCTTCTTGACACATGCTCCTCAGTGTGAGCTGGAGGAAGCCCAACAGCTGGGACATGGTGAGGGGTGCAGCCACGGAATGGGGGTGCTGCCGGGACATGGTGGGGGTACAGCCGGGACATGGTGGGGTACAGCAAGGGAACGGGGGTACAGCTACAGAATGGGGGTGCAGCTGGGATGTGGGGGTGCAGCCGGAACATGAGGAGTGCAGCCGGGGAATGGGGGTGCAGCCGGGACATGGTGGGGTACAGCCAGGGAATGGGGGTTGCAGCTGGGGAATGGGGGGGTGCAGCCAGGACACGGTGGGGGATGCAGCCAGGGAACTGGGGTGGGGTGTGCAGCCGGGGAACGGGAGACGAGGCTCCTCAGCAGGCAGGGACCCTGAGCACGCACCCCATGCTCACACTGCCTGGCAGCGCCACCCTCTCCCGTACCCTCCCTCCCAAGGCAGGCACACTGTCCTGCTCAGAATCACAGCAGGCTCTGAGATCTTGTCGGCAGCCTGGTTTTCCCGTGACCCCTTTCTCCCAAGCCCTACCCCACCTCCTTCCCTAAACATACATATTCCCTGAGGTCCACAAAGGCACCCTGAACTGGACAGGGGGCAGCACTCTCACAGGCCCAGCATGCCCTTCTGGGCCTCCCAATGCCTTCATTCAAGGATCTGTCTTTGACGCTTTCGCTTCCAGCCGAGATGGAACAGGGACCAGATTTACAAATGAAATGGTTCTCAGGACACTGGCTACCTGGCAGTGAAAACAGTGATCCCTCAAGGAGGGAACAGAGGAGCCCGTTAACTGCCCAGCTTCCTGCCTGACAAAGAGTTCTGGGTCACAGCAGAGGAACCAGGTGGGTCCAGCAGTCCCCGAGGGGAAGAAAGAGCGCTGGGAGTCCAGGGGGCAAGGCACGAGCGTTGCCAAGCAGAGCACAGGGTGAGACAGAGGCGCAGACAGCGCCGAGGATGCGCCTGCTCCGGGCAGGTACTGCTCAGCCCGTGTGTGCAAGAACAGCAGCCAAGCCAAGGATTAGTGGAACCATCCTCCAAGTTCACATGGGGTCAAGAAGAGTTACTCCTCCTCCCAGTCACAGTGGCTATTTTCCTAACTTCAGGGCATTGCACAAAGTATTCAGAAGACCTCTGCTTCAGTGGTGGGGCAAAATGAGATCTGGACTCAACATTACTGTGGTCCTACCTGACAAAGCCTAAAAGCCAGACCCACAGAATCTAGCTTAGTTGGTAAAGAATCCACCTGCAATGCAAGAGACTCTGGTTCGATTCCTGAGTTGGGAAGATCCACTGGTGAAGGGAACAGCTACCCACTCCAGTATTCTGGCCTGGAGAATTCCATGGACAGAGGAGCCTGGCAGGTTACCGTCCATGGGGTTGCAAAGAATTGGACACAACTGAGTGACTTTCACTTCACTTCAGAGAATTACAACTCCTTCCAAGTAATTCAACAACACTCCAGACATAGGTCTAGAATATTCATAGAAGACAAAAACACCCAGCATCCAACAAGAGAAAAGTCACAGTGTCTCGGCACCCAACCAGAGAGATCAGACATGCAAGGCAGCGGGAGAACAAGCCGCGGCCCGAGACGGCGCAGACGGGGTCGGCAGGCGAGGACAGCGGGCGGCTGCCGCGACTGCGCTCCGTGTTCAAACACCTGGAGGGAAGACAAGACGTGTTAGAGAGAGGCATGGAGACGAACAAAGACCCAGAGAATCAGAAACACACTCTCAGTCCAGCAAACGGCAGAGAGCGAGGACAAGGGCCCCGAGAGCACTCTGTGAGCCGCGACCGCAGGACACGCCGGGGTGCCAGGCTCCGCCTCACTCTCAGCGCACCCCTACCCCCCCTGCCCGCCCTGCACTGTTTCCTGACTCACTGCCAGCCTCTGCAGCGGGCACCTCGGCACGTGGGCCTCTGCCTGAAACGCCCTCCCTCCACCCTCCTTACCTGGCAATTCCTATCTGCCCCTCAAGTTCAAAATGCAAAGACAATCCCTTTTATCAGGCTTTCTTGAGTCCTTCCTCAGCACTGTTACAAGAGAATCAACACACTATAATCTAGTTTTAAGTATTTTTTATTTATCTTCAATCATGAAAAAAAATTAAAATATTAAAAAGTCCAAAGAAAAATATAAAAAACCCATGTATTGAGATCTAATAAATGGTGACCATTTGCTTACATATGGAGACAGCTTTAGTCGCTCAGTCGTGTCCTACCCTGGGGGACCCCATGGACTGCAGCCCACCAGGCTCCTCGGTCCATGGGATTCGCCAGGCAAGAATGCTGGAGTGGGGTGCCATTCCCTTCTCCAGGGGATAGCACCAACCCAGGGATCAAACCTGGGTCTC
This sequence comes from Procapra przewalskii, assembly GCA_006410515.1. Classification (NCBI taxonomy): domain Eukaryota; kingdom Metazoa; phylum Chordata; class Mammalia; order Artiodactyla; family Bovidae; genus Procapra; species Procapra przewalskii. The sequence continues at coordinate 367,460 of SJYF01000358.1, forward strand.
CCGCACTGTGGGTAGATCCTTTACTGTCTGAGACACCATGGAAGACCACTGACATATGCCACCTACTTAAAAAAATGTTTCTAGGAGTTCCCTGGTGGCATGGAGGGTAAGAATCTACACCACAGAGAGCCGCCACAGCAAGGCCCTGGGGGGCACCCGGCCCAGCCCGCAGATGAGACCGGCAGGCAGTGCCTGCCTGGACCTGCTCTCAGCACCACGCTCCTGGGAGAGCCAAGACCAGCGGCAGCAGGCAGGCTCGCGCCTAGGCTGAGCCTGTCACTCTGGCTGCACTGGGTCCTCGTCGCTGTGCACGGGCCCTCTCGAGCAGGGGCGAGTGGGCGCTGCCCTCCAAGTGCGGCGCGCAGGCTTCTCGGTGCGGTGGGATCTCTCGTCCAGGAGCGCGGGCTTTAGGGTACAGAAGCTTCGGAGTTGCGGCACATGGGCTCAGGTGCCCCAAGGCATGTGGGACCTTAGTTCCCGGACCAGGAATCGAACCCGTGTGCCCTGCATAGGCAGGTGGATTCTTAACCACTGGACCACCAGGAAAGTCTCTAAGCTGAGACTCTGGAAGAAAAAGTGATGTTAAACAGGCAGCTAAAAAGCAGTGTCAAAGAGGTGGAAAAACTCCCCAACAGTAAGAGGGTGGAAGGCAGGGCAATGAACAGAGCTGAGTCCAAACAAGAGCACAAAAGGACTAATTTAAGGAACACTGATGCGGGGCGATGCCTACCCCAAGAAGAGAAGCAACAGGAGCCACCGTCACGGGACCTTCTTACTAAGGGCCGGCAGCCCGTGGGCCAAGGACGACTCAGTGCCGGAGGCAATCCGCCACCAACCCCAGGTCCCAAGGGAGGCTGCAGAGGCCGCGACCGTGGCAGGACCAGCCCAAGGCCATGAGGCTACTGGCAGCTCTCGAGCTGGAACCCAGGCTGCCTGAGAGCCAAGCCCATGCTCTCAGTCTCTACACGAGCCCAGATTCTGGCCCAGATTCTGGTTGACACGGGGAAAGGAGGGCATCACAGAAGACGCAGTAGGCCTGAGGCAGATGGAATGGAAGCAAAGGCACAGCCTAGGGCTGGATGGCCCAGGGTGTCGCCCAGGGAGCCCTCCCGAGTCGAGTGCCTGGGGGCTTTACCGTGACGAGTGGGGGGCAGACGGTGGCCACGAAGCACAACCTTCTGAGTGTGCTCAACACCAACGAACTGCACCCTTTAAAAGAGTGGATCTCACAGGACAGGAATTACATCCTAATGAAAAAACACGCACACTCAGTGGGCTGACAGGCAACAGACAAGTTCCCAGAGGAGAGCAGACCAGGGGTGCTAAGGCCCCAGGAGCCACAGCTCGCCCCCACAGAGAAGGCAGCTCTGCGGGGGCCCCGAGAAGAGGCTGGGGGGCTGGGAGAGAGCCCACAGGACTGAACTCAGGAGTCAGGACAGCGCTGTGCTCAGCGATGGGTGCCACGAGGAAACCTGCTGGAGCTCTGTCTACTCCTTTTAAGTTGCTGACCACAAACCGCATGTGCAGAGAGAACACAGCCCGGCGAGCCTGCCTCCTCTTGGAGCGAGCTTGCCTCTTCTCAGACGACCGGGACAGGCACTGGACAGACGTGAACTCGGCACAACCCCTCACATCACAAAGTGATGTCTCCCTGCCCAGGTGGGGAGGAATGGGGCGGGCCCAAGTCTCAGCTCCGAGAGGCCCCACGGCCTCTGCTCTTGCCCCCTAGGAGCCCTGTGGCCAGTGCAAAGAAGCCCTTCCAGCCTCCCCAAGAATGACTGAACCCTGGAGAGCCCCATCTCACGAGGAGGCCTGGCTCTACACACAGAGCAGACAGGAGCCAGCGCCACCCAAACTGGGTCCAACCCACCAACTCAGGAAAAACAGTCATTTGATTCCTCGCAACCTTTCAACATCCTTACCCCCCCTAATTCACAGAAAAAGCACACGGTCTCGAGTGGGAACCCTCCAGTCTTCGGCTCACCAAATCTGCAACCCAAATCACAGTCCCTGCCTCCCGTCACCACAGTACCAAAAGGGCCTTGCTCCCGCCAAGACAAACCACTGCACCCGTGCACTCAACCCTGCCCTTCACACCTCCGGGCCTGCCTGTCTCCCCCGCGCTCACTGTGCACGCACAGCCGTGCACACCGCCGCCCCACACACGCCTCTCCCATCCTGCTCACAGCAATGCTCCCCAGACGGACGCTGGCTCGCACCGCCCCTCCCATCCAGCTCCTGAACCCACCACGCCACCAGACTGTTTCCATGAAGGAAGTCAGTGCCCCCCAGGACCACCCCATGGCATCTCCTGGCCTGACACGGTGGAAGTAACGCCATGTCGTAGCCTCCTTGACACCACACCCTGCAGGGCCCTGCGGCCCCAGAGCTGACTCTCTGTCGGCTCCCACTTCTGCTCAGTCCACCAGCGGGCACCTCCCAGCGTCAGTCCTGTCTCCCTCCTTGCCCTCTGATGCACAGGTTTAAAAGTGCAGCTCTCTGAGTTCTGGTTCTAGAAAAACTGGAGCGGCTATATCACACTAATCTCCCTGCTGATAAGTGCAAGCTCTAAACAAAACATAAAACACCTGTCTGAATGTACAGAGGCCACGCAGAAACATGCAGCAAGCAGTGGGAGCGCAGCCGCTGAGAGAAGGCGAACCCCACGAGCGCCACACCGGAGAGCTCCCGACGGAGCGCCCGCCCCAGGAGGAGAGAGGCCCGGCCTCAGGGCTGCAGGACAGCCGAGGCTGAACGGGAAAGTCAGAAAGAGCAGTGCGTGCGTGTGCTCAGGCATGTCCAACTCTGAGAGAGTCAAAGCGAAAGTCAGTCAGTCATGTCCGACTGTGTGCGAGCCCAGGGACTATAGAGTCCATGGGAGTCTCCAGGCCAGATTACTGGAGTGGGCAGCCGTTCCCTTCTCCAGGGGACCTTCCCAACCCAGGGATCAAACCCAGGTCTCCCATATTACAGGCAGATTCTTTACCAACTAAGTCCAACTCTATGCGAGCCCACAGACCTCAGCCCACTAGGTTTCTCTGTCTGTGGGATTTCCCAGGCAAGAATGCTAGAGTGGGTTGCCATTCTCTTCCCCAGGGTATCTTCCCAACCCAGGGGTCGAACCCACATGTCCTGCATTTACAGGCCAATTCTTTACCACTGAGCCACCAGGGAAGCCCGAGATGATTAAGGTCTGAGGACTGGATGTGAGACATGGCAACTACTGTTAATAACAAGGCACTGAAATCTGCTAAGACAAACCTGCATGTTCTTCCCATGTATATGCACGTGTGTGTGTGTGTGTGTGCGTGTTAAGACAGTGGGGACTGTGACAGTTAACTGGATGGGGAGGATTCCCTCACAGTGTCTACGTTTATCAAATCATCACAGGCTACTTTTAATATATTACATTTTTATTTGTCAATTACACCTTGATGAAGCTGGGGAAAAAACACAAAACTAAGCAGAAAACAGCTGTTGTGAGATGACAGAGCTAAGCCAGGATCCGGCAGCTGTCCAGCACCGTGGAGACAGAATTCAGAGGTTAAATTTTGCTAAACTAGATGGGTTTTCTATTAAAATCTCAGAAGGGCCATGACTTAGGAGTAAAACCCATGTTCCAGAGCTAAAAGTTACACCCTAAAACCTAGACTAAAACCAAAACAGATCTATTCTAGAAAAGCTTCGACAGGATTAAGATCATCTTCCAGTCATTTAACAGCCTGCCCTAACAAACCTCAACACTCTTTAAGGAAAGACAACCTAAAACAAAGTCTCTAGCATACACTACCCACAATGTCCCTTTTGCAATTAAAAAAAAATCATTACACATGCAGAGAAGAGAAATGTCACCCATGATCAAGAGGAAAGACAACCTACAGGAAGCAAAAATGACCATATACTGAGACTGGAAGACGGGAACTGCAGAAGAGTGATTCTAAGTATGTCAGAGGGTTTCAGGAAAAGCGAACAGAAGGAACGATAGGTGGAGTATATTAGCAGAGAAACGCAAACTTGAAAGGAGAACCAAAAGGAAACTCTGGAACTGAAAATCTCGGTGAAAGTGAAAGTCGCTCAGTCATGTCCAATTCTTTGCGACCCCACAGACTGTAACTTTCCAGGCTCCTCTGTCCGTGGGATTCACCAGATCAGAATACCGGAGTTGGTAGCCGTTCCCTTCTCCACAGGATCTTCCCAACACAGGGATCAAACCCAGGTCTCCCACACTGCAGGCAGATTCTTTACTGTCTGAGCCACTAAGGAAGCCTGAAAAACACAGCATCTGAAATTAAAATGTCACTGGATGGAATTAATAACAGAACGGGCACAAAGAAGAAACACAGTGAGCTTGACGACAGAGGAAAAGAAAACATACAGTGTGAGCAAAGAGAGATGAACTCGAAAACGCCAACACATTCAGAACCTGTGGGACGGCATCAAACAGCCTAAAGCAGACGCCACCAGAGTTCCAAGAGAAGAAAGATGAGGAAGTAAAAGAAATATTTAAGAGGCAGCGGCCAAAAAGTTTCCAAAGGTGATTAAATACATCAACCCACAGATCCAAGAAGGATAAATATAAAGAACACCACACCTAGAAAGTAATACTCAAATGGAAAAAAAGTTTTAAAGAATTTATTTAATAAAAATAAATACATATCTTAAACAGAGAAGGAAAAAGGATATCAGGTAAACAGAAGAATGACAGCTGACTCCTCATCAGAAGCAACAGAGGCTAGAAGACAATGGAGTAAGGACTTCCCTGGCGGCCCAGCGGTTAAGACTTCACATTCCAATGCGAGGCTCAGGTTTGATCCCTGGTCGGGGGCGTTAAGTTCCCACATGCTTTGTGGACAAAAAAACAAAACAGAAACCCATAAAACAGAAACAATGTTGTATGTAACAAATTCAATAAAGACTTTAAAAATGGTCCACATTAAAAAAAAAATCTTAGAAAAAACCCACAATGGATTAATTTTTTCAAAGCACTTAAAGAAAAAAGCTGTCAACCTGGAATTCTATATTCAGCAAAAACACCTCTCAAAGCTGAAGGGTAAGTAAAGACTTCTTCAGACCAACAAAAATGGAGTGATTCTGTCCCCAGCATACCCACAACATAAGAAATACTAAAGAAAGTGCTTTAAGCCAAAGGAAAATGATCCTTTATAGAAATCCAATCCACAAAAAGGAATGAAAAACTTCCCAACTCATTCTTTGGGACCAGTATTACACAGATATAAAAACAAAAAATATCATATGGGGAAAAAAGTCATGCACAAATATCTCTCATGAATCTATGCATGATATATGCAAAAAAAAAATCCTTAACAAAACACCAGTGAACAAAAATCCAGCCACCGTGGGTTTTTTTTTTTTGGCAGGGGGCCCATGCCTGGCACCGTGCGGGATCCTAGTTTCTTAGTTCCTCAACCAGGGAATTCCCCCCCATCAGTTCAGTTCAGTTCAGTCGCTCAGTCGTGTCCGACTCTTTGCAACCCCATGAATCCCAGCACGCCAGGCCTCCCTGTTCATCACCATCTCCCGGAGTTCACTCAAGACTCGCGTCCATCGAGTCCGTGATGTTATCCAGCCGTCTCATCCTTGGTCGTCCCCTTCTCCTCCTGCCCCCAATCCCTCCCAGCATCACAGTCTTTTCTAATGAGTCAACTCTTCGCGTGAGGTGGCCAAAGTACTGGAGTTTCAGCTTTAGCATCATTCCTTCCAAAGAAATCCCAGGGTTGATCTCCTTCAGAATGGACTGGTTGGATCTCCTTGCAGTCCACAGGACTCTCAAGAAGTCTCCTCCAACACCACAGTTCAAAAGCATCAATTCTTTGGCGCTCAGCCTTCTTCACAGTCCAACTCTCACATCCATACATGACCACAGGAAAAACCATAGCCTTGACTAGAAGGACCTTAGTCAGCAAAGTAATGTCTCTGCTTTTGAATATGCTGTCTAGATTGGTCATAACTTTTCTTCCAAGGACTAAGCGTCTTCTAATTTCACGGTTGCAGTCACCACCTGCAGTGATTTTGGAGCCCCAAAAAATAAAGTCTGACACTGTTTCCACTGTTTCCCCATCTATTTCCCATGAAGTGATGGGACCGGATGCCATGATCTTCGTTTTCTGAATGCTGAGCTTACTAAGGGCATTTATCTAAAAACGCAAAGTTACTTTAACATCTGAAAATTAATTAATACAACACAGTACACTGATGGGGCTTCCCCGGTGGCTCAGATGGTAAAAGAATCTGCCTGCAATGTGGGAGACCCAGGTTTGATCCCTGGGTCGGAAAGATTCTCTGGAGAAGGGAATGGCAACCCGCTCCAGCATTCTTGCCTGGAGAATTTCATGAACAGAGGAGCCTGGCAGGGTACAGTCCACAGGATCGCAAAGAGTGGGACTTGACTGAGCGACTACCACTTTCATTTTCATTACACTGATAAAAGACACTAGATGATCATCCCAACAAATGTAGAAAAGGCACTGGACAAAACCCAACAACCTTTCATGATAAAAACATCCCCTAAAACAAACTAGAGGGCAACCTTCTCAAGCACTGAAGACCCACGGGACGCACTGTCGCCACTTGCACTCCACACTGCAGCCGAGGCCCTAGATGGCACTGCGAAGGAAAGAAGATAGAAGGCACAGTAATTGGAAAGGAAGAGAAAACTGTCTTCATTCTCATGCAGACAGAATACAAACCTGCCATGAGAACTGATAAGTAAACCGAGAAAAGTTGCAGGGTGCATGATCAGTATACATAAACCAACTGTGTTTTTGCACATGAATAAGTAACCGAAAAAATAATACAAAAATATTTTAAAGAACATCAAAACTATCAAACACTTGCACACTGAATGAAAAAAGTGATCTTTCACACCAAAAATTACAAAATGTTGCTGAGAAAAATTAAGGAAAATTTAAATAAATGGAGAGATGTACCATTTGCACAGAAGACTCAGTTAATAACTCAATTCTAAAATTGATCTGGACTTCCCCAGTGGCTCAGTGGTGAAGAACTCTCCTGAAATGCAGGAGACTTGGGTTCGATTCCTCGGTTGTGAAGATACCCTGGAGAAGTGAATGGCATCCCACTCCAGTATTCTTGCCTGGAGAAGCCCATGGACAGAGGAGCCTGGCGGGCGACAGTCCATGGGGTTGCAAAAGAGCTGGAGACGACTTAGACTAAACACCCCCCCACAGATCTAGAGATTCCATGTGATCCCAACCAAACTCCCAGAAAAAATTCATGTCCAAATTGAAGAGCTTATTCTAAAACTGGCAAGACAATTTTGTAGAGGAATAAAGGTCAAAGTCTTATACGACCTAAGTTCCAAACTGACCGTAAAATCACAGCCCTTAAGACAGCATGGTGTTGGCACAGGATAAAAAATAGACCAATGGAACACAGTAGAAAGCCCAGAAATAAACCTGCATACACATATTCAATTAATTCATAACAAAGGTTCCAATGCAATTTAATGAAGACAGTCTTTTCAACAAAGGATACTAGAATGATTATCTAATTCATATGGGGGGAAAATGTACCCTTTTCCACTTCACACAAAAAAGACACAAGATGGATCATTCACAAAGGAGATCAGTATTTGCCTGGAGACGGAGGGGCAAAAAAGGTTGGCAGGAGGGATCCCAAAGGGACGTGAGGAAATTTGGGAAATGATGGATACATTCACTATCTTGACTGTGGTGATGATTTCACAGGTATGCGCATCTGTCAAAAGTTAACAACTTTTACACCTTAAACACGTGCAGTTTCGGGACTTCCCTGGTGGCCCAGTGGTTGAGAATCTGCCTGGCAATGCAGGGGACACAGGCTCCATCTCTGTTGAGGAGCTAGGATCCCACATGCCACAGGGTGACTAAGCCCACTCTCAGCACCACCACTGAGCCCGCACACGCTGCCACCCACAGGGCAGCCACCAGAGCGCCCATGTGCCACAACGGGGACCTGTCGCAGCCAAATAAATAGATTTTTTTCAGGAAAAAAAATAAATCAGGCAAACTACAAAATAGGAAAAAACCTTAAGCCCTCATTTCCTCTCCTCCTCCCACTCTCTCACTGTATATGTATCCACATCATAAAAGACTTAAAACCAGAATTTTTTGAATGGCTAGAGCTGAATAATAAAGACAATCCAACAAAAAGTGGACAGAAGACTGGACACTTAACAAGAGACACACAAATGGTCGAAAAGCACATGAAAAGTCACTGACCACTGTTTTGTTTAATCTTATTTATTTATTTCTGGCCGTGCTAGGTCTCCCTTGCTCTGCGGGCTTTCTCTAGTTGCAGTCAGCAGGGGCTGCCCTAGCGCCTCACTGCGGTGGCTTCCCTTGCTGCAGAGCGCAGGCTCTCCAGAGCACACGCGCTCAGAAGCCGCAGCCCCCGGCAGCCCCCGGGCTCCAGAGCAAAGGCTCACAGCTGCAGTGCACGGGCTTAGTTTGCTCCACAGCATGTGGGGGTCTTCCCTGTTCAGGGATTGAACCTGTGTCTCCTGCATTGGCAGGGAGATTCTTTACCACTGACCCACCAGGGAAGCCCCACCACTGTTACTAAAACCATAATGAAACACCACTACCACCTGAGTTAAAATTTAAAAAAAAAAACAAAAAACCTGATACTATCAACTGTTGGTATGGATATGGAGAAACTAGACCTCTCATACGTTACTGACGGGAGTATAGGATGGTACCAGTTTGGAAAACTTGCAGTTTCTAAAAAGATTAAACATAAATCTATTCTATGGCCTAGCAATTCCATTCCCACACATTTACCCCCAAAAAATAATACATATGTCCACAAAAGAATGTAAATAAACTTAGTGACTAGTGACAACAGCCAAAAGGTGAGACCAACCCAAATATCAATAAGAAAACTATTTTCACACAAAGGAATATTCTTCAAATGAAAAGCACAATTACAGACGTAAGAAGCAAAATCATTATATGTCAAAAATATACTGAGCAAAAGAAGACAGACACAGAGATTTCTCTGGTGGTCCAATGGCTAAGCCTCCACACCCCCAACGCGGGCAGCCTGGGCTCCATCCCTGGTCAGGGAACTGGAGCACACGTGCCACAGATGAGTTTGCACGCTGCAACAAAAGATCCTGCACATCTCAACCAAGACCCAGCACAGCCAAATAAATCCACAGAGACGTAAAAGACTATATATTGTACTTTCTAATATGATGCTGAAGGACCTGCAAAATTAGTCTCAAAAATAGAAATCAGAATCAGGAATTGTTACCTTTCAATTTTGAAGGATGGCTTTAACAACTGAAAAGGCACACAAAGAAACTGCACTCCTCCCAACATCTCGTCTCTCCCTCTGTTATTCGGATGTTGATGGCACTCCCCAACTCAGCCTGCAGCCTGGGTCCCCTCACAACCCAGAGCCAACAGACTACAAGAAGAGACGGCTGGAAGGCCAACGTTCTAACCAAGGCTCTGAGTGTCTCTCCCCTTTACCCTGGCCAGGCAGCGGTCTCATCCAGGTTCCTGGAGGAGGCCCAGGATCTTTACATGTGCTGCCCCCTCAGTCCACAAGGCTCTTCTGGCCTTTCAGGGTTTAGCTGACATTCAGTCGCTCAGTCGTGTCCGACTCTTTGCGACCCCATGAATTGCAGCACGCCAGGCCTCCCTATCCATCACCAACTCCCGGAGTTCACCCAAACTCATGTCCATCGAGTCGGTGATGCCACCCAGCCGTCTCATCCTCGGTCGTCCCCTTCTCCTCCTGCCCCCAACCCCTCCCAGCATCAGAGTCTCTTCCAATGAGTCAACTCTTCGCACGAGGTGGCCAAAGTACTGGAGTTTCAGCTTTAGCATCAGTCTTTACAAAGACATTAGAGAAGCCAAAACGGAAGGTAAGCCAAAAAGGAAGGGACACGAAGAAGAGGTGAACAGCTGAGAGTACCAGTGAGAACTCAGGCCCTGGGAAGCCAAGGGCAGGGCAGGAAGGGGCCACCGCACGGCGCGAGGTGAGTGAGTCAAAGTTGCTCAGTCGTGTCCAACTCTCTGCGACCCCATGGACTATACAGTCCACGGAATTCTCCAGGCCAGGATACTGGAGGGGGATTGTCCCCAGGGATCGAACCCAGGTATCCTGCATTGCAGGTCGATTCTTTACCAGCTGAGACACAAGGGAAGAAGGGGGCAGGTGACAGGTGGATAAGAGTAGCAGGCTGGAGAAGGCCCTATGGACAAGGCAGGTGGGCACAGGGAGAGAACGGGGGCAGGACAGAGTGAAATGCAGGAACTACGCAGAACTGACAGTCTGGCGACAGCCCAGGG
>SJYF01000358.1:379264-399147 GCA_006410515.1 Procapra przewalskii
GCGTGGGTGGGGCTGTTGTGGGCGGGGCCGTGCGTGGTGGGCGTGACCGCGGGGGGCCGGAAGGGCCTCAAGAGGTGGGGGGGGCGTGGCTTCCTCTTCCTCGGGTCCCTCTACGTAGACATCTCCTCCTCTGTCGTCCCCTTTCTCCTCCTGCCTTCGATCTTTCCCAGCATCAGGGTTTTTTCCAATAAGTCGGCTCTTCGCATCGGGTGACCAAATTACTGGAGTTTCAGCTTCAACATCAGTCCTCCCAATGAACACCCAGGACTGATCTCCTGTAGCATGGACTGGCTGGATCTCCTTGGAGTCCAAGGGACTCTCAAGAGTCTTCTCCAGCACCACAGTTCAAAAGCATCAATTCTTTGGCCCTCAGCCTTCTTTATAGTCCAACTCTCACACCCATACATGACTACTGGGAAAACCATAGCTTTGACTAGACGGACCTTTGTCAGTAAAGTGATTTCTCTGATTTTTAATATGTTGTCTAGGTTTGTCATAGCTTTCCTTCCAAAGAGCAAGTTTCTTTTCACTTCAAAATGAATCTGATCCCTGAGCTATGCCGAGCCTTGTCAGCAGAGGGTGCTGGAGAGGTTGCCAGAGAAGGTTTGCTATAGGGCCGCTCCGCTGGCGTCAAGCGCCGCTTCCCCCGGGTCCCACGTTGGCCTAGACAGCTCCTCCCGAACACCTTTCCCGAGTAGACCGCAGGCTGGAATTCTGGTGAGTTCTGTAGGGTGATGGTTCAGGAAACGGGGGTTAAAAGCGTCAGTATTACAACCGAGAATAGATTATAAGCCCTGCAAGCGGAGACCGCTCCCGCCCCCACCTGGAGGCCGGAGGGGCACTAGGCATTTTCACAGTAGGGGCCGGCGCTTGCGAGGCTCAGGCTGGTTGTCCTGCTGTGAGGGCCGGCAACCCTCAGCCTGATCATGATGCTCCTCTGGGGTCAGCTAGGACCCCTCTCCTCTCCCACCTACCCTGAGTTCCAGTCCCTCCACTTCTAACTGGAGCCCCTCTCCCCGAAGTCCTAGTCTTTGAACAGTCTCTCCCACCCAATTCACAGCAGCACCTCCCAGCGGGCTCCCTGCTGCTACCCTGCCATACTTGCTGGAGGCCAGCTTGTCATAGTCAGCACAGCACCTAGTGGAAGCAAGTCCAACTGCATCCCTCTCCCAGGGGCTCCCGTCTCACACAGCATGAAAGCCAGTCCTTGCTGCCACCCACAGGTCCTACACAGTCAGGTCTCATTTGTGCTCTGCCCCTTGTTCATTTAGCTCCAAATCATGACGCCTTCCTGCCACAGGCCACTGTCTGTGCAACCTCTCACGCTCTCCAACTGTCCCCATGCTAACTGACCTCCTACATCTTATTCCATCGTCTCCTTCTCTCTGAGGACTTCCCTGGCCTCCCTACTTAAAATCTCAAACCTCCATGCACACATGCATGCGTACACACATGCACGCACACGGGCACACTCACAGCCCCTTTGCCGGCTTCATTTTTCCTCCTTGGACCAGTAGTCGGGGATCAGTAGGGAGACAGAGACCGCACAGTGACTTCAGAGAAAGTCTGATTTAAACACTGCTGACAGTGAGATCAATTATAAAGAATGCTATATTCAAGAAAGGACAGAACATTTCCTGCTCAGTGCTCCCAGGACCCAGCTCCACTATTACAGAGCAGCAGAGAAAACTGGGTCTGGATTTGAGGCAGTAAGTGGGAAGTGGACAAGTCTAACCTTCTGGAAAGTCAGCTTCTCTATGCAGCCTTTCAAACATGCCTGAACTTCCTATGAACAAGAAACAATGCGATCTTTTCACCTGACGAGGTACATCCCCTCTTACTGTAAGTGAAGAAGCCTCACTTTCCCCTGGGGGCGAGCGTCTGCGCAGCCCCAGCCGTCAGTGCGTCATCACTGAGTATCCATTCATCGCGCCTCACATGGTCACTGCCCCACTGAGCATTCTCTTATGCTCTCCAAACTAAATAGTAATGTTAACTTTTGACAACTTGTGTATTTTTTAACTGAATTTATTATTCAGTGTATGTATTCAGTTTAGTTCACTCTCTCAGCCGTGTCCAACTCTTTGTGACCCCATGCACTGCAGCACGCCAGGCCTCCCTGTCCGTCACCAACTCCCGGAGCTTGCTCAAACTCAGGTCCATCGAGTCGGTGATGCCATCCAACCATCTCACCCTCTGTCGTCCCCTCCTCCTCCTGCCCCCCAATCCCTCCCAGCATCAGGGGCTTTTCTAATGACTCAGTTCTTCGCATCAGGTGGCCAAAGGATTGGAGCTTCACCTTCAGCATCAGTCCTTCCAGTGAATATTCAGGACTAATTTCCTTTAGAATTCACTGGTTTGATCTTGCAATGCAAGGGACTCTCAAGAGTCTTCTCCAACACCATAATTCAAAACCATCAATTCTTCAGCACTTGGCCTTCTCTACAGTCCGACTCTCACATCCACACATGACCACTGGAAAAACCATGGCTTTGACTAGATGGACCTTTCTTGGCAAAGTAACGTCTCTGCTTTTTAATATGCTGTCTAGGTTGGTCATAGTTTTTCTTCCAAGCAGTGTCTTTTAATTTCATGGCTGTAGTCACCATCTGCAGTGATTCTGGAGCCCAGAAAAATAAAGTCTGACACTGTTTCAGTTGTTTCTCCATCTATTTCCCATAAAGTGATGGGACCGGATGCCATGATCTTCATTTTTTGAATGTTGGGGCTTTAAGCCAACTTTTTCACTCTCCTCTTTCACTTTCATCAAGAGGCTCTTTAGTTCTTCACTTTCTGCTATAAGGGTGGTGTCATCTACATATCCGAGGTTATTGATATTTCTCCTAGGAATCTTCATTCCAGCTTGTGCTTCATCCAGCCCGGCATTTCACATGATGTACTCTGCATAATACTTTGGCCACCTCATGAGAAGAGTTGACTCATTGGAAAAGACCCTGATGCTGGGAGGGATTGGGGGCAGGAGGAGAAGGGGACGACAGAGGATGAGATGGCTGGAGGGCATCACGGACTCCACGGACTTGAGTCTGAGTGAATTCCGGGAGATGGTGATGGACAGGGAGGCCTGGCGTGCTGCAATTCATGGGGTCGCAAAGAGTCGGACACGACTGAGCAACTGAACTGAATTGAACTGTTGTTCAAGTCTGGTTCTAACTGTTGCTTCTTGCCCTGAATACAGATTTCTCAGGAGGCAGGCAAGGTGGTCTGGTATACCCATCTCTTGAAGAATTGTTGTGATACACACAGTAAAGGCTTTCGTATAGTCAATGAATCAGATGTTTTTCTGGAATTCTCTTGCTTTTTCTACAATGAAATGGATGTTGGCAATTTGATCTCTGGTTCCTCTGCCTTTTCTAAATCCAGCTTGAACATCTGGAAGTTCTTGGTTCACATACTGTTGAAGCCTAACTTGAATAATTTTGAGTATTACTTTGCTAGCATGTGAGATGAGTGCAATTGTACCGTAGCTTGAACATTCTTTGGCATTGCCTTTCTTTGGGATTGGAATGAAAACTGACCTTCTCCAGTCCTGCAGCCACTGCTGAGTTTTCCAAATCTGCTGGCATATTGAGTGAAGCACTTTAACAGCATCATCTTTCAGGATTTGAAATAGCTCAGCTGGAATTCCATCACCTCCACTAGCTTTGTTCACAGTGATGCTTCCTAAGGCCCACTGGACTTTGCACTCCAGGATGTCTGGCTCTAGGTGAGTGATCACAGCACCATGGTTATGTAGGTCATTAACATTTTTTTGTGTAGTTCTTCTGTGTATTTTTACCACCTCTTCTTAATAACTTCTGCTTTTGTTAGGTCCATACCATTTCTGTCCCTTACTGTGCCCATCTTTGCATGAAATATTCCCTTAGTATCTCTAATTTTCTTGAAGAGATCTCTAGTCTTTCCTGTTCTGTTGTTTTCCTCTATTTTTGCACTGATCGCTGAGGCAGGCTTTCTTATCTCTTCTGCTATTCTCTGGAACTCTGCATTCAGATGGCTGTATCTTTCCTTTTCTCCTTTGCCTTTCGCTTTTCTTCTTTTCTCAGCTGTTTGTAAGGCCCTCCTCAGACAGCCATTTTGCCTTTTTGCAAGATACGTATGTACTATTCCAAGTCATGTAACATTTCTAATTGAAGTATAGCTGATTTACAATATTGTGTTAGTTTCTGCTGCACAGCAAAGTAAATCAGTGACACGTGCACATTCACCCACTCTTTTGCAGATTTCCTTCCCATTCCGGTCACCGCAGAGCACTGAGTGATGGCCCCTGTGCTGCACAGCAGGTTCTCGCTCGTTATCTGCTTTTTATGCAGTATCACTACCGTGTGTATGTCAATTCCAACACTGTGTAGTTCTTAAAAATGGAAAACAGAGAAAAGACCACAGTTAGTTTATATATTATATATGCAAAGAGAAAACATGCTAAGCTACTACAGTCCTTGTTTCTGAAACTGGTCACAAGATGTAGTTGATAGTTATGGGTTTTCCATAGAACTCTCTTCCCATAGTGTACACAGAACAGCTAGTACAAAGCCAGGCTGAATCCAGAATTTCTGGACAGAAGGACCAAATACAATAAACTCTATCACTATAAATACCAAAAGCAAAATTATTCACCAATCAGTTAGAAAAAGTAAAACTCTGATATGAAATAAACGTGCCCCTGGAGCACGGTCAGAGAAGGGAGATCCATGGCCTGTCCCGCTCTCCTCTAGAGCCCAGCGGCGCGGCAGCTCCCGGACTGGAGTAGTGGGAAACTGACGCCCGCGTACTCAGTTGCTCAGTCTTGTCTGACTCTCTGCGACCCCGTGGACTGCAGCCTGCCAGGCTCCTCTGTCCATGGGGTTATCCCAGCAAGAGTACTGCAGTGGGTTGCCATTTCCTCCTCCAGGGGAATCTTTCCCACCCAGGGATCCAACCTGAGTGTCCTGCACTGACAGGCAGATTCTTTACCACTGAGACACCTGGGACTCCCCAGGTCAGAAAACTACTCCTCCATAAACCAAACAGGACCAACACAGAGACACCCACACCTGTATGCACCATAGCAAATGCCTGGATGTCAAAGGCAAGGAAATCCATGAAAACGGTGAGAGGAAAATGACCCCCATCACACCCACGGGAAGGATGACACAGTTAAATAGCTGACTTCTCACAAGAGACGATGGAGGCCACAGGCAGCGAACTGACGTGTGCAAAGTGTCGAAAGAAAAGTGTCAAAGGAGAGACAAAACCTGCCAATGAATAAACTTTATACTCAGCAATACTATCCTTCAGAAATGAAGGCTGGAGAGAAAAATGAAAACGAGATGAAGATAGTCCCAGTAAGCAAAACAGGACAGTTATTGGGAAGAGATTTGCCTTATCAGAAACACTAAAGAAAGTTCATCGAACTGAAAGAAAATGAAAAGAAAAAGAAAGTTCTTCACGCTGTTCTCTGAAATCAATAGGAGTGAAGAAAAAGAATTAAGACAGGTAAAAAGCAAACAAACAGGAGTGAAGAACCAAATTCAACAACTTATCCCCCAAGATCAGTGGGGTTTATCCCAAGAATGCAAAGCTGGTTTATCATCTAAAATTCAATTAATGTAATACACTATATTAATAGAAAAGAGAATAAAACCCACAATATTGTCACAATAGCTGCAGAAAAAGCATTTTACTAAATTTAACACACATTAATGGCACCCCACTGCAGTACTCTTCCCTGGAAAATCCCATGGGCAGAGGAGCCTGGTGGGCTGCAGTCCATGGGGTCGCTAAGAGTCGGACACGACTGAGCGACTTCACTTTCACTTTTCACTTTCATGCACTGGAGAAGGAAATGGCAACCCACTCCAGTGTTCTGCCTGGAGAATCCCAGGGATGGGGGAGCCTAGTGGGCTGCCGTCTATGGGGTCTTACAGAGTCAGACACGACTGAAGTGACTTAGCAGCAGCAGCATGATAAATATTCTCAACAAACTAGGACCAACCAGATGGGAAATTCATCAACTTCATTAAAGGAAAAAATCTATAGCTAACATCAGACTTAATGGTGAAAGATATTATGCTTTTTAAAGACTGGAAACAAGCCAAGGATGTCTGCACTCACCACCTCAGCTCTGCACTGTGGATTCTGCACGCAAGCAGCTTGGAAGTCGCCGATCTTTGCTGAGAAGTAAAGGGCTAAACAAACTGAAAAATTGGCAACTTTTCTTGGGTCTGTAAGAGAAAGGAGGACACAGCAATCCACTCTTCCCAAGGTAGGAGAGACGAGCAGGTGAATACAAGTCGTCACAGTCTGCAAACATTCATGAGAGAAACTGACTTGAAATTCTGTGTGGGGAGGCAGGACTGAACTGTAATTAATGAATTTCTGGAGGCTCGCCATAGCAGGTCTGAGAGTTAAAACCATCGCGGGGACTCAGTCCTAGGGAGTCCATACAGGACTGTGAGATTTAGCCCTGGAGCATGACCAGGTTCCCAAGTAAATGTCGCAGCGAAGTCCCCTCAAGCTTTCTGCCAGGGGGAGGGAAGGAACCATTCCCCACATCCTGAGCACTCTGTTTTTCCTAACAAGGCTGACTTCAAGGAAATCTTGTTAGCCAGAGCCTGACCTGCTGGGGTGTTATCAGAGCCTAACTGGCCTCGGAAAGGGAAATGTCCAGCTCCAGCCGCCCCTGGGTGTCCTGCCCCAACCAAGGGGAGACATAAAACGGAGAGACACTTCTGAAGCTCCCACCCAGAGGCACAGACTCAGGAAGAAGCTGGGGCCTCAACCCAAGATGGATGGAGGCCTGGGCTCTGGTCCAGGGAAGGAGGCTTCCCCTCCCCCCACCCCTCACCTGACATTGCTAAGGCTTGTTTTTAGCAGGTCCTTTCACCCAGGACATCATGTCTGGCTGTCACAAAATAATGACAAGGCAAATCACACAATTAGATGGCAAAAGACACAATCTGAAGAGACGAAGCACGGTTCAGAACCAGGCATGGCGGAGAGATTGGAGTTATCACACTAGCCATGATTTTCACAGGAAAAGGGTACAAGGTAGAATCAACAGAGGCAAAGGGCTCACGGGGCCAAGCCTGGGGAAGACCATGTGCCAGCTTCCAGGGTCCTTCTGGACTTACACCCGAGAAGCTTAACTGTCCCAGGGAGTCACGACAAAGGGTGTGACACGTCGCCAACCAGGGAAGTTCACTGGAAACTCAGCACCCAGGGTTTTAGCAGGAGCTTATATTTGTTCATAACAGATACAGACCTGGAGAGCTGAACAACAGAAATCCGTTCTTTCACACTAGGAGGCCAGGAGTCTGAAATCAGGGTGTCGGCAGGCTTGGTTCCTTCCGGAGGCTTTGAGGGACAAACCATTTCACACCTCTGCTAACTTCTGGTTGCTGCCAGCTGTTATGCCCGAAGTCCGAGTCCCCAAAACTGACAGAATAAGACGTCCACAGCAATGCAAAAGCAGAAAGGGAGTTTTTATCTCTAACTCGAGTTAGGGCGCTCTCTGCCACGTCCAGCGCAGAGGAGTAAGGTGAGAGGCCCCGAGCCCTGAATTACAGCAGTATTTATAGACTTAGAACAAAGACAGGGAGTTGGCAAGGGCGGATTGGTTGCAAGGGGTTCTTGGCATCTATTAATCGGCTAAATGTTGCGCATGCGGGCTCGCTTAAGGGACTTTTCGTGTTATCTGGGCTAGCTCTAACCCGGCTATGGGGAATATGCTGACTGGCTGAGTCTCAAGGTTGGGGATGATGATCTCAGCTCCTTCTGGGCAGTGACCCAGCTTTTTCTGTGATTGTAGTTCTGGCTACTTTAGTCCTTGAAGCTTGTCGTGGCTTCTGTCAGGTCTCAACACCGGCAATGCATGTAGGTTTATCACTGCAGTCCCCATCTCTGTCTAGCTACGCATCTGTTTACGGCTGCCCATTCACTGCTCCACGTGGGCTCCCTTCAGTTGCGGTGAGCAGGGGCTACTCCTCCTGGTGGCCCAGGGCTGGAGAATCTTGCTATGATCCACAACAGCAGAGCTGCCCCCACTTGCCGCAATGAGAGAGAAAGCCTGTGCACAGCAACGAACAGCCAGGGCAGCCAAAAAACAATGGGAAAGAATTTAAATTTTAAGGACTAATAAAAAGGCTGACAACATCAAATGCTGGCAAGGATGTGGAAAAACTGGACCCTTCATACATTGCTAGTGGCAACATCAAATGGTAAAGCCTCTTTGGAAAATAGTTTGACAGTTTCTTATAAACTGAACATACAGCCCAGAAAAGGGGGCAAAGGAGGAGCTGTGATGATGTGATAACTGGAGTCCACTGGAGGAGCTTGGAGGCTTCCCAAACGTTGGGCTGTGACGATCTTTGATTGGCTTGGATGTCCTTGGATGGAGGGAAGTTTTCTGCTTCCTGTTAGAGAAAAAGCAGACACCTGTCTTCCTGTTTCTTGTAACTGACGGTGAACCGTGAGCACGGGCACGCTCCCAACCAGAGCATTCTGGCTATCCTGGCTCCAACTTCAACTGAAATCTCTTTAAATAACTCCACTGAGAGTGGATTATGAAAATGTCGCGTATCCAGACAATGAACTGCTGCTACTGCTAAGCCGCTTCAGTCGTGTCCAGCTCTGTGCGACCCCATAGACGGAAGCCCACCAGGCTCCCTCGTCCCCGGGATTCTCCGGGCAAGAACACTGGAGTGTGTTGCCATTTCCTTCTCCAGTGCATGAGAGTGAAAAGTGAAAGGGAAGTCGCTCAGTCATGTCCGATTCTTAGCGACCCCATGGACTGCAGCCCACCAGGCTCCTCCATCCATGGGATTTTCCAGGCAAGAGTGCTGGAGTGGGGGTGCCATTGCCTTCTCTGAGAGAATGAACTGCTAGTCAAATAAGGGAACAAATTATTGATATTCACAACAACATGAATGAACTTCAGAAATACTATGCTAAGTTATGACCACCTAGACAGCATATTAAAAAGCAGAGACATTACTTTGCCAACAAAGGTCCATCTATTCAAGACTATGGTTTTTCCAATAGTCATGTATGGATGTGAGAGTTGGACTATAAAGAAAGCTGAGTGCTGAAGAATTGATGCTTTTGAACTGTGGTGTTGGAGAAGACTCTTGATAGACCCTTGGACTGCAAGGTGATCCATCCAGTCCATCCTAAGGGAGATTAGTCCTCGGTGTTCATTGGAAGGACTGATGCTGATGCTGAAACTCCAATACTTTGGCCACCTGATGTGAAGAGCTGACTCGTTTGAAAAGCCCCTGGTCCCGGGAAAGATTGTGGGCAGGAGGAGAAGGGGACAACAGAAGATGAGATGGTTGGATGGCATCACCGACTCAACGGACGTGAGTTTGGGTAAACTCCGGGAGTTGGTAATGGACAGGGAGGCCTGGTGCGCTGAGGTCCATGGGGTTGCAAAGAGTCGGACACGACTGAGTGACTGAACTGACTGAACTGAACTGAAGTGCAAGAAACCAAACAGAAAGGCTGCGTATCGTATGTAGTAGTTTCCTGCGTGCCTGCTAAGTCGCTTCAGTCCTGACTCCTTGCCACTCTGTGGATCGTCGCCCACCAGGTTCCTCTGTCCACAGCATTCTCCAGGCAAGAATACAGGGGTGGGTTGCCATGCCCTCCTCCAGGGGATCTTCCCGATCCAGGGATCAAACCCGTCTCTTATGTCTCCTGCATTGGCAGTTGGGTTCTTTTGTTTACCACTAGCACCAGCTGGGAAGCTACAGAGCTGTTGCAACAAATTAGGACAAATTCAGTGGCTGAAAACAATGCACAGTACAGTTCTGAAAGTCAGAAATCAGCGTCTTATGGGGCTTAAATCAAGGTGCCAGCTGAACTGCGTTCCTTCTGGAGGCTTGAGGGGAGGATCATCCCCTCGCCTGGTTCTAGCTTCTGGAGGCTGCCTGCATTCCTTGGTTCATAGTCCCTTCCTCCATCTTCAAAGCCAGCAGTGTGGCAGCTACCAGTCTCTGATCCCCTAGTCACATCTCCTTTTCTGACTCATTGTGGCCCATGGACTAGAGGCAGAAGTGTTATGTCACTTGTCGTGCAGTCTCTAAACTGTGTCCAAGTCTCCTGCAACCCCATGGACTCCAGCCTGCCATGGCTCCTCTATCCACAGAATTTCCCAGGCAAGAGTGCTGGAGTGGGTTATCATTTCCTTCTCCAGGGGATCTTCCTGATCACTTGTAGGTCAAGGCAATTAATAGCTAGCAGGTCTCCATAATCTCTTTTCCACTGCCAGTGCTGTTAAGAGGTCATGTGTTCCAGAGGTAAGTCAAGAAGAGCCACCTGACTCTCCCAGTGGTCTATGAACAGTGAAAAATCTACTGAAGACTTGGGAATTGTTACTCCGACCTAGTCTATCCTAGGCTAAGTGCGGAGCTTTCCTTAAAATAAAATAAAATAAAATAAAATATATAGCGTGTCAGTTAAATTATTGTCTCAGCTCCAAACTCGCCCTTCCATGATCCTGTGTGTGATGGGGGTGGGGGGATGAGACTCTGGAGCCACATTTTGAGGGACAAGGGATGATGATGCCCTAGAGGGAGAGGGGGCTTGCCATCTGCCCCCAGCCCCACTTCCCCACCGCAGCCGAAAATAAAACGGCACTGCTGGCTGGCACAGAGTTCGCTTTGGACAGACGGGTCTGAGACAGTATGCAAGGCTGTCCAACAGGGGCCCAGCAATATCTGGAAGAGCGGTGGACCCAAGAGGCGAGGAGGGCACTTGCGGGGGTCTCCCAGCACCGGCTATCCGGGCTAGAAAGCAAAAGTGCCCCAGAAGTCACACACGGACCCTCTGCAAATCCGCACACCAGGAGGCGACCATAGGGACAAAACTCAAGGGAGATCAGGACAGCCGGGAGAGTGGGAGGTAGGTAACGACGAAACCCGGCCGGCAAGGGCCCTCGGGAGGCTCAACCAGGCGGGGACACGCCGCGCCCCGCGAGGCCCTGGCTCGGCTTCCCCGATCACTCCTCCCACCGGAAGTCCCTCCTCCAGGCTCGGGCTGCTCTAGCCCGCGCGGGCGCGTCTCGCTGATCGTCTTGGGGCCTCTCCGCCGCACGGCGCTCCTCCAGCCGCCAGGGGTGCGCGAGATCGCGCCTGGGCCGTTCTGGCCCGCGATGGCCGCTCGACTGCTCGGCCGCGCTGTGCGGGCGCAGCCGGGCTGCTGCCGCTGGTCGGTTCCCTCGGCAACGCCTCGGGCCGTTTCCCGGGCAACGCTGGGCGGTGCCGGGAGCCGCGGCTATGGACCTGGGGGCCGCGGCCGGCGCCGGGCCGCAGCGGGCTCGCGGCCGCCTCGGTGCGCCGTCGTCCGGGATGCGGGCTCCGGGGACGCCCTGGGCACGCTTCTCGGCCTGGCTGGAGTGCGTGTGCGTGGTCACCTTCGACCTGGAGCTGGGCCAGGCGCTGGAGGTGAGGGGGCCGCGGGCCGGGGCCGGGGCCGGGGCGGCCGCGGAGGGCGGGTCCTGCGCTGTTGCTGGAGGCGGGTGCGGCTCAGGCGTTGCCGAGGGGCCTGGGAATCCCACTCCCCGTAAGACACCCTCCGGTTCCTCCCCCTCTGGAACCCTGCACTGGTCCCCTCCTGAAACACGCCCCCCAAGCAGAGGGGAAAATGCAAAGTTGCCAAGACCTCCCGTCGGGATGGAGGAGAGGGGAGCCCTGCACTTGTGATCCCCAAAGTGGCACACTTGATTCCTCCCCAGGAAAAGCCTGTCTCCCCACCCCCACCCCCGCCTTTCCCACACTATGACACCTTCCCTCCGTTACTCCAGCCAGAATCCCAGAGGTCACCCTTGACTCCTCCCCTCCCTCCACGCCACATCCCGGGAGGATGCAAGGCTGACAGCTCCACCTGCGGCGACGCTCCAGATTCGTCAACCTCAAGTCCAGTATCTGTGGTCTCTTGCCTAAGCCTCTGGGCTCCTCCTTGCTCACTGAGAACCTGATCCAGACCCCTGGTGGGCCACATCCAGCCCCGGGAGCCATCTTTCTGGGCACTGACTGCACCCGGCCCACCCAGCCTAGGGGATTCGCCCTGCCTTCGAGACTCTTCCCCACCCCCACCCACATGGGTGTAGATGAGAGCGTGACAGACGCGGGCAGGAAGGCCTTCTGTAGCTGAGCAGGCCTGGCGGGGTGGTGGTCTCTGTACCCTGAAGGCCATGGCACAGGCCGTGGAGCTGGCCAGGGCAGGGCAGGCTCAGGAGGTAGGCTTCAGTGCGCTGTCCGAGGCGGCTTTCTGAGAACCAGGAGGTGGTGCGTCCCGTGACTGCAGTTGGCCGAGGTGAACCTGGTCAGCCGTCATGGGAAAACCAGCGTCAGGGTGAAGGGCCATTTTCCAAGGCCTTGCTGAACTCCACGAAGCTGTGGGAAGCTCAAGTCCTAATGGGCAGAGGGCTGACGCTACCCGGCTCGCTGTGGAGACCCCGTTCACCACACTTGTCCCCTGATGGTGCACCAGGCTGGCTTGATGCAGGAACCTGAGACCAGAGAGGTCAGGTGATCTGCCCAGCATCGCAGAGTCCATTTTCCTGCTGGTGCCCCAAATTGTTCCTGATAAAATCACAAGGGAAGGGAGTCTGCTGTTTCCTTAAGTCAGTCTCATGTATGATTTTCTAGAACTTAACCATTCAAGCAAGAACAGTTAAAGGCTCCATGTGCTGGGCTTCCGAGCTTTGCTGGGGCTGTGTAACTCCTGGGGTGTTGGGGGGCCGGCGCGTCTGTGCAGGGATCTGGTAGGGCAGCCCCCTGGTGCTCACTGGTTTGCGTCTTGTCTTTCTTCCTGCCCTGGAGACTGTGGAGAGGATCAGGGGTCATTTCAGCTGAATCCACAGTCACTCACGGAGCAGCTGCTCTGCACTTACCTGTTAATTCTGGGCTTGGCCTGGCTGAGCACCACAGAGGCTCTGGCACTGTGCTCGGCGCTGGGGCAGGATGGAAGACGTGGGAACTGCCCTCCGGGCGCTCATGGGTCACAGAGACTTCCATGGGCAGACGCAGCTCAGAGGAAAGAGCGGTGCGTGGCCAGATCTTGGAGGATGAGGAGGAGGCATCCAGACCTGGGAGGGGGGCTGTTTCAAGTAGCCCCTCCCCCCAGAAGCCAGCAAAAGCAAAGGCAAGGAACCAGCCATTCAGTCACTCAGTAAATCCAGTATCAAGCGACTGCCACCAGCCAGGCTCCACGATCCTGGTGCTGGACGTGAGGACACAGAGCCGCGTGCGATCCTGGGGCCTGCCCACCAGGAGTTCACGTCCTGTTCTAGAGACACAGAGTCAGGGGTCCAGGCCCCGCCCCAAGCAGGCAGGATGTATGTCCTGTCCCACGCTCGTGGGTGCTCTGGAGCCTGCGGGCAGGCAGGGGTCAGACATGCAGGGAGGGCAGGCAGGGGGCCCAGCTCTGCTGCCTTGGGCCTTGGCAGCGCTCCTCTCTGCAGCCCCGCCAGCCATGAAGCCCGTGCAGTGAACCACGGCTGAGGGCCCAGAGGGTCCTGGCTCCGCCGGGTGACCACGCCCCCCGGCTGGCCACAGTTCCCACGCCGCACAGTCTCACAGCTCTTTCAGTCTCGGAAACTTCCGAGGGCCTGGGGGCTTTTTATGTGGGTCGCATCTGTCAACATTCGCTAGACTAAAAGTTAAACCTGAAAAATTAAAAATGCATATTAATCCATTCTGGAACAAGAGATACCATTTATATTAACACAGCTATTAATATTCCCACCAAAACAACCATATTTTCAGAAACAAGTTTAGTGAGGAGAATGGCATTATTGATACTTCTACATCCCTTTTAATGTCTGGCCAAGGGGAAGGCAGCTAGAGTGAGCCCCTCGTCTTGAAGACCCCCACGTCAGCCTCAGCCAGTGCCCCTGACGTCCTGCGTCACAGCCTCAGGAAGCGACGCTGTGCGTGTGAGAGGGAGAGACTGGGGAAGGGCGACGCTGCGCATGAGAGGGAGAGACTGGGGAGGCACCTCGGCTCGGGCAGCCTGAGCGCTTCCCTAGAGGTGCCTCCTCCAGCAGGCGAAGCTCCCAGGTCTGTCTTCCTCAGGACACCTGGGCCACGGCAGCACCGGCCCTGAGCCCTGCGGCTCGGGTGGAAAGGCCGAGAGCCCGTGGCTCCAGGGGCAAGGCTCACCATGCGGCAGGCTCCATGCCCTCTGCCCGTCACTGTGTCTGCCCTGCTCGTCCCCGCGCTCAGGCGTGGCCTTCCCTCTGGCCTCTGCTCCCAGCTCCTAAACTCTGAACGTGGAGCCCTGGGCAGGGCTGCAGGCCTGCTCAGACACTGCAAGACTCCTGTGCCTACAGACCAGATTCAGAGCCCTGACCTCAGCACTGAGCCTGGCGTGCCCTGCCCCGGCCGCCAGGCATCTGCCTTTCCTCTGCCCTTCTCAACAGGCACGCAGGGGCCTGGCTCCTGCCTCTCTGGGTGCTGTCCCCAGGCGCCTCTGTGGGCCCGCCCCACAGACAAACAGTGTTTGGCCAGCTCCCCTCCCACCTCTTCCCAGGAGGTTCAGTGGTAAAGAATCTGCCTGTCAAGCAGGAGATGCAGGTTCAATCCCTGGGTTGGGAAGAGCCCCTGAAGGAGGAAATGGCAACCCACTCCAGTGTCCCTGCCCGGGAAATCCCATGGACAGAGGAGCCTGGCGGGCTGCAGTCCGTGGGGTCACAGAGTCGGACACGACTCAGTAACTAAAGCCCCTCCTTCTTGCTGCCGCCTTAGCTGACATCTCGTGATTTCTACGTGACCCACCTGTTCCACTGTCCTTTAGAGATGTGTTTTCACACTCTCCATAAATATAGGCCCCTGAGTTGTTGGGGGTTCAGTTCCAGGCCACTGTAGTAAAGCCAGTCACACAGACTTCTTGGCTTCCCAGCACATATAAAAGTTATGGCTATACTAGCTTCCCTGGTGGCTCAGACAGTAAAGAATCCCCCTGCAAAGCAGGAGACCTGGGTTCAATCCCTGGGTTGGGAAGATCCCCTGGAGAAGGGAATGGCAACCCACTCCAGTGTCCGGGGGCTGCAGCCCACAGTGCCGCAAAGAGTCAGACACGACTGGGCAACTAACACTCCTCTACTACTCTAGGCTCGTATAATGCGAGTGCAAGAGATAGTACTGTATCTAAAAACGTGTGCTCCTTTATCTCAAACTGCTTTCCTGCTAAAAAACGCTATCATCTGAGCCTTCAGTAAGTCATCTTTTTGCAACAGTAATATCAAACACACAGATCACAGGTCACTGAAACAAATACAGTGATGAAAAAGTTTTGAGATGTTATGGAAGTTATGGGGATATGATACAGAAGTGTGATGTGAGAAAATGGCACCCGTAGAATTGCTAGACCCTTAATTTGTAAAATAATCATGACATCCAGAAGTGCAATAAAGCACAGTGTAATAAAACGAGACATGCCTGTACGGTATCTGGTGAGGGTCTACCCCCTGCAGGGGCTCCAAGGCGAAAGTGCCTGGGACACAGTCCCGGGCCTCTGGACACATGGTGGCTGCAGGGGAGACAATAGGCCCAGAGCAAACAGAGGCAGAAGCTCCCTGATTGTGCCAGTGGGAGTCCCAGGGCCCAGCACTCACCATCTGGGCTTCAGGGCACAGCCCAGAAGAAGCCTAGTTTCAGCCAAAACCCAAGTCCTCCTCTGCCTAGGAGTTTGGCACAGAGTGAGTGAGTAGGGGGCCACACATACGGGCCCCCTCAGCTCTTGGCCCACTGCAGGCAGCCACTGGAACCAGCCCGCTACTCTGAGCACAGGCTAGGGCAGTGGCGACGCCCAGGGAACAGCAGCACCCTGGGGGCTGCCTGCCGTCTTTCGCGTCCGGCAAGGAGATCCATTCAGACCCGCTGCCTGAGCATAGGGCTGCTGGCCGGACAGGCAAGCCTCAACCTGCTTGGCTCCCCTCAAGCATGGCCCGTCTCCCACATATAGCCTGGCCAGCTGGTCATGCTCCCTGGACACTTATGGGGCTTGGGTACCCAACAGGTCGTACTCCAAACCGGGAGCAGCCTGGAAGTTCCTGGACCCCTCACTAGTGGGGGTTGGAGTGAAGATGCTCAGAGGCAAGGGTGTCAGTGTCAGGCACCGCCTAGTGAAGCCAGGGACGAGGGGGCGAGGGAAGGGTGCAGCCAAGCCCCTCTGGGTGGGCGGGGCGGGCGCAGAGGCCAGAAGGGCCTGCCCCCCTCCAAGTGAGGGGGCGTCTCAGGGATGGGCGGTTGGTCCATGGAGACGGAGAGGCCGGTCTGAGCAAGCGGCCATGAGGGTGAGGATGTGGGCAGGGAGCTGAGCTCGGTCAGGGTGTGCCGGCCAAGAAACAGGAGTGATCCTGTGCTTCAGGGGCTGGGGTGCTGGGGCAGGGGGAGCCCAGGAGAGGAGGCGGGTCAGCAGGGAGTCAGAAGGGGCAGAGGGGGTGCAGCCCAGCACCGAGCCGGCCCAGCCTGTGCCACCAAGCGGTTTGTTTCCCCCGCAGCTGGTGTACCCCAGCGACTTCCAGCTCACGGACAAGGAGGTGGGTCCCAGGCCTCTCGGGAGCAGGCCTCGCCTGGAGAGCAGCCCCTCACCGGGTTTCTGTGTTTCAGAAAAGCAGCATCTGCTACCTGTCCTTTCCCGACTCCCACTCAGGTAGGCCACCCCGCCGCCTCTCCCTGCCCTGCCCTGCCCTGGGCGTCGCTCTGGGACCGGCCTGGCCCGCACCGCCTGGAGCCCGGCCCTGCTTCCTCTGGGGAGGTATTCTGAGTCCTGCGTGGCCGCCAGGCTCCCTGGCTCCTGTGGAAGGAGGAGTCTGGGCAGAGGGACCCGCGGGATCTGGTCTTGGCCCCAGCAGAGGGGCCACCGGGTCCTGGCCTCGGCCCCTCTCAGGGGCTCGCGCGTGCGGCCAGCCTGTTTTCTGTCCCAGGCAGGCTCAGCCAGGCCACACGGAGGTCCTGCCACCCCCAGTGGGCTTCCTCGGTGCCCACGCTGCGGGGCCGTCTGTGAGCATCTGTGTGCTGAGGTTAAACCCCGAGGCACAGGAGTCAGGGCACAGGGGCCTCTGTGGGGAGATGCAGGGGCCCTGGCCTCCCCCCTCTGACCCCCCGGGGCTGGCAGGAGAGACTCCAGCTGGACCCAGCATGACGGGCCTTCTCTTCCCCAGGCTGCCTTGGGGACACGCAGTTCAGCTTTCGCATCCGTCAGTGTGGAGGGCAGAGGCGCCCTGGGCACGCGGGTGATAAGTGCAGCGACAGTGGGGCCCCCGCGTCACTTCAGGTGAGCGGCTACCCCCACCCCTCCGCCGCGGGCCAGGATCAGGCCGGTAGCTGCCCCTTCAGGCCGCCTGGCCCACCCCCCAGCCGGCAGGGTCTCTGACTGCCGCAGGCTGAACCTGGCGCCCCAGCCTCAAGCGGGGGCTGGCCAGCCCTTCTGAGGCCCTGCCGGTGTCCCTGGAGCTGGTCCTGGGCACTTGTGTGCACCAGGGCAGGGCTCAGGGTGCAGGCCTGCAGGCCCCCCGAGCCCAGAACCGCTACCTGGGTCTGCGGAGATGGCCCTGGAGAGCTGCCCGGGTTCCCAGAGCCGAGGCGCACGGGCCAGCTGGGGGCTGAGGAGAGCGTGCTGCGGCCTGCGCAGGGGGCCACGGGGGCGGCAGGGAGCGTAGGCGGGGCGCGGCCTGGCTGACACCCCTCCTTCCAGAGGGAGCCTGCACACTACTTTGGCTACGTGTACTTCAGGCAGGTGAAGGACAGCTCCGTGAAGCGGGGCTACTTCCAGAAGGTGAGCCCCGGGGTGGCTCCGCCAGGAGCTGGGGGCAGCCGCCGTCAGAAGGGGCTGACGGCCTTGGGGTCTGGAGCCTCCAGGAGCGCCCCGTCCTCTGCAGCCCCAGGCACTAGGTGCTGGGCTGAGCCCACCACCACCCAGGCCGGGGTGTGGGCTCTGTGGAGGCCGCGCCTCGCCCAGCCCGGCCAGCAGCCTTGTCCGGCCCAGGCTCCCTGCCCCTCCCCACGCTGGGATGTGGGTGGGGCACCTCATCACCCTCTTGATGACTTCAGTCTTGAGCTCAGGAACCAGAGCAGAAGGCGCTTGAATCCCGGGGAGGTCCTCCCAGAATCCTGGCCGCGTGCCTCTCCCAAAGGCCTGGGCTCCAGCTCGCTCTGCCGTGGCGGTGGCCTTCTAGTGGCCTGAGGTCCCTCGCCAGGCTGTTCCTGAGACAGCCGTCCTAGAGAGCTGGTGGGATGCCCTGTCCCAGCAGCCCTGGAGAGCTGGGCCCCAGGGCCCCTGTGGGGTCCCCACGGGCTGGGGCGGCATCTCACCGGCCCCGGGGTCCCTGCAGTCGCTGGTGCTGCTGTCCCGCCTGCCCTTCGTCCGGCTGTTCCAGGCGCTGTTGGGCCTGGTGGCCCCCGAGTTCTTCGACAAGCTGGCACCCTGCCTGGAAGCAGGTGAGCGGCCAGCAGGCGTGGTGGGGCCACTGCGTCCACCTGGCTGTGGCTCCTGGTGGCTCTGCTGGGCAGCTTCCTCCAGGCCCGGCCTCTGACGCCAGCCGCCTGTGTCCACAGTCTGCAACGAGATCGACCAGTGGCCGGCCCCCACGCCAGGGCAGACCCTGAGCCTGCCCGTCATGGGAGTCGTCCTCCAGGTGGGGGCTGGCGGCCGGCGCGGGGGCCTCTGTGCGTGTGGCCCTCCTGCCGCAGCTGCCCCTTGGTCCGCAGGTGCACATCCCATCGAGAGCGGACACGCCTGAGCCCAGGCCTCCGGAGCCCAGCAGCCATGAGGTGGTCCCCACACCTCCCCCCCACTGCCTGCTGCAACCCTGCCCCGGGCCAGGCCTCCCAGCTCCCCTGCTGGGGTCCTGGGGCCGGCCACACCACAGACAAAGCCCGTAACCCAGTCGTGGGCTGGGTGGCCTCGCCCCCTCCTGGGCGCTGGGCACGGGGAGACCTGTGGGTAGGGATGCAGCCCGAGAACTCCTCTGAGGGGTACGCGGGCCGCTTGGTGCTCTGGGGCAGCAGCCTCAGTCTCAGCCTGGCTCCTCACCCCTCGCAGACCCTGCTGCCAGCCCCGGTGGTCCTCCCCAGTGTCCACGAGCTGGACCTATTCAGGTGAGCCCTGCACGCCCCCCCCCCCAGACGGTGAGTGAGCCCCGGAGGTTCAGGCCCATCTGGGCGGGGCTGCCAGGGGCACTGCCAGTCAGGAGCTGGCCCCCACCAGTTCTGAGAAGGAGACTCGAGCAGACAGGAGCTAGGTGCCCAGGGTCTGCGCCCGGAGGATCCGAGCGCCGTGGGCAGGCTGCGCGGGGCCGGCAGCGATGGTGCTGGGAGGTGCGGCGGGGGAGGCCGTGCTCCCTGGGGGGTCGGCAGGGGACCCCACCTTTGGAGACCCGCCGGGTCCAGCGGGAGCCAGGGATGCTGGCCTCCAGCCTGGGGGCGGCCTGGACGCGCCCTCAGCGGGTTCCCACGAGTCCACCGTTTCCCTCTAGTGTGAGTCTGGCGTCCACTCGGAGCAGGGCCCACCCAGACCTGTGGCGGCAGGTTGGGGCTGGGGAGCCCCTCGCCTGGGCGACACCCCCACTGGCCTCCCGTGCCCCCCAGGTGCTTCCGGCCCGTGCTGGCCCACGTGCAGCTGCTGTGGGAGCTGATGCTCCTCGGGGAGCCCCTGCTGGTCCTGGCGCCCTCGCCCGCTGTGTCCTCAGAGATGGTCCTGGCGCTGACCAGGTGGGCTGGGCGGCCGCGCTGGGGGCGGGGCCCAGGGTTGGCCCCGGGTGCTGACTGCCCCGAGGGTCCCCCCCGCAGCTGCCTGCAGCCCCTCAAGTTCTGCTGCGATTACCGCCCCTACTTCACCATCCATGACAGCGAGTTCAAGGAGTTCACCACGCGCACGCAAGC
>SJYF01000358.1:477102-492042 GCA_006410515.1 Procapra przewalskii
ACCTGCATAAGCAGTCCAGGCACTGAGGCTAGCCCTGGCCCCCAGCGCTGTCTGCACCTTCAGTGCTGCACGCCCTGGGAGCTGCAAGGTTGAGCCAGCAGAGGACATGCGATAGATAACAGGTGTGTCGTATGCTGTCCTTGGCCCGGCTGGCTATATCAGTGTCACCATAACCCCTAAGGAAATGGCCAAAACCAGACAGAAAAGGAGTGGGGAACCAGAATGATGTACACGAAAACCACCTAAACACGAGTGTGGCGACAAAGTAAGGGGCAGAAATGGTGTGAGACGCAACAGCGAAGCGGCACCACTCTTCCTATCTGCAGCTGCTTTGAGAGTGAATGGACTCGGGAGCTCCCTGGCCCAGTGGTTAGCAATGTGCACTTACTGTCAAGGGCGTGGGGTCAACCCCTAGTTGGGGAACTAAGACCTTGAGAGGACCCCCCCCCACCCCCGCCCAGCCACAGTAAATGGATTAACGTCACTATTCAAAGAGCAAAGACCAGCAGGATGGATACAAAACATGATCCAATGACAGTAAGACACTGAAGACACTTAAGCTGAAGGTGAAAAGATGGAAAAAACACACCACACGAATAGTAACCTACAGAGTTGGGTGGCTGTGCTGACACCAGAAAAGTAGGCTTTCTGTGAGCACTTGACAAAGAGGAGTGTGAGATTCAGGTGAGTCAGTTCAGCAAGAGGAGACAGCAGCCAAACGAGCCCCACACGTAGAGCAGGCGCTCACAGACTGAAGGGCAAGCGCATGTTTTGGCTGTGCTGGGCCACCCCTGTGGTTTGTGGGGCTTCTCTAGTTGTGCAGGGGCTTAGCTGTCCTGCGGCACGTGAGATCTTAGTTTCCTGACAAAGGATCAAACCCCTGACCCCTGCACTGGAAGAAAGATTACCACTGGACCACCGGGGAAGTCCCTGAACCCATGTTGGAGAAACTACTCCAATGGAAAGCAACAGCAAAATACGACTGCACGGCAGAGTCTAGCAGTTTTGTAGGAGCCGGGAAATCAGCACCTGACCCCTGGACAGAAGGCCAACAAGGAAACCCCACCAAACACAGCTCTCTACCCAGGCTTGCAGCAGCACGCTCTCCAGGACAGACCGGGTGTCAGGCCATTAAACTAGTCAGTACCCTGAGAACACTGGTGTATTCTGCAGCCACGATGGAAAGAAGCTATAAGTCACAAAAGGAAGGAAAATTAGAGGGTGAGATGGTTGGATGGCACCATCAACTCAATGGACCTGAGTTTGAGCAAACTGGGACAAGGAAGCCTGGCTTGCTGCAGTCCATGGGGCTGCAAAGAGTCAGAAACAATTTAGCAACTGAATAACAGTGTTAACATTAATCAACTGTTAGGTCTAAAAAGAAATCACAAGGGAAATGAGAAAACACTTGGAGGTATGAACCAAAAGCAGCAGTGCTCAGAGGGAAGTTTATAGTTATGTATGTCTGGACTAAAAGGACAGCACTCTTATCATCAGAAAAAAATGTGACTATATGTGGTGATGGCTTCAAGTTGCACGCCTGAGACTTGTAAGATGCTACACATTAGTTACTTCTCAGTAAAAACGTTTCAGATCAGTAGCCTAATCTTATAACTAAGGAACTAGGAGAAGAACAAATAAGACCAAACTTAACAGAAAGGAAGACGAAAGCAGAGGTAACTGGAGGAGAGAAGCGGAGAGTGAGGCCACAATCGGCTCTCCGAGCAGGTCAGGAAGACTGACAAAGTTTCAGCTAAACCAATAGAAAATGGACTTTATTGACTACACCAAAACCTCTGACTGTGTGGATCACAATAAACTGGACAATTCTTAAAAGAGATGGAGATACCAGACCACCTGACCTGCTTCCTGGGAAATCTGTATGCAGGTCAAGAAGCAACAGTTAGAACTGGACAAGGAACAACAGACTGGTTCCAAATTGGAAAAGGAGTACATCAAGGCTGTATATTGTCATCCTGTTTATTTAACTTCTATGCAGAGTACATCATGAGAAATGCTGGGCTGGATGAAGCACAAGCTGGAATCAAGATTGGCAGGAGAAATATCAATAACCTCAGATATGCAGATGACACCACCCTTAGGTCAGAAAGTGAAGAGGAACTGAAGAGTCTCTTGATGAAAGTGAAACAGGAGAGTGAAAAAGTTGGCTTAAAGCTCAACATTCAGAAAACGAAGATCATGGCATCTGGTCCCATCAC
Organism: Procapra przewalskii; assembly: GCA_006410515.1. Classification (NCBI taxonomy): domain Eukaryota; kingdom Metazoa; phylum Chordata; class Mammalia; order Artiodactyla; family Bovidae; genus Procapra; species Procapra przewalskii. Next base: position 479,322 of record SJYF01000358.1, read on the forward strand.
TCCATGGGAGATAGATGGGGAAACAGTGAGATACTTCATTTGGGGGGCTCTGAAATCACTGCAGATGGTGACTGCAGCCATGAAATTAAAATGCTTGCTCCTGGGAAGAAAAGCTATGACCAATGTAGACAGCGTATTAAAAAGCAGAGATATTACTTTGCCAACAAAGGTCCATCTAGTCAAAGCTATGGTTTTTCCAGTGGTCATGTATGGATGTGAGAGTTGGACTATAAAGAAGGTTGAGTGCTGAAGAATTGATGTTTTCAAACTACGGTGTTGGAGAAGACTCCTGAGACTCCCTTAGACTGCAAGGAGATCAAACCAGTCAATCCTAAAGGAAATCAGTCCTGAATATTCACTGGAAGGACTGATGCTGAGGCTGAAGCTCCAATACTCTGGCCACCTGATGCGAAGAGCTGACACATCAGAAAAGCCCCTGATGCTGGGAGGGATTGGGGGCGGGAGGAGAAGGGGACAACAGAGGATGAGACGGTTGGATGGCATCACTGACTCAATGGTCATGAATTTGAGAAAGCTTTGAGAGTTGGTGATGGACAGGGAGGCCTGGCGTGCTGCAGTCCATGGGGTTGCAAAGAATCGGACATGACTGAGCAACTGAACTGACTAACTGAAAGCAATATAGAAAGAGAATAAGTAACAGTGATGACATCATTACTGATTAGACAGAAATAAAAGGCTAAGAGGACACTATGAATAATAATTCAGATAACTCAGACAGATGCTGGAACATAAATTACCAGAGCTGACTCAGGAAGAAAAAGAACATCTCAGTAGTCCCATAGCAAGCAAAGAGATTGTAAACTTCCTGACATGAAATGTCAGGATCAGAGGGCTTCGTGGGGAATTCTACCAAACATTTAAAGAAGAGTTAACACCAATCCTTAGACGCTTCTAAAAAACAGGAGGAAACATTTTCTAACTCATTTCATGGAACCAGCACTGTGTTGATACCAAAGCCAAACAAAGGTACCATGAGTAAAGAAAGTCACAGACCAGAATCCCTTGTAAGTAGAGACGTAAGAAACCTCAGCAAAATACTAGAAGGACCAAGTATGTAGGGTTTACCCCAGCATGCAAGGGGTGTCTGTGAGTTCCCTCCCAGATTCACACCTGGAGACCCAAACCTCAGGGGGACGGTGTTTGGAGACAGGGCCTTTGGGAGGTAGGTACGAGGCTGCAACCCTTCCAGCGGCTCTGTGTTCCTGCTCCTCACTTTGCTCTGTGAGGAAACAGCCAGCAGATGGCACCCCGAGGCTGGACGTCCAGCCACCAGGCTGTGAGAAGCGGTTTACACAGACAAAGAAGTAAGCCTGCGTGGTCACCTCGACTGACGCACAGTGTGAAAGCATGCATCAGTGGACAGAAGGGCATGTGCTCTACTGAGGGGAGCCACGTGTGAACTGGCCTGTGGCTCATGGCACACTAGTGTGAAGGGTCCTTTCCCCAAGGGCACTCGGCCAGCCACTTCTGTTGGGCAGCAGTGGGCCTCCGAGCCGGTCAGTCAGGAAGTCACACACGCCTTGCAAAGGCAGTCCCAGAGGACGGGAGACGGGGACCCAGACAGCCGAGGCCCGTGAGCAAGCCGCCCCCGCTCACCAGTCAGGTGCATGGTCTCCAGGAGCTGGGCCACCAGGGCGCCATCCTCCTCCTGCTCCGTCTGCACGAGGCCCAGCTTCCGGCGCATCTTCTGCAGGTAGTGCCGGCCAAACTCGGCGTCGAATTCCTCTGCCAGGATGGCCTCGGCCAGCTCTAGGGGCAGCGCGGGGTCCAGGGCCTCGGCCAGCTTCTGCAGGTTCCACTTGCACACCTCAGGCTGCTTGCTGTATGAGTAGCGCCCGGCGGTGTCGGAGGCGTTGCACACGTGATCAGGGTCGTACCTGCCGCACGGGCAAGAGTGGGTGGTGCCTAAAGGGACCCACCGAGGGACCCAGGTGGACACCGCTGTCCTGCCCTGTCCCATGGGGCCCTGCAGCCTCACCTGCCCCTTCAGCGCACTTTCTACCCAAGAGTGGAGGGTGCTGGTTAAACGTTTCTGTGCTAAAGCCCTCTGGGGGATTCCTGCTCTGGGAATGGCTAGCTGACCAGGCCTTGCTAAGAATCAAACACTGAACAAAGCCTTCACGAGAACAGCCATGCGGGTCTGTGATGCCCGTGCTGCTGTGCGGCTCCCCGGGGCAGATGGCAGGCAGTGGGACGCCCACCTGTCCAGGAAGCCGAAGGGCCCGTAGTCGATGGTGAGCCCCACGATGCTCATGTTGTCTGTGTTGAGCACGCCGTGGCAGAAGCCCACACACTGCCACTCAGCCACCAGCCGGGCTGTGCGCCGCGTCACCTGCAACAGGACGGCCGCCGGTATGCCCGCTGGGCCCAGCCCCGCGCGGCTCCGGGGGCCTGCCCAGTGTCCTGGCCTGACGGGAATAACACCTGAGGACAGGTGAGAAGGAGCCCCCCACACCACCGTCTCTTCAGTTCAGTTCATTCGCTCAGTCGTGTCCGACTTTGTGACCCCATGAATCGTAGCATGCCAGGCCTCCTTGTCCATCGTCTCTTATGTAATCACTATTCTGGCTTTTACCCAAACCAGAGAAATCAGGGAACCCTGACATTCTCACGATACAGGCCCCCACATGCGATGACCATGTCAAAAAAGGAAGCAAGTTACCACATTATCAGGCAAACCTGCCCCAGGTCCAGCCTCACCCAGGGCTGCAGGGGACGAGACTCCACCAGCCCACCTGGGCAGCCAGGGCCCAGCGCCGGCCCTGCCGCCCCGCACCGTGCACCCGATGGCCCTGTAGCCCGCTGAGCAGCCCGCCCGCAGCATGCCTTCTGAAGCCGCAGGCGCTGTCTGCGTTGGATGGCACCACGCTCGGCTTCATTGACCAAGAGGCCAGGCTCAGGCCGCCACCTCAGGTGCGAGCGGAGCCTCAAACCTCCCGGCACTGCCCGCGTGAAAGATGGGAGGACACTGGCTGAAGGGTCTGGGGAGGGGCCAGGCCGCCCCAACGCGTCTCTGCACATGGCCCCCGGGTGCAGGCGGGGCCCGACACTGCTCTGTGCCCACTTGCGGGAGTGCCTGCACGGCCTCCGGGACCATGCCTGAGAGCTCTGGGGTGCATTCAGCCCTGAGCCAGGACAGCCAGCGTGTCCCCCAATCAAGAGGCTTAGGGGTGTGTGCTGGGGGCGGCTGTGTGCACAGGCCCCACATGGGAGACCCAGTGCCCGCCAGCCCTGACTCCCCCCCAGATCTCTGCACGGCTCCTCGAGGCTGCTCAAATGGGGGTCAGTCACAGACCCTGACCCTCAGCATCGGAGAAGCTAGCCCTGGGCCAAGCCAGTGGCTGGTGATGAGGGTCTGGGACAGGAGGGGACTCAGAGGGCAGGACACCCAGCGCCCACCCTTGGGGGCGGCCCCGACTGACCTCCCGGAAGAAGGCGGCGTGTCTCTGCACATGGTCTCCGGGGTGAGAGGCCTGGATCTCGGGGTAGAAGGTGCTGATGACGTAGTCAAGCATCTGCAGTCGGATGTCATCCCTCCCCACGCTGGGGCCCGCCCGGCCCGTGTGCTCATCTCTGGACTTGAAGATCTCGAAGGATCCGAACCTGGAGGGGAGACCCACGTTGATCACAGGTTAAACATGACGCCTCCCCCGCTTGAGTGAGGCGGGAAGGGGGTTGCTGCCAGTGCCTGTGGCCAGAGCAGGGGTCGGAGAGGACAAACCATACAAACACGGCTGATCTTCAGGGACACAGGCTGATACAGGGCGCCTCCCAGGGCACGTGGGGCGGGACAGCCACGGCCACCCTGCGGGGATGAAGGGATCCGTGCTGTCTCACGGAGGGAGGAGGCCTGTACTGGGTGCGCTGGGGTCAGCAGTGGGGCAGCTACACCCCCAGGGGGCAGGGCAACGTCCAGAGCCAGGTGTGCTGGCCACACGGGCCAACTACCAGCAGATTGTGGGTGGAGGCCAGGGGTGCTGCCCGGCCACCTACGCGACACAGACCAGCCCTCAGCAGACCGTCTGGTCCGGCCCTGGGGGCCCAGCACCTCCCCCCCAGAGACAAAGGTGAAGCCAGAGGCGGCCGAGCCACGGGGTCGGGGGCACCGAGCACTTGGCTCCAGGCAGCCTGGTGACCGCGAGGACGCACAGGCCCCCGGCAGCAGGAGGCCTCCACTCGGCAGACGGGGCCCTGGGAGCGGGCGTGCTGGGCACCACGGGCACTCGTCCAGCCATGTGCGTGAGGCCGTTTTCCCGGCACGCCTGACGCAGCCCCTGGTCACAGACAGCAGGTCGTGGCTCCGGGCTCGCTGCCCAGCCCCTGGCCTGGGGACGTGAGTGCGCGGGCCTTACCTGAGGAACGTGGGGGCCAGGCGCAGCACCACGGCGCACGGCTCGGGCCGCGGGTTCCCGTCGTAGAAGACGTCACGCACGACGGTGGACTGGGACGACACGCAGGAGCCAGCCCGCGTGGTGGGGATGCCCAGGTGGAACATGGCCTCGCTGCACAGGAACTCGCGGATGCTGGAGCGCAGCACCTTGCGGCCATCCGCCTGTCTGAGGTCAAGCACAGAGGTCACTGCTGGGTGCCGGCAGCACGGGCGCAGCTGCAGGCCCAAGGACAGGAGGAAAGCTGCTACCGGCTCCTGACACCAGCCCAGGAGCAGCTCTGACGGCACCGTGGCGCGAGTCTGTTTTGAATGACCCCAGACGCTACGCCCCTAACGTAGGTCTAGACCCACGGCAGGGGGCCCCGGCCTGCCGTGGGAGCCGAGTCCACACTGAGCCAGGGAGACCCCTCCCTGGGTCACACGCACACTCATAACTCTCAGCTCTGTGTCTATGGGTTTATCTTGTAAAAAATGCAACAACACAGACACTGCACCGTCTGCAGTCAGGGGAGGACTTCGGTCCACTTTGGGCAGCTCGGAATGACTCAGACGTTCTCTTCTTATCCTAAACTGACACAATCATTGTTTTAAATAGACTTTATTTTCCTAGGCAGTGTTAGGTTCTCAGCAAAATCGATCAGAAGGCAGAGATTTCTCATATATCCCCCAGCATCAACATTCCTCCCAGACAGGACGTCTGTCAGTCAGTGAACCCACACTGACACGTCACCACCCCCAGAGCCCATCAGGGTTCCCCCTTGGTGTTGCCCATCCTGTGGGTCTGGACAACTGCCCAGACAGGGACCCACCGTGACTACAGGGTCACACAGAGAAGTTTCACTGCCCAAAGTCCTCCGTGCTCCACCAAGCCATCTCTCACCTCCAAACCCCTGGTCTTTTTACTCTCTCCAGAGTTTTGCCTTTTCCAGAATGTCATAGTGTCACAGACTTGGAATCATACTGTGTGGCCTTTTCAGACTGACTTTCCTCACTTCCTGACATGCATCCAAGTTTCCAACACGTTCTTTAGTGGCTTGATGGCTCGTTTCTTTTTTTTCTTTCTATTCTTTTGCTGAATAATATTCCATTGTCTGTTCTATCTATTCACCTTGAAGGACATCTTGGTGGCTCCTGAGTTTTGGCAATTAGGAATACAGTTGCTGTGAACATCCGTATAGAGTTCCATGTGGACTCGTTTTTAACTCCTTTGGGTAAACACTAAGTCGTATGATTGCTGGATCATACGGTGACAACATATTCGCCTTGGTAAAAGACCACCAGTCTTTCCGAGCAGCCGGCCCACTCCGCACTCCCAGAAGCGATGCCGTGGCCCCTGTTGCTCCGTGCCCTTGCTAGCATTTCGTGATGTCAGTGTCCTGGAACTTGGCCATTCTCACGGGTGCAGTGGTGTCTCACTGTTTTAATTTGCATTTTCCCGATGACACGTGATGTGAAATATCTTTCCATGTGCTTAGATTCCATCTCTGTATCTTCTTTGGGGAGGTGTCTAACAAAGTCTTTGCCCCATTTTAAAATGTTTGTTTTCTTATTGTTGAGTTTTAAGAGTTCTTTGTATGTTTTGGATGACAGATATTTATCAGACGTGTCTTCAGCAGAGATTTTCTCCCAGTCTGTGGCTTGCCATTCTCCCGACACTTTCACGGAAGCTTTACATTTAATAAAGCCCAGCCTATCATTTCTTTCATGGATCTGGTCTTCTGTGTTGTATCTAAAAAGTCATTTCCATACCTGAGGTCATTCAGATTTTCTGTTTTATCTTCTAGGAGTTTTACAGTTTTGCATTTTGTGTGTAGGTCTGTCATCCATTCTCAGTTAATTTTTGTAGAGGACATCAGGTCTGTGTCTAGATTCTCTCTTTTTTAATGTGGACTTCCAGTTGTTCCAGTTCAGTTCAGTCAATCAGTTGTGTCCGATTCTTTGCAACTCCGTGAACCACAGCACGCCAGGCCTCCCTGTCCATCACCAACTCCTAGAGTTCACCCAAACCCATGTCCATTGAGTTGGTGATGCCATCCAGCCATCTCATCCTCTGTCGTCCTCTTCTCCTCCTGCCCTCAATCTTTCCCAGCATCAGGGTCTTTTCAAATGAGTCAGCTCTTCGCATCAGGTGGCCAAAGTACTGGAGTTTCAGCTTCGGAATCAGTCCTTCCAATGAACACCCAGGACTGATCTCCTTTAGGATGGACTGGTTAGGTCTCTTTGCTGTCCAAGGGACTCTCAAGAGTCTTCTCCAACACCACAGTTCAAAAGCTTCAATTCTTCGGCACTCAGCTTTCTTTATAGTCCAGCTCTCACATCCATACATGACCACTGGAGAAACCACAGTCATGACTAGATGGACCTTTGTTGACAACGTATTGTCTGCTTTTTAATACGCTGTCTAGGTTGGTCATAACTTTCCTTCCAAGGAGTAAGTGTCTTTTAATTTCATGGCTGCAATCACCATCTGCAGTGATTTTGGAGCCCCCCAAAAGAAAGTCTGACACTGTTTCCCCATCTATTTGCCATGAAGTGATGGGATCGGATGCCATGATCTTAGTTTTCTGAACATTGAGCTTTAAGCCAACTTTTTCACTCTCCTCTTTCACTTTCATCAAGAGGCTCTTTAATTCTTCTTCACTTTCTGCGATAAGGGCGGTATCACCTGCATATCTGAGGTTATCGGTATTTCTCCCGGCAACCTTGATTCCAGCTGTGCTTCCTCCAGCCCAGCGTTTCTCATGATGTCCTCTGCACAGAAGTTAAATAAGCAGGGTGACAATATACAGCCTTGACGTACTCTTTTTCCTATTTGGAACCAGTCTGTTGTTCCATGTCCAGTTTTAAATGTTGCTTTCTGACCTGCAAACAGGCTTCTCAAGAGGCAGGTCAGGTGGTCTGGTATTCCCATCTCTTTCAGAATTTTCCACAGTTTATTGTGATCCACAACAGTCAAAGGCTTTGGCATAGTCAATAAAGCAGAAATAGATGTTTTTCTGGAACTCTCTTGGTTTTTTGATGAACCAGCAGATTTGGCAATTTGATCTCTGGTTCCTCTGCCTTTTCTAAAAGCAGCTGGAACATCTGGAAGTTCACGGTTCACGTATTGCTGAAGCCTGGCTTGGAGAATTTTAAGCATTACTTTACTAGCGTGTGAGATGAGTGCAATTGTGCAGTAGTTTGAGCATTCTTTGGCATTGCCTTTCTTTGGGATTGGAAAGTTGTTCCAGTAAAATCTGTTGAAAATACTATCATTGCTCCATCGGATTGCCCTTGCCCCTTTGTCAAAGACCCATGTTTATGCAGGTCTATTTCTGGGCTCTCTGCTCTGTTCCACTGATCTACCCATTCTTTGAGCAAAACCACACCCTCTCGATTACCACAGCTTTACAGTCAGTCTTGAAGTGGGGGCGCTGCCAGTCCTGACTTTGTTCGTCTCCCTCAATATTGAGCTATTCTGGGTTTTCTGCCTCTTGATAAAAATTTTAGAATCATTTTGTCAATTTCTACAAGATAACCTGCTGAGACTTTAATTGGGGTTGCATTGAATCTATAGATTGAGTTGGGAAGAACTGACATCTTGGCAATATTAAATCTTCCTATCTGTGGACATGGAACATCTTTACACTGATTTGAGTTATTCATTTTTTTAATCAGTCTTGCAGTTTTCCTCATAGAGGTCTTTTGTTAGAGTCACACCTAAGTATTTCATTTTCAGCAATGCTACTGTGAACAGTGTTTTCAATTTCAAATTCCACTAACTGCTCTGAGCTCATTTTGGTCCATTCTTTGAGATTTTCTATGTAGATGTCCATTTGCAAACAAAGACAGTTTTTTATTTCTTCCATCTCAATGTGTATGCCTTTGATTTTCTTACCTTGTTGCATTAGCGAGGACCTCCAGGGCTGCTGAGAAGCAGTGGTGAGATGGAACACCCTTGCCTTGTTTATGATCTTAGTGGGAAAGCTCTGAGGTTCTCATGATGAAGTAGCTATAGGTTTTCTCATGATGACAGTTTAGCTATAGGTTTTCTGTAGAAATGCTAATAAAGCTGAGGAAGTTCCTGTCTATTTCTGATTTATCACGAAGAATGTTAGAGTCTGTCAAATGCCTTTTCTGCTTCAACTAATATATGATTTTCCTTCTTTAGCCTGCTGATCTGATGGATGACACTGGTTGGTTGTTGAATGGTGAACTAGCCCTGCATACTTGGAGCAAACCCATTGGGTGATGTGTAATTCTTTTCCTGCTTCGTTGAATTTTATTTGCTAATGTTTTGTTGAGGAATTCTTTGTCTATGTTCATGAGGGCTTTGGGTCTATAGTTTTCTTGTATTGCTTTTGTCTAGATCTGGTATCAGGGCAACGCTGGACTCAGAATGAGTCAGGGATCAGTTCCTCTGCTTCCATTCTCTGAAAAGCGTGGCCTAATTTTGTCCTTAAGTGTTTGGTAGAATTCACCAGTGAACTCGTCTGGGCCTGATGCTTTCTGTTTTGGAAGGCTACTAACTGATTCGATTTCTTTAATATATACAGGCCTAGTCAGATTGTCTATTTTTTCTTGTGAGTTTTGGCAAATTTTGTCTTTCAAGGAATTGGCCCTTTTTCTCTAGGCTAGCCAATTTGTGAACATAGCGCTGTCCAAAGTCTCCCAATGCCCTTTTGATGTCTATACGGATGGCATGATCTTCCCTCTTTGTTCCTGGTTATTTGTAATTGCGTCCTAACTTGCGTTCCCAGTTAGCCTGGCTAGAGGCTTAATGATTTTATAGATATTTTCAAAGAGAAAGCTTCTGATTTCACTGATTTCTCCTCTATTTATTTCCTATTTCAATTTCATTGATTTCTGCTCATTCTTCTTGTTTTTTGTTTACTCTGGAAGGCAGCTATGCTCACCACTATGCCACCAACCCACACAATGTGCTTTTTTCGCTTACTTTGGGTTGGATTTGCTCTTTTCTTTCTAGTTTCCTAGGTGGACGCTTAAATATTGGGTTTAGATTTCTCTTCTTTACTAACATATGTACTCACTGCTACAAATATAAAAGCTCTGCTTTCACTGTACCCCACACATTTGATATTTTCACTTTCATTTAGTTCAAAACATTTAAAAATTTCTCTTGGGATGGTGGCTCAGATGGTAAAGAATCTGCCTGCGGAGCTGCAGACTCAAGTTCGATCCCTGGGTTGGGAAGATCCTCTAGAGAAGGGAACGGCTGCCCCCTCCAGTATTCTTGCCTGGAGAATCCCGAGGACAGAGGAGCCGGGCGGGCTACATACAGTCCATGGGGCTGGAAAGAGTCAGACATGACAGAAGCAACTGACATGCATTATTTAGAAGTATGTTGCATAATCTCCAAGAATTTGGGGGTTTCTAGTGATCTGTTGGGAGAAGGCAATGACAACCCACTCCAGTGTTCTTGCCTGGAAAATCCCACGGACGGAGGAGCCTGGTGGGCAGCAGTCCATGGGGTCGCCAAGAGTCAGACACGACTGAGCTACTTCACTTTCATGCATTGGAGAAGGAAATGGCAACCCACTCCAGTCTTCTTTCCTGGAGAATCCTAGGGACGGGGGAGCCTGGTGGGCTGCTGTCTATGGGGTCGCACAGAGTTGGACATAACTGAAGTGACTTAGCAGCAGCAGTGATCTGTTATTGATTTCTAGTTTGATTCCACTGTGGCCTGAGAACAGACACTGTATAATTTCTATTTTTAATAATTTGTTTAGGTGTGTTTTATGGCTTAGAATGTGGTTTATCTGGATAAATGTTCCCTGTGGGCCTGAGAAGAGTATGTATCCTGTTGTTAGATGAAGTAGGCCTAGATGTTCATTATATCCAGTTGATCGATGGTGTTAACTGAGCTCAAAAGTGTCCTTATCAATTTTCTGCCTGTTGGCTCTGTCCATTTCTGATAGAAGGGTGTTGAAGTCTCAGCTATGATAGTGGGTTCCTCTCTGCCTCTCTGAAGTTGTCAGTGTCTGCCAAATGGCACTCTGATGCTGCTGTTTGACACATATACCTTAAGGATGGGCTTCCCTGATAGCTCAGTTGATAAAGAATCCGCCTGCAATGCAGGAGACGTTGGTTTGCTCCCTGGGTCAGGAAGATCTGCTGGAGAAGGGATAGGCTACCCACTCTAGTATTCTTGGGTGTCCCTTGTGGCTCAGCGGGTAAAGAATCTGCCTGCAATGCGGGAGACCTGGGTTCCATCCCTGGGTTGGGAAGATCCCCTGGAGAAGGGAATGGCTGCCCACTCCAGTATTCTGGCCTGGAGAAGTCCATGGACTGTACTGTCCTTGGGCTCACGAAGAGTCGGACACGACTAAGCGACTTTCACTCTCTCACCTTAAGGACTGTCCTGCCATGCTGGCGCCCCCTTTGCCCCTAGTAACTTTCCTTACTCCGAGGTCCGCTCTTCCTGGAGTCAGTGTGGCTGCTCCTGCTTGCTCTGGGTGAGTGTTGGCATGGCACACTGGCATCCATGCACTTTTGATCCGCGTGTTCTCATATTTAAAGTGATTTCTCATGGACGACATAGAAGACTTTTAAAAAATTCTTCTGACAGTGTCTTGTGTTTTAATTAGCGCATTTAAGTCAAAACGTTTAGGCCAGAGTGCTTTCCTTTCAGTCCTTCTCTTCCTTTTTTTCCCCTTCCTTCCTTCTTCCCACCTCCACCCCATCTTTTGTGGTTTTAATTGAGCATTCTGTGATTCTATTTTCTCCTTTTTCACTAGTTCTCTCCTAGCATATCAGTAATACTTTTTTGTGTTTTGTTTTCTTACTCTTTGAAAAATGGTTGCCCTGGAGTTTATAATAGATATTCACACCTAATCCAACTCCACTTTCAAGCACCACCATAGTGCTCCATAGGGAGTAAGAGCGCATCATAGTAACAAAATGATCCCAGCCTCTTCCTCCCATCCCTTATTCCACTTGGTGTCATTAATTTCACTTATATATGATCAAACGCATTGTTCCTACTGCTTTACACTACTGCCTGTTTCCGTTAAGACGGAAAGTGAAGCTTTTATTCTACAGTCATTTCCGTCTCCTGTGCTCTTCCTTTGATTATGTTGATTCAAGTTCCTGACCTGTATCATTTTCATTCTCTACAAAATACATCTTTCAACATTTTTTGCAAAACAGATCTAACGGCAACAATTTCCCTCAGCTTTCTTCTGAGGTGGCCTGTCTCGTCACTGCTAAAGGAGTCTCACAGGGCACAGCATGCTGGGCGGGCGACCTTCCCCTACCCCACCTCCCTTCGCTCGCGGGCTTTTGAGCAGCCAGCCGGCGTGCTGGCCTCTGCTCCTCTGTGCGTGACGTGCGTCCATCCTCTAGCGCTCTCACTCTTCTCCTTTGTTGGGCTTTTCCGTTCTTCTTTGCGTCTCTGTAGGCTTCTCCTGAGATATCCTCAAGCTCAGAAATTTCTCCTCACCCGTGTCCAGTCTAGTAATATGTCCATCAGAGGCATTCTTCACTTGCTAGTGTTTTTACTAGAAATCTCTAGCACTTCCATCTCTCTGCTCACATCGCCCACCTGTTCTTGCACACTGCCGACTTTATCCATTAGAGCCTTTGGCATATTAATCACAGTTACGTCGAGTCTTGGCCTTATAGTTCCAACACCTCTGCCATGTCTAAGGCTAATTCTGATGCTGGCCCTGTCGCTTCCAACTGTGTTTTCTGCCTTTCAGTATGTTTTACAATTTTTTCTCGATAGCCAGGCATGATGTTCGGGGCAAACACAACAGCTGTAAGCTGGCCTCTGTGATGTGGTGGGTGCTACAGGTGCTGGGTGGAGGCCTCAGACTGGCAGTGAAGCCGGGCCTCTGGACTGAGAACATCCACACGCGCTGTTCAGCCTCCCCTCCGCCAGAGGCTGGAGCTGGGCCCTTCCCCTTCCCCAGGTCAGTTAGGCTCTCAGAAGACCCCAGCAGGTCAGCCTCGGGTTAATTAGCTCCCCCTGAGGGCAGGCTTGCTAAGAACACGGTGCTCCTGTGAACTTCCAACAGCTCCATTTCCCCGCTCCTGCCAGAAGCACACAGGGCCTTTCCACCAGCGTTCACTGTGAGGACCTAGCGGAGCTCCAGGAGACAAAGCGCAGCGGCGCGCGGGGCCCTGTGACTGGGGCCCTAGGGGTTCTAACTGGCTTGTCCGCACTCGGCCTCCAGCAAATCATCACTTGCAGGGCAAGTGCTGCGGAGACTCCTGTTCCGGCGCACAAGTCTGCCTTTGCCTGCCAGTCTCTCCAGTCGGGGCGGGGCGGGGCGGGGGCGGGCAGCGATATGCCCTCTGATCTCCCTT
>SJYF01000358.1:520011-558059 GCA_006410515.1 Procapra przewalskii
CAGCTGTCCTGTGCCCCCAGGACCCGCTCCCCGAGCCCCCGGCCATGACTCACTCTGACAAGGACGTGAGGGTTTCCCAGGACGATCAGCAAGGCTTTGGGTCTAGTGATTGCAACGTTAAATCTTTTTGAGTTGGACAAGAATCCCAAAAAATATCTATCATCTTCAAATCTATCTTCGTTTGACCGCACCTACATAAAACAGAGATGAATAAAACCAGTATTTAAAAATTTTTGGCGTGCAAAGGAATTCGACATATAAAAGCATTTTAAAATGTTACACAGCACTGTGTCTTCATCTTACAGTGCAAGGGGGACAGGCCTCAGCGCGCTGTGTGCTCCCCAGGGGCGACCTCACGTGTGGGTTTCAAGGAACGCTGCTGCTCCTCCTGCCTGACTCCCTGATCTGCCTGCAGCTGACAGTGGTGCACTGGTCACTGTGGGAACTTTTAGAAAAGCGGACTTCTCGGAGCCCAGCTGCGCTCTTTCTGCTCTCGCCTCCCCCTCCTCTCCAGCTCCCTTCTCCAAATTTAGGCACTTCTTCCTGGGATTCTGTACTTGTTTTGCTTTCTTAAAGAACGCCCTGCAGCTAAGTGCTCGAGGGGAGGGCCTGTGCAGGTCTGGGACAGGACACCTACAGTGGAGATGATGATGACCAGGTGTTCCTGCCCTTGAAACTCCTCCACGGATCCAACCTTTATGTCCGTCAGATCAACGTTTCGCAAAAGAATTTTGATTTTCTCTACCTTTAAAAGAGATAAGATCAAAGATAAAAAATGTCACAAATCTGACCATTTCTTTATATAGTAACAGAAAGAGCCAAATGGTAACCAGTGAGCATCAGGGTCTTTCAACTCCTAATCCCGTTTCCTCATCTCTCAGTTGCTCACAGCACACACCCTGATCTCAGATGGGGTGTGCCGGTGGGTGCTGCCAGGAGTGGGGTTTCGCATGAGACACGAGGGCACCCTGTGCTGCCAGGAGTGGGGTGGCTCCAAGGTGCCCTCCAGGATGGGCAGAACCCCTCAGGGGATCCCACACCCAGGGGCTTCAGGGCCACCACAGGGAATCCAGGAGGAAGAGGGCGGGGAGACATTCCTACAGGCGGGGCGGGCCAGGGCGGGGGCCTGGGGCAGAGGGGTTGAGATCTCCAGGCAGCGCTGGACAGAAGTCAGGAGAAGAGGCTGGAGGGCAGGGACTAGGGGCCACTCCTACGCGCCCAGAGAACAGGCCTTCTCAAGGCGTGTGCCCACCGCATCTAGGGTACAGGAGCAGCAGCTGTCCAGATAGAGAGGGGAGTGGCAGAGAGGCCGGGACCCCGCAGACACGACTGCGCAGAGGACCTGGAGCAGCCCACACCTGCTTCCGGTAGGGCGTGATGACGCCAATGTCGCCAGCGGACACCTGGCTTGAGACGCTCCTGGCCAGCAGGCAGCAGTAGCGCATGACCTGCACGGCCTCGGCAGGGTTGAACCATGACGGGCTTCGTCCCTCTCGAGCTTCGTTGCCCTGAGTCACCAGGAAGATAAGAGAATAGCTGGTCCATCAGAAAATGTCATTTTCTTGACAAGAGAAGTCCTAACGATCAGAAGCCTGAGCGCCACAAGCAGAGAGCAGCCTGCAGTCACTGCAACTAGAGAAAGCTCATTCAGAGCAACGAAGACCCAGCATAGCCTACATAAGTAAAGCTTAGCCAAAAAAGCGTATTTATTAAAAAGTAAGGTAGCGTTCAGGCCTGTGCTTTTCACACCACGGAGCTCCACGTGCACAGCTCTGTGGCAGGGCACCCGGTGGGCTTTAGTCTCCGTTTCCTTCAACACAACATTCTGCATGTTGGCAAACTCCTTCCACACATATTTTGTCGTGAATAAGCTTCCTGTGACCCTTGCTCCTCCCTTCAGGACGCCCCCCTTTAATGCCCCCTCACTGGCTTTATTCCCCACTCACTGGGAGTGCTGCAGTCCATGGGGTCACAGAGAGTCAGACACAGTTTAGTGACTGAACACCGCCGCCACCAGCAGCAGCAGCAGGAGGGAGCCAGCCTCCCACAGGCTCTCAGGAAACGCCTGGTGACAGCTGGACTCAACAAGACCCACACGCAGACACGCGTACACCCTCCTGCTGAGCTGGCCCGAAGCTCACCCGCACTCCGTGGAAGATGAGGGGGAAGCCCTTCCTGGGCAGCTTCTCCCAGCCCAGCAGGGAGGTCACCACAGTGGGGTCCGCACACACCTCCAGCTCGCGGTGGTAGAACAGTCTGGACGGCAGGGCCAGCAGGGCCGAGTGCGACCTGTAGTTCTTCACGAGCTTCGTCACCTATGGGGGAGGTGGGGCAGGGCCTGGGCCAGAGGCCGCGGGTGCCCTGCAGCTGCCGCCGGGGAGGAGGGCCCTGCACCCGCGCCCACTGCCCCGTCAGCTCCTCCTGCCTCAGAGGCGCTCAGGACACCTCCACCAGGAGACAGGGTCCCTGTGCGGGCTGCAAGCTGCCTCCAAGCTGCACCATGATCCAGGCCATGGGAGCCTGGTCTTGGATCTGCTGCAGTGGGTGCTGGGTCTCTGAGGCAAGCCAGGACCTTGTTGAGAGTCACTGGGGATGGAGCACCAGGACATGAGGCAAGGACAACTGTGTTTCCTGCCTCAACTGTCCAGGAAGTTCACTCCAGCTTTTCCTTTTCCTGCGGTGGGAAGGCCAAAGGCCCAGGACTCTCCTGCTGACATGCTTCTACTCAGTCATCATGACAGGTCTAGCCTCTGAGACGCTTGTCAAAACCCCAAACCTGACCCAGCAGCACGACTTCTCCCTCAGCCAGGCTGGGCCCGCTGCCTGCCACCTCGGCCGCCCTGGGCCCACCTGCCTGCCCTGCCCTCTGGCAGAAAGGACCTGGAATCGGGAACAGAGCCCAGGCCTTGCCCTGACCATCGCCCATGATCCCGCCCCTGGTTTTCTGTCCCAAGTCCAGAGGGGAGCCTCCTCTCGCCTGTGCACAGGGGAGTCCAGGTGCTGAGGCTCCTGAAACGCAGATGCCAAGGTCTGTGCCTCGATGCTGTCAGAGAGCAACCAAGAACCAGGAACCTGCACTCCACCTGGTACCTCAGGAGACCGCAGACACGCTGCCTGCTCCTCCAGGTAAACTTACAAAGCTCCTTCCCATATCCCACAGCGTCACGCTCTGCAGTGGTCCTACTGACGGGCTGGAGCTGCTGGGGACGGCTGACCCCTCAGGAAGCCCCTCAAGGGGGGCAAAGAGCAGTCCCTGAGTTCCTAGGACAGTGGGTTTGAAGGCACCTCAGGGGCACCTAGGTGGTGGCCTCTGCCCCCAGCTCTGACTCAGGGACACAGAGAGGTGAACTCCCCATTGGTCCCTCTGATCCAGTATGACTGAAGAGCATGTGGGTCTGAGCTCACCAACAAGGGGTTGTAGGCACCGCAGGCCCCAAAAGCATCCTCATCACGCAGATACGCTGGTCGGGACATTAGTCTCTCCAGCATGGAGACGTTCAGCCCATAGGCCATGGCAAGTCTGGATTTGATGACTGGCCCCAGCTGCATGGGGTCTCCAGCCAGGACAATCTGCAGCACAAACGGGGGCCACTCTCAGTGTGTGTCTCCCAGGGGAGGAAGGCAGACACAGCTGCCTGGTCCCCGATGTGTGAAGGGGCAGGGACGGAGGCCAGGGTGGCAGCGGCGCTCGGGCCTCACCTGGCCGCTGACGTCCGAGACCAGCCCCAGGGGGATGAGGCACTCGGGCTCGCTCGCCTGGCCCGCTTCATCCACAAACGCATGCGTGAAGTGTCCGACCCTGCAGCAGACACGTCCCAGGTCACTCGCGCTTGCATGTCCTGCCTGCAAGGCTGGCCTCGCCTCGTGGCTGGGAGCCTGGGCACCTCCAACCCTCCCCCACACCGCACACGGCCCTGCCTCCGCCCAGGAAGCCCCAAGCCTTGAGCTCCCACCTCAAGCCTATCTGGTAGAAGAGCCCCGCGCTGCTGCACGTGGTGATGACCACCCTGAAGCGAGAGGCCTTCCAGACGTCTTCCCCGTCTCTGCAGTATGGCCTGATGGCCTCTGTGATGGTCTGCAGGGGACAGGCCACCCTTAAGGTTACTGAGTAATTCTTTAAACTGGACGTAATCACAAAGCAGAATGGAATTCTCAACAATAAGCCTGTCCTGCTGCCCCTTTTTAGCTGGACTACATAATGGTGTAAGATTGTTCTTTTAAATCAAAACATCTTACATTTTCTTATCAACATAATCCATGTCTTACAGACGCTAAGAGAATCCTGCAAATCCTTCCCCAAAACAACGGCACATGCTCTCTGATCTTTTTTGCTAACCAAACTGAACACTTCACAGCAAACCAACACAACAGAGCCAAAACACAAGCACACATCTGGGGGAGGCGGGCAGGGGCGTCGCTGCCTCACAGAGCTGGGGCTGCCTGGCCGCTACGGGACACCCGCGCAGCAGCGGCCCTCCCGTGCCCTCTGGAGGGGCACACAGGGCCAGGGAGGCGCTCACCTCCTCGAGCCTGCAAGTGGCGTTCACGCGGACCATGGTGCCCGGACGTAGCGCTTGACTCTCATGCAGCCGTAGGCACACAAGGTCGGCCGCGCTGTTGGAGGGCGCGCACACCAGGACCCGGCTGTCCGGCAGAGCATGGAAGACCTTCCCCAGGACACATGGAAGGTAAAGGGGGAATGGTCAGCAGCCAGCACCAAGCCCCCCGACAAGGGCTCATAGGTCACCCCTTGTGGCCAGAGCCCGGCCCGGCCATCATGTCTCCCGGGCCCTGCACTGCCCGGGCGGGGCCCTGGGAAACTCTGCCCCAGCTCTGGGTGCCTGTGGGTCAAGCCGGGCCCCAGCGATGCAGAGCCCTGAGCACAGCCTCTCTTCCCACAGACTCAGTCTCAGTCTAGACGGAGGCACCGGAAACGCCTGCAGTCGACTGTTCTGAAATGAAGCCACTGCTTTCTGAACCGAGGACACCAGCTCTCAGAAGCCCTACAGCCACACAGCAAACTGCTACAGGTAAAGCAAATGAGATTTTCTACACCGTTTCCCATGCTCTGATCCCAAGGTCTGCACCAACACGTTCTGACGCCAGGAGCACAAGGCTACATCTCCCACGACACCGCCTGGCCGCTACCTGCAGGATGGCCTCGATGATGGTCACCGTCTTCCCCGTCCCCGGAGGCCCGAAGAGCACGTAGGGGATCGGGCGGCAGTCTCCGCTCAGGATCCTCCTCACTGCCAGCTTCTGGTTCTCGTTGAGCATGGGGTTGAAAAACTCCTTTTCTCTCGCCTTCGGGGATCCGCTGACTGCGTCAGGGAGAGACAGTCAGTGGGTCACAGGCAGGGCCCTTCGAGACCCACTCAGCATCACTCACCAGGACAGGTGGCTGACGCCAAAAGCCCAGGCCACTCTCCCCTCCCCATTTCACTGGACAGTGTCACCAAGGTGTCACATGTTGTGATTAACAGGCAGACAAGAACAGCCACCATCAAGGCCGGAGCGTGTGTCCCCGGGCAGCCCCAGACATCTCCCCGCTAGGCCTGCAGGAGCCAGCCTGGTTCCAGACTCACCCAGCTTGCTCATCTCTGTGGTGAAGGCCTGCGGCGCTGGTGTGTCCTGGGCACTTGCCTGGTGCTCCTCTGGGGCATGCTTAGTTTGGTCCTTCACAGCTTTCCCATTCTAGAAAAAAATCACGCCAAAAAAATTGCTTAAAAAAAAGCTGTGTTCACGCGAGCTTAAAGTGTGAATGTACGCCATCCTCAAATGCTTGTTTCACTGACTTAACAGCTCTCTGCATAGATCACAGGTCATCCCTTTCAGATGCAACGGGAATGCAGAATATCTAATAAAAACTGCTAAAAAGGACTGTATTCTTCTTGAGTCCAGGATGTACACTCTCCTTGTGGAGCCTGCTCATCTGCGAGGAGAACCCGCAAGGGCTGACCGCAGGCGTGGCCCTTGCTCCCCGAGGCCCCAGGTCCGCTGTGTGTGTGAAGAGGCCCCGTGAGCTCGGCAAGCACTCGGCCCCAGGCAGACCCTCGCCTGCCCCTTGGGTGCAAGGCGGCCCTGGGTCTGCTCCCTCATCTACTGGGTCAGGGTCGTGCTGATGAACTGGTTTTGCACATAAACTGGTTTTTAAACATAGACTGAATCTGACCTGGACCAACGGAATTATTTTTCAAATTTCTCA
The DNA here is from genome assembly GCA_006410515.1 of Procapra przewalskii. Classification (NCBI taxonomy): domain Eukaryota; kingdom Metazoa; phylum Chordata; class Mammalia; order Artiodactyla; family Bovidae; genus Procapra; species Procapra przewalskii. Next base: position 526,217 of record SJYF01000358.1, read on the forward strand.
TTATAATCAACGTGGTAATAAACAGCTCTGCACATATATGATTGTGCAATCACCTGATTACTTTCACAATGTAAATTCCCAAAGTAAAATTTCTATACAGGGTTTTACACTGAGAAATTTTTATCTTTTATCAAATTTTAGTCCAAGAGACCACAGCAATCCACGCTCCCAGTGTCATCTCAGTTTTACAGGAGCCTGACACACGGTGAGGCGTGGGCCTCCAGAGCATGCAGCTGGGCAGGCCTGGACACGCCCCACCCGCGACCCCGTCACCACAAAAGCAAGTCTGCCTCTCGGTCCCCAAGCACCCCCATACGCCCTCCTGCTGTTGCAGCCTGACGTGCATCTTCCCGAATGTTCTATTCACAGAAGCGTACAGACGCAGGCTTTCTGACATCTCCACGTGGCGCAACAGGTCTGGAGACCCCTTTGGGCTGTGTGTACGCAGACGTTACCCTCTTTCTTGCTGAGAAGACATTCATGGTGAGAACAAACTGACTGCTGGCCTATCGTCCGCGGATGGACAGGGATTGTTTCTGAGTCTGGGCCACTGCAAGGGAGGCTGCTGTGCACGTGCTCCCACTGCTCCCGGGGAGACGCCTGCACTGCACGCTGCGGGCAACCTCCTGCTCAGGCACTCATCCCGTGTCCAGTCCTGTCTGTGTTCCCACCAGCGAGTGCAGTGAGGCTCCCTTGGCCCCAGAGTACAGCCACGTTAACAGGCGTGTGGTGGGGTCTCACTGTGGCTGTGTGTTTTCCTAACAACTAACACTGAGCATTTTCTCACGGTCTTGTCACCTGGATGTGGTTCATCTGTATAACATCTGCTCAGGTATTGGTTCATTAAAAATGTTTTTACTATTGAATTTGCAAAATTCTTCAATATGTAGTCTTGATACAAAGATTTTATCAGATAACATGACTTGCAGTCTGTCACTTGTCTTTTCGTTGTCGTAGGTGTCTTTTTAAAAGAAAGTTTATTTATTTGGCTGCGCTGGATCCTGGTTGTGACATGCAAACTCCTAGCTGCAGCACATGGAATCTTACTTCCCTGACTGGGGATCGAACCCAGGCCCCCTGCACTGGGAGCACAGAATCTTAACCACTGGAGCTCCAGGGAAGTCCTGTGCAAGGCTTTTTGTCTTTTTTTTTTTTTTAACAGTGAGAACAAAATAACTTACTGGAATATGAAGATCAGAGCTGAATGAGTGTACCACTAACGGCGAAAAGGGGTATTTTCACAGAAGCAGTGTCTTTCCCAATTCCATCTCCATTTGAAGTTGATCGAAACATACCACTGGCCATTTAGTGAAAACTCTGCCTCCTCCACGAGGCAGACACGGGCTCTGGCCCTGGGCTCCCTGGCCTGGGGCTCTGAAGGCTGGTGGCAGGGGCTGGGGTGGCCACAGTGGCCGCTTCTCATCTCTCCTCTCAGGAATCACTGCTCAAGGTCTGAGCCTGCTGCTTCACGTATTCTGTGATTTTTAATCGTTTAGCCGGGAAGGTAAATCCACTCCCTGCAATTCCACCTTGGCTGGGTGCTTTGTCTGCAAGCTGGCTAATATGTAACAGGACAGAGCTCTGTATTTAAAGCGCCGAGACTCAGCTCTCAGGACTGTGACCCACTACAACGGCACCACTTCCTGCGCGTCGGGCAGTGGGACGGGCCAGGAGATGAGGTGAAGACAGTTTTGCAGATGACATTGCACCTTTCTTCAATGAAGGCCTCTTTCTATTTTTCAGAGCAAAACTGAGTTCAACTACCAGTTACATAGCAGGTGATTTTAATGGAAACCTTTAGAGAATTTTCTGTGGTTGTGTGGGCATTCTAAAGCTATAAGTCCTCCATTTTTGGAGAGGAGCTACAAGGTAGTGAAAAGGTTTATGTATGTCAGATATAATTTAAAAATTTGTATTTACTATCAAGTTGAAGCACGCTCATAAAAGCAAATTCCAACAGCACAGAATTGTAAGTTACAAGCTATAACCTGTGGCATGAAGGGTTTTTCTTATTAATGGAAATACAGTGATAAATAAAACCACTTCTATTTTACTCTTGAAAAAAAAAATGTAGAGCCTAGAACAATACCTGGCACAAAATACCAGGTATTTATGGACCTACTGATTCTACATTAAAAAATACCCTTGTAACCTGCACAAAGATCACAAAAGAATGATGTTCTTGGCGTGCAGCACTTTTGGAAGTCTTCTCTGCACGTGTAATGATAAAAACGTGCCTGAGTGTACCCCAAAACCATGTAACTTAAAAATAAAACTACGGAGCAAAGATTCGTAAAACTAAAACTTGGTTCTTTGAGAAGATAAACAAAATTGACAAACCATTAGCCAGACTCATCAAGAAAAAAAGGGAGAAAAATGAAATCAACAGAATTAGAAATGAAAAAGGCGAGGTTATAACAGACAACAGAACTACAGAGGATCATGGGAGAATACGGTGAGCAGCTGTGTGCTAGCAGAGCAGAGAACCTAGAGGAGACGGGCAGGTGCTTAGAGAAGACTGGCCTCCAAGACTGAGCCAGGAAGAAACAGAAGTCATGAACAGCCCAGCCACAGACACGGAAATCCAAACAGAGACCAAAAATCTCCCAGAAAACAAAACCCCAGGGCCAATGGCTTCACAGGGCAATTCTATCAAACATTTAGAGAAGAGCTAATGCCTATTTTTCTGAAATTCGTCCAAAAAATTGCAGAGGAAGGAATACTTCCAAACTCATTCTATGAGGCCACCATCACCCTGATACGAAAACCAGGCAAAGACAAGACAAAAAAGAGAATCACAGGCCACTGTCATTGATGAGCACAGATGCAGAAATTCTCAACAAGTCCTAGGAGACAATTTTTAAACAGAACACATTAAAAAGCTCATATCCCATGATTTAGTCGGGTTTATTCCAGGGATGGGATGCAAGAATTCTTCAATATATGCACATCAATCAATGTGATATACCATATCAAGAAACTGAAAGGTAAAAACCATATGATCATCTCGATACAGAAAAAGCCTTTGACAAAATTCAGCATCCATTTATGATAAAAATGCTCCCAAAAATGGGCATAGAAGGAACCGACTTCAACATGGTAAAGGCCGTATATGAAAAGCCCACAGCAAACATTACTCTCAATGGTGAAAAACTAAAAGCACTCCCTCTAAGATCAGGAACGAGACAAGGGTGGCCACTCTTACCACAACTATTCAAAATAGTCCTGGAAGTCCCACCTACGACAGTTAGAGAAGAGAAAGAAATGAGAGGAATCCAGATGGGAGAAGAAGTAAAACTTGTGTGCTTTTCTGTCGTACATGAACAAGAATCAGCCATAGGCACACCCATGTCCCCTGCCTCCCATCTCCCTCCCCACCCTGCCCTCCCGCCTGTGGCAGAGCCCCTGTTTGAGTTCCCTGAGTCACACAGCAAATTCCCATTGCCTATCTGTCTCACGTATGGTATTGTGAATTTCCATGTTAGTCTCTCCGTACATCTCCCCTTTTCCCTCCTCCCCTTCCACCATGTCCATAGGCTGTTCTCTATGTCTGTTTCTCCATCGCCGCCCTGAAAATAAATTCATCAGTGTCATCTCTTCAGATTCCATATATATGTGTCAGCTTCCCTGGTGGCTCAGATGGTCAAGTGTCTGCCTATAATTCTGGAGACCCGGGTTCGATTCCTGGGTTGGGAAGATCCCCTGGAGGAGGAAATGGCAATCCACTCCAGCACTCTTGCCTGGAAAATCCCATGGACGGAGGAACCTGCTAGGCTATAGTCCATGGGGTCCCAAAGAGTCGGACATGACTGAGCGATGTCACTTCACTTCTTCACTTCATATGATATTTATATTTCTCTTTCTGACTTACCACTTCACTCTGTATAATAGGCTCTAGTTTCATCCACCTCATCAGAACAGATTCAAATGCGTTCCTTCTTATGGCTGAGTAGTATTCCATTGTATATACGTACCACAGCTTCTTTATCCACTCACCTGTCGATGGACATCTAAGCTGCTTCCATGTTGCAGCTATTGTAGACAGTGCTGGAATGAACATTGGGATTCATGTGTCTTTTTCAGTTTTGATTTCCTCAGGATATATACCTAGCAGTGGGATTGCTGGGTTATATGGTAGCTCAGAGGTTAAAACATCTGCCTGGAATGCGGGAGACGTGGGTTCAATCCCTGGGTTGGGAAGATCCTCTGGAGAAGGAAATGGCAACCCACTCCAGTATTCTTGCCTGGAGAATCCCATGGAGAAGCCTGGTGGGCTACAGTCCACAGGGTCGCAAAGAGTCGGACACGACTGACTTAACTTTTACTTTCATGGTAGTTTTATTCCTAGTTTTTTAAGCAGTCTCCATACCATCTTCCATCATTTTACATTCCCACCAGCAATGTAAGATTGCTCCCTTTTCTCCACACCCTCTCCAGCATTAATTGTTTGTAGACTTTTTGATGATGCCCATTCTGACTGGTGTGAGGTGGTATCTCATTGTGGTTTTGATTTGCATTTCTCTAAGAATGACTGATGTTGAGCATCTTTTCACGTGCTTGTTAGCCATCTGTATGTCTTCTTTGGAGAAATGTCTCTGGGTCCCTTTCCCACCTTTTGATTCGGTTGTTTGCTTTTCTGGTATTGAGTTGTATGAGCTGCTTGTATACTGTGGAAATTATTTATCACTTGTTTCCTTTGCTGTTATTTTCTCCGATTCTGAGGGTTGTCTTTTCACCTTGTTTGTGGTTTCCTTTGCTGTGCAAAAGCTTTTAAGTTTAATTAGGTCCCACTTGTTTATTTTTGTTTATATTTCCATTACTGTAGGAGGTGGGTCATAGAAGATCTCGCTTCGATTTATGTCACCAAATGTTCTGTCTATGTTCTCCGTGAAGAGTTTAATAGTTTCTGGTCTTACGTTTAGGTCTTTAATCCATTTTGAGTTTATCTTTATGTACGGTGTTAGGTTATAGCTCTACATAGTCAGCATAAATAAGACCGGGAGCTGACTGTGGCTCAGATCATGAGCTCCTTATTGCCAAATTCAGACTGAAATTGAAGAAAGTAGGGAAAGCCACTAGGACATTCAGGTATGACCTAAATCCAATCCCTTATGATTATACACTGGAGGCGAGAAATACATTCAAGGGATTAGATCCGACACAGACTGCCTGAAGAACTATAGACGGAGGTTCATGACATACTACAGGAGGCAGGGATCAAGACCATTCCCCAAGGAAAAGAAAAATGCAGAAAGGCAAAGTGGTTGTCTGAGGAGGCCTTACAAATAGCTGTGAAAAGAAGAGAAGCTAAAGGCAAAAGAGAAAAGGAAAGATAGATCCATTTGAATGCAGAGTTCCAAAGAATAGCAAGGAGAGGTAAGAAAGCCTTCCTCAGTGATCACTGCTCAGAAATACAGGAAAACAGTAGAATGGGAAAGACTAGAGATCTTGTCAAGAAAATTAGAGATACCAAGGGAACATTTCATGCAAAGATGGGCTCAATAAAGGACAGAAATGGTAGGGACCTAATAGAAGCATAAGATATTAAGAAGACGTGGCAAGAATACACAGAAGAACTGTACAAAAAAAAGATCTTCATGACCCAGATAATCACAATGCCGTGATCACTCACCTAGAGCCAGACATCCTGGAATGTGATGTCAATGGGCCTTAGGATGCATCAGTACGAACAAAGCTGGTGGAGGTAATGGAATTCCAGTTGAGCTATTTCGCATCCTAAAAGATGATGCTGCAGAAGTGCTGCACTCAATATGCAAGCAAATTTGGAAAACTCAGCAGTGGCCACAGGACTAGAAAAGGTCAGTTTTCATTCCAATTCCAAAGAAAGGCAATGCCAAAGAATGCTCAAACTACCGCACAATTACACTCATCTCACATGCTAGTAACGTAATGCTCAAAATTCTCCAATCTGGGCTTCAACAGTACATGAACCATGAACTTTCAGATGCTCTCTCAAGCTGGATTTAGAAAAGGCAGAGGAACCAGAGATCAAATTCCCGACATCCGTTGGATCATGGAAAAAGCAAGAGAGTTCCAGAAAAACATCTATTTCTGCTTTATTGATTATGCCAAAGCCTTTGACTGTTCAGATCACAACAAACTGTGGAAAATTCTTAAAGAGGTGGGACTACCAGACCACCTGACCTACCTCCTGAGAAATCTGTATGCAGGTCAGGAAGCAACAGTTGGAACTGGACATGGAACAACAGACTGGTTCCAAATAGGAAAAGGAGTAGGCCAAGGCTGTATATTGTCACCCTGCTTGTTTAACTTCTATGCAGAGTACATCATGAGAAACGCTGGGCTGAAGGAAGTACAAGCTGGAATCAAGATTGCTGGGAGAAATATAAATAGCCTCAGATATGCAGATGACACCATCCTTATGGCAGAAAGTGAAGAAGAACTAAAGAGCCTCTTGATGAAAGTGAAAGAGGAGAGTGGAAAAGTTGGCTTTAAGCTCAACATTCAGAAAACTAAGATCATGGCATCCGGTCCCATCACTTCATGGCAATAGATGGGGAAATGGTGGAAACAGTGACAGATTTTATTTTTCTGGGCTCCAAAATCACTGCAGATGGTGACTGCAGCCATGAAATTAAAAGACCCTTACTCCTTGGAAGGAAAGTTATGACCATCTTAGACAGCATATTAAAAAGCAGAGACATTACTTTGCTAACAAAGGTCTATCTAGTGAAAGTTATGGTTTTTCCAGTGGTCATGTATGAATGTGAGAGTTGGACTATAAACACAGCTGAGTGTCAAAGAATTGATGCTTTTGAACTGTGGTGTTGGAGAAGACTCTTGAGAGTCCCTTGGACTGCGAAGAGATCAAACCACTCCATCGTAAAGGAGATCAGTTGTGGATAGTCATTGGAGGAGTGATGCTGAAGCTAAAACTCTAATACTTTGGCCACCTGATGCAAAGAGCTGACTCATTTGAAAAGATCCTGACACTGGGAAAGATTGAAGGTGGGAGGAGAAGCGGAAGACAGAGGATGAGATGGTTGGATGGCATCACGGACTCGGTGGACACAAGTCTGAGTAAGCTCTGGGAGTTGGTGGTGGACAGGGAGGCCTGGCGTGCTGCCGTCCATGGGGTCGCAAAGAGTTGGACATGACTGAGCGACTGAACTGAACTGATTTCCTTCATCAGTGTTTTATAGTTTTCTGTATACAGGTCTTTTTTCACCTTAGCTAAGTTTATTTCTAGATATTAATTCTTTTTGTTGCAATGGTGAATGGGATTGATTCCTTAATTTCTCTTTCAGAGAAAGAGCTATGAACCTATGGACACGGTGGAAGGGGAGGAGGGAGAAGGGGAGATGTACGGAGAGAGTAACATGGAAATTCACAATACCATACGTGAGATAGATAGCCAATGGGAATTCGCTGTATGACTCAGGGAACTCAAACGGCCCTGTGACAGGTGGGAGGGTGGGGTGCGGAGGGAGATGGGAGGGAGGGGACACGGGTGTGCCTATGGCTGATTCTTGTTTATGAACGACAGCAAACCACAAAATTCTGTACAGCAATTAGCTTTCAATTAAAAAATTAAAAAGAAAATAAAAACAAACGAACAAACAAAAAAACTACGTGCTCACACACCCTATCCTTATCTCCCTTTTCCCTACTTGGTATCGCAGCTGCCATTTCCCTGCCTGTAAAGGCGCACGGACTTTCCACAGTGGCCAGCCCTGCTCTCGCTGCCGTGTGGGGCTCTTTGTGAACTGCTCTCACTGGACTCCTCTGTGTGCCAGGAAACTGAGAGGAACCCGTTACCTGTTCACACATATCCGAGCAGTACCTTGGAGGTAGGCCGTCCGTCACTTCTGGTGTCTTGTGCATGGGTCCAATTCCATGTCACCTGGGGAGGCTGTAAGATGATTTCTTCTGGAAACAACACTTTTAAAACAAGACAGCATGAGAAGGCAGATATTACTGAGAAGCTGAGAAAGGTGGATAGAGAAGACAGGCACGTGTGTCTGCCCCTCTGCCCCCTGCTCCAGGTCTGCTCCTCAGCCGCAGCGTAACGTCAGCACCGCACATTCTTTGCAACCATGCCATGCTTGTGTTCATTTGTAGCACACAAACGAGTTATATTAAGATGGGGAGGCAGAGTACAATCATTTCATTGTTAATAATTTAAGCGTGCTATTTCTACATACTTGAAATTGTCAGAAAACAATGAACTTCCCCAACAGAAAAAACACTGGCTCTCAGAATTCCCATTCACTTCTAATGTATGGCTGAAGAAACTGATTCACACAAAATTCTACAGGAAGCTTCTAAAATACTCCAGGAAGATATAACACCATCATCCCCCCAAAGTAGTACCTTTTACCCCCAAGTGGATGACCTGTTCAAGTGCAAAGTGGCACCGTCTGCTGGTGGTCCTGCGGAGGAGAAAGCAACACAGGTCAGCGCCAGGCACCTCAGCAGACAGGTGCCCAGAGCCCCGGCTGGGCAGCACAGCAGCCCGCCAGCCATGAGGCTGCCACCAGCATGCCAAGAGTTCACCAGGAAAACCTCCAACGCGTCAGGGTAGCAGGGATGCCTTCCCTTCTGGGACTATCTCTGTTTTAATGTATAAAGTGAACAAGGAGAAACAAAAAGAAAATAGAGCCTGTGAAGTGTCAGAGAGATAGCAACAATGCCGCGTCAACAGGAAAGTATCAGGTTGGTGAAAAAGCAACTTTAGTTTTGCACTGTTGAACTTTGCCATTTGATACTGGAACACATTCTTAAATAAATGCAGTTATGTTATACATCATTTTAATGAACATTTCTCGCTTTATGACTTTTTTGTTACTGACTTACTATTTCTTTATTTTAGATTATGGAAATAATGTTTGACAAAAAGCACATTTGAGCAACTTTCTTATTCAAGTTCAGAACGGGTCATAAAGCAGCAGAGATAACTCACAACATCAACAGCTCACTTGGTCTAGGAATGTTAACGAATGTACAGTGCAGTCGTGGTTCAAGAAGTTTTACAAAGCAGATGAGAGCCTTGAAGACGGGGAGCACAGTGGCTGGCCATCAGAAGCTGACAATGACCATCTGAGAACAATCATCGAAACGGATCCTCTTACAACCACACGAGAAGCTGCCGAAGAACTCAGCGTCGGCCATTCTATGGTTGCTCAGCACTCGAAGCAAATTGGAAAGGCGAAAAAACTTGGTAAGTGGGTACCTTATGAGCTGACTGAAAATCAAAATCATCGTTCTACGCAACAACAAACCATTTCCCGGTCAGACTGTGATATGTGACAAAAGGTGGATTTGATATGACAACCAGCAATGACTAGCTCAGTGGCTGGGCCAAGAAGCTCCAAAGCGATTCCCAAAGCCAGACACGCACCAAAAAAGGTCACGGCCACTGTGCTGTCACCTGCTGCCCGTCTGATCCCCTACAGCTTTCCAAATCCTGGCTAAACCATTACATCTGAGAAGTGTGCTCAGCAAATGGATGAGATGCGCCAAAACCTGCAATGCCTGCAGCTGCTATTGGCCAACAGAAAGGGCCCAATTCTCCACGACAACGCCCTCATATGTCATACAACCAATTCTTCAAAAGTTGAATGAACTGGGCTGCAAAGTTTTGCCTCATCTGCCATTTTCACCAGACCTCTTGCCAACCAACTACGTCTTCAAGCATCTTGGTAACTTTTTGCAGGGAAAACGCTCCCACAACCCAGAGGAAGCAAAAATGCTTCCCAAGAGCTCATCAAGCCCCGAAGGGTGAGCTTTCACACTGCAGGAACAGACAGACGCTGCTTTCTGGCAAACACGTACTGATTGTAACGGTTCCTATTTTGACTAATAAAGATGTGTTTGAGTCTAGTCATATGATTTAAAATTCACAGTCTGAAACTGCAATCATGTTTGCACCAATCCAGTAACTTTCAGCCTCCCGAGTGGATCCGTGGTTAGCAGTCTGCCTTACAATGCAGGGACACTGGTTCGATCCCTGGCCCAGGAAGATCCCACCTGCCATGGGGCAACTAAGTCCATGCACCACAACTACTGAGCCCTTGAGCCTACAACCTGTGCTCTACAGAGAGCCCACCGTAGTGTGAAGTCTGCAGCACCCCAACTAGAGGGTAGCCCCCACTCACCCCAACTAGAGAAAGCCGGAGCTCAGAAGCAAAGACCCAGCACAGCCAAAAATAAGTAAAAACATTTTTTAAAGGGAAGTAACTGATGGTGAAGATTCACTCTTATGAAACTTATTCAGAACAGTTAAAAGATACCCTGAAGCATGTTAAAAATTGTTAGAGTTTATTAGAGCAAGAAGTGATTACAATCAGGCACTTAGGCAGTCCAAACCACAGACACAAAGGAGCATGAGAAGCTGCTCAACAGAAGGCTTTAACAGGCAGGAAGGAGCGGGCATGAGCAAGGGACTGAGCCCGAAAGGGTGGCGCGACAGGCGAGAATGGGAAGCGGACCCGAAAGAAATGCAGGACTCAATCACTTCGCTGTGCACTGGACACTAACACAATCCTGTAAATCAACCCTGCTTCAAGTAAAAGAAGATGCCTACTGTCCCTGAAGTGGACCTAAAGGGTCCATCATGCCATCCTGACCAAAATCTCAACAGGCTCTCTGTAGAAACTGACAGGCTGAATCTAAAATCCCCAAGGAATGCCAGCATGCAGGACAGCACCATTCTGCAGAAGAGGGGCTCACTGGAGGCTGTGCCCTCAACTCTGTGGCCTGCCACGAGGGCACCAGGAAGAGACCCTGTGGTGTGGCTGTGAGACAGACACACGCACCTGTGGAGCAGAACAGAGAGCTTAGGGGCAGATCCATAGGCACAGGCCACCTGGCTTTCAAAAAGGTGAAAAGGCCACTCACTGGACAGAGGACAGTCTGTCTTTTCAACAAATGGTGCTAGGACAGCTGGATGCCCTCTGCCCCTGGTCAACCCATAGCTTGCATCATCCATAAAAACGAAATAGAACGTCACTGAAAGTACTGTCCATCAAAGAAAAACTGGTACACCGAACATCATCAAAATTAAGACTTTCTGCTCTTCAAAAGGCCCTGCTAAAAACAATGAGAACACAAGCCACAGTCTGAGAAACACTTGCAAAAAACACACCTCATGAAGGACTTGCACTGAGAATATGTGAACAATTCTCCAGATGAACAAAAATAAAGCAAATGATGGAGGCTATGACCCACAGACAGGAGCAGGCGCTCTCACCAAGGCCAAGTGATGCCAGCAAGTGTTGGTCATCAGAGCAAGGACCGCTGAGACCACAGCAGCGGCACAGCTCACACCACCACAGGCAGCAGCAAGACCAACCGTCCAAGGCTGCGAGCTTCTGGGGCAAGTGGAGCCTCACACATGCTGGTGGGCACACAGGCAGTGCAGCTACTGGAGGAGGGCCTGGCAGTATCTCTGGATGCCCAGGGTACACCAGCCACTGTACACAGCTGTGGCACTGCCAGGCACTTACCCAAGAGAAGGGAAAATGCCTGTCCACACAGACCCTCAGGCATGATGCTCACAGCAGCTTCGTCTGTGACGGCCTCGATCAGCAAACAAGCCAGCGTCCAACCACAGGTGCCTGGATTAGTGAGCTACGGTATGATCTTATAGGGGAATATTGCTCATAAAAAGGCATGAATTCATGCAAAAGTAAGGCTGAATCTCAAGATAATTAGCTGAGTGAAAGATGTCAGGCAAAAAGAGAGTAGGTCCTGTATGTTTCCAATCAACATAAACTCTATGAAATGGAAACGAGCCTCTGGAGACTGGGCACTGGGGCACAGACAAGGCACGACAGGGCACCAGGAGACGCCTGCGGAGCCAGACCCACCAGGTCTTCACTGTGAGATGGATCCAGCGGGCATGCAAATGTCAAAATCATGAAACTGGACACTTTAAACAGGCATAACATTTTATGATCACTGTATCTCAGTAAACATACTTTTTTAAGGAGGAAAAATGCTTGCAAAGGAGCATAAGGGGGGACCATCTGTGCATCGAGAGGCCTGGCCTCCTGGTTCTGTCTCACCTGCTGCACTGCCATGTCGTCCATCCTCTCATTTTTCAAAACAAGTAAGAAATACAGATTTTCTCAAGTGTGAAATGATCTGATTTTGAGTAATGTAATTTGTTGCTATTGTTCAGTCGCTAAGTTATGTCTGACTCCTTGAAAACCCATGGACTGAAGCATGCCAGACTTGCCTGTCCTAAAATCTGTTACTGTTTCCACTGTTTCCCCATCTATTTGGCATGAAGTGATGAGACCGGATGTCATGATCATCGTTTTCTGAATGTTGAGACTGAAGTCAACTTTTTCATTCTCTCTTTCATTGTCAAGAGGCTCTTCAGTTCGTCTTTGCTTTCTGCTGTAAGGGTAGTGTAATCAGCATATCTGACATTATTGATATTCCTCCTGGCAATCTTGATTCCAGATTGTGCTTCATCAAGTCCAGTGCTTCTCATGATGTACTCTGCATAGAATCTAAATAAGCAGGGTGACAGTATACAGCCTTGACGTACTTCTTTTCCTATTTGTAACCAGTCTGTGGTTCCATGTCCAATTCTAACTGTTGCTTCCTGACCTGCATTCAGATTTCTCAGGAGACAGGAAAGGTAGTCTGGTATTCCCACCTCTTTAATAATTTTCCATAGTTTGTTGTGATCCACACAGTCAAAGGCTTTGGTGTAGTCAGTAATGCAGAAGTAGATGCTTTTCTGGAACTCTCTTGCTTTTTCCATGATCCAACAGATGTCGGGAATTTGATCTCTGGTTCCTCTGCCTTTGCAAAATTCAGCTTGAACATCTGGAATTTCTCAGTTCATGTACCGTTGAAACCTCACTTGGAGAATTTTGAGCATTACTTTGCTTGCACGTGAGATGAGTGCAATTGTGCAATAGTTTGAACATTCTTTGGCATTGCCTTTCTTTGGGATTGGAATGAAAACTGACCTTTTCCAGTCCTGTGGCCACTGCTGAGTTTTCCAAATTTGCTGGCATATTGAGTGTAGCACTTTCACAGCATCATCTTTTAGGATGCGAAATAGCTCAACTGGAATTCCATCACCTCCACTAGCTTTGTTTGTAGTGATGCTTCCTAAGGCCCACTGACGTCACATTGCACGATGTCTGGCTCTAGGTGAGTGATCACGGCATTGTGATTATCTGGGTCATGAAGATCATTTTTGTATATTCTTGGGTGTAATTCTTGCCACCTCTTCTTAATAGCTTCTGCTTCCGTTAGGTCCCTAACTTCCCTGGTGGCTCAGATGGTAAAAGCATCTGCCTACAATGAGGGAGACCCGGGTTCGATCCATGGGTCGGGAAGATCCCCTGGAGAAGGAAATGGCAACCCACTCCAGTACTCTTGCCTGGAAAATCCCATGGACAGAGGAGCCTGGTGGGCTGCAGTTCATGGGGTCACAAAAAGTCAGACACGACTGAGTGACTTCACTTTCACTGTTAGGTCCCTACCATTTCTGCCCTTTATTGAGCCCATCTCTGTATGAAATGTTCCGTTGGTATCTCTAATTTTCTTGACGAGATCTCTAGTCTTTCCCATTCTACTGTTTTCCTGTATTTCTGAGCAGTGATCACTGAGGAAGGCTTTCTTACCTCTCGCTATTCTTTAGAATTCTGCATTCAAATGGGTCTATCTTTCCTTTTCTCTTTTGCCTTTAGCTTCTCTTCTTTTCACAGCTATTTGTAAGGCCTCCTCAGACAACCACTTTGCCTTTCTGCATTTTTTTTCCCTTGGGGATGGTCTTGATCCCTACCTCCTGTAGCATGTCATGAACCTCCATCTATAGTTCTTCAGGCACTCTGTGTGTCAGATCTAATCCCTTGAATGTATTTCTCACCTCCAGTGCATAATCATAAGGGATTGGATTTAGGTCATACCTGAATGTCCTAGTGGTTTTCCCTACTTTCTTTAATTTCAGTCTGAAGGCAGCAATAAGGAGTTCATGATCTGAGCCACAGTCAGCTCCTGGTATTGTTTTTGCTGACTATACAGAATTTCTCCATCTTTGGCTGCAAAGAATATAATCAATCTGATTTTGGTATTGATCATCTGGTGATGTCCATGTGTAGAGTCTTCTCTTGTGTTACTGGAAAAGGGTGTTTGCTATGACCAGTGCATTCTCTGTTAGCCTTTGCCCTGCTTCATTTTGTACTCCAAGGCCAAACTTGCCTGTTACTCCAAGTATCTCTTGACTTCCTACTTTTGCATTCCAGTCCCCTATGATGAAAAGCACATTTTTGGGGGGGTGTTAGTCCTAGAAAGTCTTGTAGGTCTTCACAGAACTGTTCAACTTGAGCTTCTTCAGCATTAGTGGTTGGGCATAGACTTGGATTACTGGGATAATCAATGATTTGCCTTGGAAATGAACACAGATCCTTTTGTTGTTTTTGAGACTGCACCCAAGTACTGCATTTCAGACTCTCTTGTTGACTATGAGGGCTACTCCATTTCTTCTAAGGGATTCTTGCCCACGGTAGTAGATATAATGGTCATCTGATTTAAATTAGCCCATTCCAGTCCTTTTTAGTTCACTGATTCCTAAAATGTCAGTGTTCACTCTTGCCATCTCCTGTTTGACCACTTTCAATTCACCTTGATTCATGGATCTAACATTCCAGGTTCCTATGCAATACTGTTCTTTAGAGCATCAGACTCTACTTCCATTACCAGTCACATCCAAAACTGGGCTTTGTTTTCGCTCTGGCTCCATCTCTTCATTCTTTCTGGACCTTACCTGCCTCCTGAGAAATCTGTAGGCAGGTTAAGAAGCAACAGTTAGAACTGGACATGGTAAAACAGACTGGTTCAAAATTGGGAAAGGAGTACATCAAGGCTGTATATTGTCACTCTGCTTGTTTAACTTACCTGCAGAGTACATCATGAGAAATGCTGGGCTGGATGAAACCCAAGCTGGGATCAAGATTGCTGGGAGAAATATCAATAACCTCAGATATACAGATGACACTACCCTTATGGCAGAAAGCAAAGAGGAACTGAAGAGCCTCTTGATGAAAGTGAAAGAGAGTGAAGAAGTTGGCTTAAAACTCAACATTCAGAAAACTAAGATCATGGCATCACTTCATGGCAAATAGATGGTGAAACAACGCAAACAGTGATAGAGTTTTATTTTTGGGCTCAAAAATCACTACAGATGGTGACTGCAGCCATGAAATTAAAAGATGCTTACTCCTGGAAGGAAAGTTAAGACCAACAGAGACAGCATATTAAAAAGCAGAGATGTTAACTCCGCCGACAAGTCTGCCTAGTCAAAGCTATCGTTTTTCCAGTGATCGTGTATGGATGTGAGAGTTGGACTATAAAGAAAGCTGAGCACCAAAGAATTAATGCTTTTGAACTGTGTGTTGGAAAAGACTCTTGAGAGTCTCTTGGACTGCAAGGAGATCAAACCAGTGAATCCCAAAGGAAATCAGTCCTGAATATTCACTGGAAGGACTGATGTTGAAGCGGAAGCTCCAGTACCTTGGCCACCTGATGCAAAGAACTGACTGACTGGAAAAGACCCTGATGCTGGGAAAGATTGAAGGCAGGAGGAGAAGGGGACGATAGAGGATGAGATGGTTGGATGGCATCACTGACTCTACGGACATGAGTTTGAGTAAGCTCTGGGAGTTGGTGATGGACAGGGAGGCCTGGGGTGCTGCGGTCCCTGGGGTCGCAAAGAGTCAGACACGAATGAGCAACTGAACTGAACTGAACTTTCTGCGAAGTGATGGGCCAGGATGCCACAATCTTAGTTTTTTGAAGGTCGACTTTTAAGCCAGTTTTTTCACTTTCCTCCTTCACACTCATCAAGAGGCTCTTTAGTTCCTCTTTATTCTCTGCCATTAGTGTTATCATCTGCATATCTAAGGTTGTTGGTATTTCTGCTAGCAATCTTGATTCCAGCCTGTGATTCTTTCAGTCCTGCATTTCGCAAGACGTACTCTTCATACAAGTTAAATAAGCAGGGTGACACTATATATAGCCTTGACGTACTCCTTTCTCAATTTTGAACTAGTCCATTATTTCATGTCTGGTTCTAACTGTTGCTTTTTGACTTGCACAGAGGTTTCTCAGGAGACAGGTAAGGTGGTCTGGTATTCCCATCTCTTTAGGAATATTCCACAGTTGTTATAATCCACAGAGTCAAAGGTTTTAGTGTAGTCAAAGAAACAGATGTTTTTCTTCAACTCCCTTGCTTTCTTCAGGATCCAACGAATATCTGCAATTTGATCTCTGTTTCCTTTGCCTCTCTGAAACCCAGCTTGTACATCTTGGAAGTTGTCGGTTCATGTACTGCTGAAGCCTAGATTGAAGGATTTTGTGAAACGAGCGCAACTGTACAGTAGTTTGAACATTCTTTGATATTGCTCTTCTTTGGGGCAGTAACTTAATGTAAACCATCAAAAAATTATCTGGGAGAAAAAAAGAAATCAACCAAAAGAAAATAGATAAAAGAATAAAACGGGGGAAAAAAGAACAACAAAAAAAAGGAAACAAAAACTCATCCGGCGCGAGCAGAGCCTCTGTGCACAGAAGTGCCCCCGGGCTTTCTCGCTCACTTAGGGCAGCCGCCTGGCCCCCTTCGCCCCCACCTGGACGATGCTGAGTCAAGAAGCCGCCCAGGGTCCTAAGCCTCTTCCTGCTCCCTCTCTCTCCTGGGCTCAGATCTGACAGTGCTCGCACCCATCCTCCCGTCTGTGTCCGTCAGTCGGCTTCCTCTTACACTGGCTACAGCTCTGTTGCCTCTGCCCTCAGCCCGACCCCTCCCTGAGATCCACGTCCTCTCCTTCCTCTGTGAGCGCCCCACCTCCTGTTTCAGAGCAGAAGCCCTCAGACGCCCCCATTCGCCAGCACTCCACCTGCTGCACCAGCTCAGCTCCAAGGAAGACGTGCCCCTGCCCCAGGGACCATGGCCTCCAGACCGCAGGCAAAGCCGCATCCCCACGAGTCATTCGTGCTCCCGGTCAGCACACAAACAAGGGAGGACCCTGCGCCTCGGGCGCCTCCTCACTCACTGGCCTCTTTGTCCTGTCTGTTCTGCTTTCATAGACAAACACCCCTCAAGAGGTCCACATGTGCACCATCCATTCAGCCTCAAGACGTTTTCATCTGGCTGCATTCCAAACACCAAGCGCTCTTACATCAGATGTGAAAAGCATGCATGTGTGCTCAGTTGCAGTCTTGTCTGACTCTGTGACCCCATGGACTGTAGCCTGCCAGGCTTCTCTGTCCGTGAAATCTCCCAGGCAACAATATTGGAGTGGGTTGCCATTCCCTTCTCCAGGGGATCTTCCTGACCCAAAGACTGAACCTGCATCTCCTCCATTTGCGGGCAGATTCTCTACAACTGAGCCACCAGGGAAGCCCAGACATGGAAAGCACTAATGTACAAAAGCTCAGGTACATTTCACTATAAAAACTACCACCTTCTGTTACTCAAAAAGATGCTTTAAGAAGTGAGAAATCAAGTAACAAATTCACAGAAGTTATCTATAATGCACGAACCTAAGAAAGGTCTATATAAAAAATATAGAGAGAACTCCTACAAATAATAGAAATCAAATTACTCAATAGAAGACATGAGCAAGCATTTAACAGATGAAAGAACTTTACAGCCAACAAACAGGGCGATCCCTGACCTCAGACATCATCAGAGAAACAGACCTCACGACCACAGAGGAAAGAGCGGACACCCACAAGGCGGGCACCAACTCAGGCGCTTCCCAAAACCAGGTTTCAGGAGGGGGACCTTGGGGGCCGCTTCTCCCAGCATATGCAGCGCTAGAACATAAAAAGCCCCCAACTGCGACCCCCATCCTAAGTGTGCAGCCAAGGAAACCTGGGGGAGTGTGTGTACATGAGGAGAGAGTGGGCATCCACAGCAGTGCAGCTGGCACACAGACGGGGCAGGGCACACGGGAGCAAGAGTGTGCCGAAAACCTGGCGTGCGAAGCTCATGTCGGTGCACACACAGCTCCAGAGGCCGCAGGCTGCGAGTGCAGAGCAGCTACAGCCCACACACACACCTTCCTGTGTGCGTGCGTATGTGCACAGACACAGACTGTTCTTTTAAAAAGCGAAGAGGAACACAAAATCCCAGCTAACAGTGGGGGACGTGGTGGAGGAAGGGAAGAGGTGGCTGGTGACACGCTGAAGAGGGGTGAGAGGGAGCAGTGGCGGTGGTGACCGAAGCCTGCGGATTCTCCCTTCAGGTTCAAGAAGGAACGGACACGCAAATGTTTGCAGCTCGGTCTATTACAAATGTGCACCGACCAAGCTGTGACCACACAGACAGCGGGAGCACCCCCTGCTGCACCGAGGTGCCAAGGGGCCGAGTGAAGGGGAGAAGGCCCGACCCAGCAGGGAGAGCCTCTGAAGCATTACCTGTTGTATGTAAACTCCACATCCATAGGTTCAAAGTTATATGCTTGTTCAAATTCTGGATTAAGTTTAAGAGTTACATCTTCTTCATGTATCTAAAAAGAAAAATATTTTACTTCTCAATTTTATGTTTGCTATAGACAATCCTCTACCCATAGTCACAACTCATCAAAATCCATCCTATAGATCAGAGCTAAAATCTGGCATCTGAAATGTGTGCAAAAATACTGCAAAGACTGCTTCAGCCTGCCGCTGCCCCACCAGCCCCACTAGCACAGCTGCCGACTCCTCCCCCTCCGCACTCTCCTCAGGGCTCAGACAGCACATGCTGGAGGCAGGCTGCCACCTCCAAAGGAGACAGTGGGTGACCACTGACGGCAGGGTGTGCTGACCACAAAAATGCCTCATGGACAACATTCCAAAACCCCCTTCCAGCAGGACAGGGAGCCATTGAGGGACCCTCCAGCCAAAGCGAGATCCTACATAACAATCCGAGATGAGCAGGATGGAAAATTCCCAGCTGAGGAGGAGCTGAGAGGACAGGGGCAGCAGGCAGCGGGTTCTCTCCCAAGAGCTGGGGACTGTGACATGAGGCTAACTCTGCCGCTGCTCTTGGCAGAAACAAACGCAGGCACAGGTCCCTAGTTTTCCCACAGGTTAAGACAAATGAAAATAAATCTGTAATCAAAGACCACCCACAAACAGTGAGGGTCGACCTGTACGGTCATCAACAGATCGAGGCCCCCAGGACATCACGTACTGACGCTGTCGTTTACAGAAACTTCAAAAACCATGAGACAAAAAACCTGGGAAGACCACGATAAGCAAGCACAGGATAACACAAGGGAACATGACAGGGCAGGCTCACAGAGCTAGAGTCAGGGAGAAGAGGGAAACGCTTCGCGTGCTCCCCTGGACGGGCAGGCCAGTGCCAGCGCAGCCCAGTGCCAGTGCAGCCCAAGGAGGCTCCCAGAAGCACCGTGCCACCTGCCACACCTTCTGGGGGTCTCGAGGGCCTTGGTGCCTCCAAGGTACCCAGGCCATGGCTCCGGCCAAGGAGTTCCAGACAACTGAGTGAAGCAATGGGCTGAGACCCAAGACAGCCCTAGCTTCACCTGGCAGCCCAGCACTCAGGAGTGGCGGCTCCACGGACGTTCCTGCAGGAGCATCAGCGGGGGCGCCCTCACACGCTGAGGCCGGCACTTGCAGCTTCAGCTCTGGACTCTCCAGCTTGTGGTGCTGGTCGTTGCCCCAGCCAGCCTGGGGGCAGGGCCATGGGGGTCTCACCCCTGACATCTCTGGCCCTGCTTCTGCTGAGGGTTTAGTCCACAGAATGGCCCCTAGGGGCATGACCAGTCTACCCTCTGGGACACATTCAGAACACTCAAATCTGAGTAAATGCGAACCTTCCATGTGATACCCATGTGATACCCTGATAACCACGTGATAACAGGTGAGCATGCTGTTCATGGCTGAAAGTGATAGGATTTCTTCAGTTACAAAATTCTCTTCATGCATCACACTTATTTAAATATTCACTTGATCCCTGATTTTCTAAAATGCCGTCAACACCCAGGAGACCTGCTCCCCCATCCCCGAGGCAGGTGGGTCACCTCTGTGAGTGGTCTGCTGGGCTGGCCCCACGTGGACTGACAGACAGCGGCCTCTCACCTCAATCACGTAGCCGATGTATTCAATCACGTGTCCATTGTACTCCTGGGTTTTTAAAATCAGTTTATCACCTAGTTAAAAAACACATTACCACATATAAAACTACAAACTCAATGAACTTTGCTGCTGCTATACTGTAAAATAAAACACTCTGAAGAAGTGGAATAAGCAAAAAAACATTATGGGGGTCAATGGCTTAAAATCACCTCAATGTGCTGAGAGAGATACCCAAAGCAAAGGCAACTCGTGGCGACAGTGCTGCCAGTTAGAATAGTCTATTCTGGGGCTGTGGTCAGTGTCTGCCAGTCCACCAAGGAAAACACGGCACGCAACAACCCACCTGCATACAGAGAAGGCCTACTTTCAGCCAATCCTGGGACCTCCAGAACTAGCAGATCCCCGTTTCTTTTCAAAGTGACCCCACTCATATTATACTCCTTCAGTTCTATTTCTGCATGAATCTCCTCCAGCCAGAGCAAAGTTGAAAACTTCTCCTTGTAGTTTGACATGTTTAAAAGCTGGAAAACAAGGCAGCCTGTTAGCGAGAGCAGAGCAACACTCCACACATATCCATGTCAGGAAGCCAACAGAGCTGACTAGCCAGGCTTCAGACGCTGGTGACCAGGCAAGTGCAGGGCGATGGCCTTGAGACAGGGAGCCATCTGAGTGAGCCCCACAGCCACCCAGCTCCTACCCAGACAGAGCTGCCAGGCTCAGCACCGAGTGAGCCCAGGCAGCCTCGCAGTCTGTGCTGAGGGGGTGGGGCTGCGGGTCCCAGGAGGCTGAATGCCAGGGAAAAGGTGCAGGGCAGTGATGTGGAGCTTCCCAGGGGCCCGTGGGCACATGAGTGTGAGAAGCTATGCCAGACACGTGGGGCGGGAGCAGTGAGGGGCTCCTCAGCCTCCACATGGCTGGCACCAGGCCGGCTGGCCCATGCAGCAGGGCTGAGCTGCGCAGGGCATGGCAGTGAGTGGCACCTCTGGCCTCCACCCACTGGAGGCTGCGGGCACACTCGGTTGTGACAACCACAAGTGTCTCTTGGGGGAAAGTTCGCCTGCTGAGAGCCACTGGGTTGGAAAGAATAATTCCCAGAGCTCACACAGGGCTGAGGTGCTGCAGGGCCCCTAGCCTAAACAGAAAGGCCTGAGATACAGGGGCACTGGGTGCGGGACTCAGAAGGGATCAGCCCTAAGTAAAAACCACTCTGCTCTAACTAGGCTTCAAATGCAGGCTGAAAGTACCCAACCGCTCCCAGCTAACCCAACTGCATCCCAGAACAAAGTTCAAAGCTACTTCCAGGAATAGAAGCACCAACAAAGTAGAACGCAGAATGTTCATTTAGCATCCAAACAAAAATGACCAGGCAGAGAAATAAGTCCATCCACAATCTGAGGCCAGGAGAAAACCCCACCCACACGACAGCGAAATGACCCCCGGGAGTCAGTCACAGAGAGAAGGAGAAACAGCCCTTATATGCACAGTATAAAAAGGAAGGATACAAGTGAACTTATGTACAAAACAGAGAGAGACTGACAGATTTAGAGAAGGAACTTACGGTTACCAGCAGGAAGAAGGGGGGGGGGTTCGGAGGATAGTTAGAGCGCTTGGGAGGGGCATGCACACACTACTGTAAGTGGATAGCCAACAAGGACCCGCAGTAGAGCGCAGGGACTGCCAGATGCTAAGGACGGGAGGGGAGTCTGGGGGAGAGTGTGCCGGAAGCCAGTGTGAGGAATCCCGCCTGTGACAAGGTCATGAGGAAGGAAGCCTGACAAAACGCAAGGATGTGATCAAGCTTCAGGGGTTCCCCCTGGAATTTCCTGAGCATGTACCCCAAACCAAAAATCTGCTGGCCTTTGTACTCTGCTTTTCCACTCTTCTGATATTCTCTGGAAAACAACAAATCAGGGCTTTAGTCTTCTGCATTTGAAAGGGATGTTTCAGTTAAACCCCTCTGATAGCTCTCTAGCTTGCCTAACAGGTTCCCCCGACCTCTTACAGCTTGTGAATCGCTTACAGGCCCCCAACCGCGAGAGGCACAAAGCTTAAAAGCAACTTAAAGATACAGAGCCTTTTCTAAAGAGTTAAAAATTATACTGATAGAGGGTTTTCACTGTTGACTCGATGACTGCTGCCAGACCTCCATGTTCTTTATGTTTTAGGCACCTGGGAGGATGTAAATCAATGTAAACAGGATATGGAAAAAGATATATAGTAGTTTTGATGTTAGCAACACTAGACTTTTGAGTTAATTACTTTTCTTTTGTTATAAATCTCTGTACTCCTTTTACTTGTCATAAGTTGCTGCATCTTTGCTAAGTAAGAACATAACTTTATTTAGTGCTTTCTGAGGGTGGCACCAGACTTTGAGAAGATCAACACAAATAAGTCTTCTAGTTAACGAACCCTTATCAGAAAAAAGGCTATAAAATGTTAATTGGCCCTTTTTGGCCAGAAGATGATGTAAATCACCTAAGACTTGTGTATACAATTAGGTATGCAGAGAGAAAAGCCTGGTTTTGATGAGTCTGGGCTGCTAACGCTGCATAACTTTGTGTTACCCATTGATCTCCATGTCTTATCGAAAGTATAAAAAGCCTCCTGAACAATAAAGGATGGACCAGTTTCTCGGAATAGTCTCTCGGCCTAGTTTCTTGGGAATCTGGCTCCCCCCCGTGTCTCCCTCTCTCTCTCTTTCTCCCTCTCCCTCCCTCTCCTCTTTAATTTCAGGCTGAATTCCCATCTGGGGGTGTGGAGGCTCACCAAGTCTACTTACTTGTCCCAGCTTCTAAGCTCCGTAACAGAGAGAGCCCAAGGCGGGGCACTGTCTGATATTCAAACGGACGCCGGTGGCCCAACGTAGATGGTGCAAGTTCCTTGTCTGGAACTTTATTGGTTTTCCATGTAACCCAAGTCATTCAGCCTCTTTTCTCCACTTAATTTTCCTACTACACTATTTCTTCCTAATCTAATCTCACATTAATAAATAAGTAAGTCTTTCCTTGCCAACGCCGTCCCCGCTTCGAATTCCCTGGATCCACTGGGGCTGGGCCCCGGCAAGAATGGGTCTACGTATATGCATGGTTGAGTCCCTTCGATGTTCACCTGGAGCTATCACAGGACCGCCGATCAGCTAAACTCCAGTACAAGATAAAAGGTGCCAAAGGAAAACCACCCACCAACCCTGGGACAGCATCAGTACACAAACTCATAGCACAGTTCTTTTACATATTCATATGTTTTATATACTTAACTATATACACTCAAAACATGGAGGGAAAAAACGGAAGTAAAAAGAAAGTTGAGGAAAGACGAAGCATGTTAAGTAGAGAAGTTAAAGTGAAAATGTTAGTCACTCAGTCATGTCCTACTCTATGCAACCCCATGGACTGTAGCCCACTAGGCGCCTCTGTCCATAGGATTCTCCAGCAAGGATACTGGAGTGGGTTGCCATTCCCTTCTCCAGGGAGCTTCCACACCCAGGGGTCGAGCCTGAGTCTCCTGTACTGCCCTCCTGCAAGGCGGGTGGATTCTTGAGCATCTGAGCCCCAGGGAAGCCTGTTAAGTAGAGATACAGAAGATGTAAAAGACCCTCACTGAACTGTGGAGGCAGTGACTGCAGTGTCTGGAGAGGTCACATGCTGCACAAGAAACACCAGTGAACTTGAAGGCACAGCCACAGCAACTGCTCAGAATGCAGCCCGGAGGGGAAAGGCGGAGAGAAGCGAAGGGAGCAGCCGACAGCTTGGGCTAGCTCATGTGGCCGCACGTGCCTGTCCTAGGAGCCTGGAGAGCAGGGCAGAAGGAACACATGAAGACAGAATGGCAAAGAACCTTGAAATCTGAGAACTCCAAGTTCAGGTTATCCAGGAAGCTCAAGAACCCAAGCCAAGAAATGTGAAGAACTTACAGCAAGGCACACTGAGAATTAAATGCCTTAAAGCTAGTGAAAGCCCTAAAAGGAGGTAGGGGAAAATACAGACTCCACACAAAAGAATAATGGTGAGAAGGAAAGCAGGGCCACCTGGCCCAGAAGGCCCCTCCCAGGCAGGGCAAGGAGGGGCCAGTGCAGGCCCCCAGCAGACGGGAGGCGCCCCAGGAGGGGCCATACCGCGGGGGGAGGTCACAGGGCACAGAAGGGCTGAGGGACAGGTGCACTCTCTCGGTTCTGTGACGTTACCACTGCTGAAAGGAGCTGCTTTCTCCTGGGAAGTGCATCCCAAGGAGGTCCTGTTCTGGCACCCAGGCCAGGTCACAGGAAGCCCACAGGACAGTCCCGGATGCTGTACGAGCACCACCCTGGGATCTGCTTCTCAGCCCCAGGTTTGCTCTGAGCTACTTTAGGGCTGGTTCGCTGCTCCGGCCTCAGCTCAGGCCGACAGGCATCACGGCAGCCGCGCATGGCCTCGCCCGTGGGGGCTGCTCCTTCCCTGTGGTCCGCCTGCCTCGGGTACTGTCTGCTGCGGGTGCCCCTGTGGCATCCTCACTGCAGAAGGACACAGGGCCCAGCAGACAGAGGCTCCGTCTGTCCGTCAGTCTGCCTCAGTGTCAGGCATGCTCCTAGCTGCCACACAGCCATGGGCTCAAGCTCTCCTTTGACACAGGGCCCTGCAGCCTCTCCTCACCCCCTGCCCCGAATCAACATAGGCCAGTCCTCACTCCACTCACCCTCTCCTCACTCCACTCACCCTCTCCTCAGCAAAGAGACCCCCAGGTTCTTGAGAAGACGCCTCCTGGAGACAGGGCCGCACTCCCCTCCTCCCTGCCAGCGAGGCAGACATCTCTGTTCCCCCTGCGCACATACAGGCTCCAGCCCTGCCAGGGCTCACTCAGCACCGCCCTGCCCTCGGCCTCCCAGCCCTTCTCCACCCGTCACAGCACACGCGTTGGGAGCAGGCCTCCTCCAGCAGGCCTGAGGAAGCCTGAGCACACACAGCACTGGGAAGGTGAGGGGGGCCGTCCTGGCAGGGGAGGTCTGAGGGTTGGGGTTGGGGGGCTGCCCCCTCCCCTCCCTGCTGCTCTGCACGCTGCAGGCCTTCCTAGTGCTCAGAGCTCCGGCAGGAGTGGAGAGCTGCTGAGGCCCAGCCACACAGGAGAAAGGCCAGGTGGGGAGGGCATCCCCAGAGCCCTGGTACACGTAAGCCCATAAGACTGTGAGGATGGGTGTCTCCAGAGGGGCCCAGCGATGGTCTCCATGCTCAATATTCCGTCCAACACTCCCAGCTCTGGGGGTGAAAACCAGCCCACATGACCTCTGAATTCGACAAGGGCTCATCCTGAGCTTGTCAGAAAACAGCTCGAGTGTGGAGAAGAATCAGTGCTTCGCATAAGACACGTTCCTTACCTCCGCAAGCAGCGGCTGGAAGGTCAGGATGTCGATTTTCTGTTCCACACACTTTTTAAGCCTGTCTGGTATCGGGTACTGCGGGAGGAAGCTGGGAAGCTGTCGTCGCGAGTTCCTTACAAAAGAGAGTCTCAAGTCAAAAACAATCCGTCCTCACAAGGCACTTTCTACCAGATGTCTTCACTTAGACATCCTCACCAAAAACCACTGACACCTGGGCTCTGGCCTCGGTCGGCACAGTGTCACTCCGCTTCGGGACCCGTTCTGGGCCTGTCCCCCTGTAAGCAGGAGCAGAGCTGCTCTGCCTGTAACAGAACAGGCCCAATGCCCAGGCGCCTCCAGGAACCAGGGGATTCAGAGACATTGTTTCTAAGCTTCCAATGAGCTGAACTGTTCTTTTCCTTCCAGTTTCATGGAGACACTGACAGGTGCACTGAAGACATTGAAGGTGTGCAGTACAATGTCCTGACTTACACGCATCAGGAAATAACGACCACTCACCGTCTCATGCAAACACAAAGTTGAAGAGAGAAAAAGCTGTTCTTCTGTGTGATGAGAACCCCCAGGTCTTACTCTGTTAACGACCTTCGTGTGAACACACAGCAGTGCTGACTCCATTTGTCGCGCTCTATGTCGCACCCCCAGGACTTACTCATCTGGTTAACAGCAGTCTGCACCTCTGACCTCCTTCATTCAACTTCCCTCCCCTAAACCAAACTGGCGACCACAAATCTGATCTCCTTTTCTATAACTTTGTTTTTGATGGGTAACTGAGCTACAACACTGTTAGTTCCTATTAAGCAACACAGTGATTTGACATTTCTGTACATTTGAAAAAGAATGATCATAGCATAGTTAAGATGTGTCCTTCTGCAAAGATATTACATTGTTATCGACTACATTCCCCCCACTGGGGATAGCTACCTATCCATCCACCTACGCATCTATCCACACATCCATCTATCCATCCCTCCCACCCATCCAACCGCCTCTCCATCCAGCCAGCCTCCATCCATCCATTTCCACCTTCCATCCATCCACCCATCAATCCACCCATCCATCTATGGTTATTTACGCTGCTTAAGTACAAGCACATTTACACAACCCTGCACCTTCACCCCCTTCCCTCATAACTATCACATTTCACACTTGGCATCTTTGGTGTGTCCCTTATCTACTGGGCTCCCCCGTTGGCACTAGTGGTGAAGAACTCGCCTGCCAATGCAGGAGACACAGAGACGTGGGGTCAGTCCCTGGGTCAGGAAGACCCCCTGGAGAAGGGTATGCACACCCACTCCAGTATTCTTGCTTGGAGACTCCCAAGGCAGAGGAGCCCAGTGGGCTGCAGTGCATAGGGTCACAGAGTCGGATACAACTGAGCAACCAGCACTGTCACTTAACTTTGTTGTGGGTACATATGACTTTACTACTTTTGCCTTTTAACCTTATTACTAGCTTTATACAAGGTTGTTTTTACAACCTTTACTATATATTTTTATTTTTCCCATGAGTTTTCTTTTATAACTTTCACACTTTCTTTTCGGGCCTTTTCTTTCTTGCTAAAAAATAAAAAAATAAAAAAACAAACTTTCTTCTGAATGAGAGCCTTGCTGGGTCGTGTTCCTGGGTGTTGGTTTTTCCCTTTCATCCTTTTAAATATATCCTGCCACTCCTTTCTGGCCTGCAGATCCTGAGAAATCAGTTGACTGTTTTGCAGGAGGAGTTCCCTTGTGCCTGCTGCTGCTGCTAAGTCGCTTCAGTCATATCCAACTCTGTGTGACCCCATAGACAGCAGCCCACCAAGTTCCCCCGTCCCTGGGATTCTCCAGGCAAGAACACTGGAGTGGGTTGCCATTTCCTTCTCCAATGCATGAAAGTGAAGTCGCTCAGTTGTGTCCAACTCTTTGTGACCCCATGGACTGCAGCCCACCAGGCTCCTCCGTCCATGGGATTCTCCAGGCAAGAGTGCTGGAGTGGGGGCCACTGCCTAGTGTGCTGCTTTTAATAACCTGCCTCTACCTTTTCCCAGGTTAATTACAGTGTGTCTTGCTACATTCCTTCTTGGGCTGATCCTGTCTGTGGCTCCCTGTGCTTCCTGGACCTGGGCGTCTGCTTTCTTTTCGGGGTCAGGAAGCTTTCCGCTGCTGTGTCTCCACTTGTGCTCTCTGCCCCTGCCTCTGTCTCTTCTCCCTGTGGGGCCGCTATCCCGTGAACGTCTACACATCTGACGTTGTCCCGGTGTTCTCTTTATCCTCATTTCTTTTTACTCTTTTCTCCTTCTCCTGTTCCACCTCAGTGATTTCTACCACTCTGTCTCCCAAGCTTGCTGATTCGTTCCTCCATATCATCTGATCCACTTCCAATTCCTTCTAGGGCATTTTCCATTTCAGTTACTCCAGTCTTTCTGTTTGGTTCTTTACATTTTCTAACTCTGTTGAAAACGTCTCACTTCTCGCTGCATTTACGCATACTTCTCCCAAGTTCCTGGAGATCTCTGCCATCGTTACCCTGAAATCTCTCGTTCAGGAGGCTGTCTCCACGTTCCTCAGTTCTTCTGGAGTTTTACCTGTTCCTGTCTTGGGAACACATTCCTCTGTCACCTTGCTAACACTGCTTATGTTTGGCTGCACTGGGTCCTCGCTGCTGCATGCAGGCTTTCTCTCTGGGGTGAGTGGGGGCTACTCTCCCCTGCAGCATGAGGGCTTCTCTTTGCAGTGGCTTCCCTCGTTAAGGAGCACAGGCTCTGTCTGGGGCACGTAGGTTTTAGTCGCTGCAGCACGCAGGCTCAGTAATTATGGCTCACAGGCTTAACTGCTCCTTGGCAAGCGGGATCTTTCCAGACCAGAGATTGAACCCATGTCTCCTGCATGGGCAGGCGAATTCTTAACCACTAGAGCGCCAGGGAAGCCCTCCTCAGCCGCCTTGCGCCCAGCTTGCTGCTTTTATTTCTGAGTGTCTGGTGGGGTGGTTGCATTTCCTGACCTTGGGCAGGCAGCCTTTTGTAGATGTCCTATGCACCCAGCAGCACACTCCCCTCTGAGCATCAGAGCTACAAGCTTCCAAGCTGCACGTGCCCTCTGTGTGGGCTGACTGCTGTGAGTGGTGGGTGAGGCTGCCCCTGGGCTGGCTGCTCCCAGGCCCTGCCTTGTGTGGGGGCGGCTGGCCACTGGTGGCTGGGGCTGGGTCTTGGAGGGCTTAAAGCAGCCTGTCTCTGTCTGCTGGTGGGGTGGGCAGATGCAGACGCTGGCAGTTCCAAAGGAGCCAGACCATCAGGACAGGCACTCTGGGTCACTACTTTGATGGTGGGAAACAGATGTTTGTTTTAGGGATGCTCCTGAACAGCAACAATGTGTTAACATTCAAAGTGGAAAAACTGTCCAGGGAATTAAATACATGTGCTCCTGCTCTATTTTACTTTTCCAGTTAAGTCAACCTGTAATGAGAAAGCTGCTTGGAGCACCACTGAAGACAGCTGGAGGCTCTAGAAACCTCCTGTAACTGGAGCCCAGCCCTGAGGACCCACCGCTTGTAGACCATGTGACTTCTTGCTCCTGTGCTCAGCTTCCATCTCTAGACCACCCAAGCTGACCACTGTTCACACACCTAGTGACTGTTACTGCTTATGCATTACTACTGACTGATCCGAACCAGAAACTGTACATTTAATCCTCATAACTGGGACTTCCCAATAGTCCAGCAATTAAGAATCCACCTGCCAATCCAAGGGAGATGGGTGTGATCCCTGCCCTGGGAACTGAGATCTCACCTGTTTTGGGGCAACTAAACCCACATGCCACTTCTGAGCCCACATGCTGCAACTACTGAAGTCAGTCCGCCCTAGAGTCCACAAGAAGCCACTGCAAGGCAAGCCCTCAGACATACTACAGCAACTAGAGAAAAGCCCAGTGCAGCAGCCAAAAGCCAGTACACCAAGACAGAGACCCAGCACAGCGCAAAGAAAGGTCCTTACGATCACAGGCAGGGCTGGGGTGGGACTATCGCTTCACAGATGAGAGCAAATCAGAGAGGCTGAGAAACTGGGTGGGGACGACACGGCTCCCTGTGCATGCTCGGAGTCAATAGCGCTCCAACCCAAGGCCGACAGCACACAACACTCCAACAGTCCTTCCTTCAGCCCACAACTGGAGTCGAAGTCCACATCTTATCTTCAATTGTTCCCAGGTAGGGTGTAAGCAGAAACTCAGGGTTTTCCATTACAGAAAAGTAGCACCCATCATCCCAGGGGCTTGGGGCAGCAGCTGAGGCCACAGACCCACACGACTAAGTTGTGAAAACCCTCCAGTCTATAGGTCATGATTTTTGGCACCAAACTTAAAAAAGCAAAATCTGCTTTTGAGAGCTTCTGGGGTCTATTACTGCAGATGAGAAAAGGTGGACATAAAGCACTTTCCCAGATCCCCCAGCCACATGTGGATAGCAGGTTACAGGTTTTGTTTTTGTTTTTTAATTTCACTTTTGAAAGCTGTCACATCTTCAAAAGGCCTTCAAGCAGCCAAGTGACCCTCAAGCTGCCCTTGATAAGTGATACTCGGGTGCTATGGACAGCTCAGAGAGACTACGCCAGCCACGTCTCACTGACCCCTGCCTGCTGGGTGCCCATGTGTGACACGGGTCTCTTGGAAGCTGGGTGGCTGTGCTGTTGGGAACATGAAGGGTGGCAGCAGCTGAGGCAAAGAGTCAAGTCCTATCCTGCTCTGAGAGTCACCCTGAGACTAGCTGGGGTCACAGGCCCCCTGCCTGGTCCTCACAGTGCACCCCCAGGACAATGATGTAAGAGTCTGGACCATAGCTCTACCCCTTTATCTGGATGTCTGCCTCCCTTCAACAACAGCAATCGTCTGTGTCCCTCACACCGCGAGCCCAAGATCTGGGCATGCTTTTTCATTTCTGCTCATGGTACCTTTTCTGTGTGGTCACAACGACTGTGGTTTTGGTGGAAGCTAACACCTGGGAACTTTTAGACTTCTTCCACGAAAAGGGTTCACGGACAGCTATCAGTGACTCCTCCTCACTTACAACATTCACTTCAAGGTATCGCCCGATTATGAAATTGGAGAAGCAAAGCAGAAGGAGCTCCCTGCAGCGGCCAGAATTCCTGGAAAAACAAGACACAATTTAGTGTGTGTTGTCAGTTAAGACAGACATATCTAACACAACCTCCCTTTTCACTCAGGTTAAGTCACAGAGCTAGCAAACTAGTCACCCTTAGCCTTTATAATTCTTTTATAGGAAAAAAAGGGATGTTTGACAATAAGTAATGTAACATTTTCCCAAGATAAAATCAGTTCAGTTCAGTCACTCAGTCGAGTCCAACTCTTTGTGACCCCATGAATCACAGCACACCAGGCCTCCCTGTCCATCACGAACTCCTGGAGTCCACACAAACCCATGTCCATCGAGTTGGTGATGGTGATGCCATCCAACCATCTCATCATCTGTCTTCCCCTTCTCCTCCTGCCCTCAATCTTTCCCAGCATCAGGGTCTTCTCAAGTGAGTCAGCTCTTCGCATCAGGTGGCCAAAGTATTGGAGTTTCAGCTTCGACATCAGTCCTTCCAAGGAACACCCAGGACTGATCTCCTTTCGGATGGACTGGTTAGATCTCCGTGCAGTCCAAGGGACTCTCAGGAGTGTTCTCCAACACCACAGTTCAAAAGCATCAACTCTTCGGTGCTCAGCTTTCTTTACAGTCCAACTTTCACATCCATCCATGACCACTGGAAAAACCATAGCCTTCACTAGATGGACCTTTGTTGACAAAGTAATGTCTCTGCTTTTCAATATGCTGTCTAGGTTGGTCACAATTTTCCTTCCAAGGAGTAAGTGTCTTTTAATTTCATGGCTGCAATCACCATCTGCAGTGACTTTGGAGCCCAGAAAAATAAAGTCAGCCACTGTTTCCATGAAGTGATGGGACCGGATGCCACGATCTTAGTTTTCTGAACATTGAGCTTTAAGCCAACTTTTTCACTCTCCTCTTTCACTTTCATCAAGACGCTCTTTAGTTCTTCCTCACTTACTGCCATAACAGTGGTGTCATCTGCATAGCTGAGGTTATTGACATTTCTCCCAGCAATCTTGATTCCAGCTTGTGCTTCCTCCAGCCCAGCGTTTCTCATGATGTACTCTGCACAGAAGTTAAATAAGCAGGGTGACAATATACAGCTTTGACGTACTCCTTTTCCTATTTGGAACCAGTCTATTGTTCCATGTCCAGTTCTAATTGTTGCTTTCTGCTCTGCATAGATTTCTCAAGAGGCAGGTTAGGTGGTCTGGTATTCCCATCTCTTTCAGAATTTTCCAGTTTATTGTGATCCACACAGTCGAAGGCTTTGGCATAGTCAATAAAGCAGAAATAGATGTTTTTCTGGAACTCTCTTGC
>SJYF01000358.1:567987-579243 GCA_006410515.1 Procapra przewalskii
TCACAGACATGACTTATTTGATAGACTTTAGTTCACGAAAATATTTGAATACCTTTGTACTTACAGAGGTAAAAACTAATACTTCTGAAACATCTGGGCTAAAAAAGTTAAGATATTTCAGTAGGAAAAAACCCAAACTTGTTAATAACTCACATTCACCAGAATTTGCTTTGAGCTTACTAGTATTTCCTTAATTAAAAGGTGGCGCAGTGGTAAAGAATCCACCTGCAATGTAGGAGATGAGGGTTCAATCCCTCATCTGGGAAGATCCCCAGCAGAAGGGAATGGCAACCCACTCCAGCATTCTAGCCTGGGAAATCGCATGGACCGAGGAGCCTAGTGGGCTACACTCCACGGGGGTCGCAAAGAGTTGAACATGACTTAGCATACAAAAGCCTACAAGTACAGCCCATCAGAGGTGCCTACAATTTCAAGTTTGTCGACCATAAAATGCAGCTTTGAGGAAGACTCCAGGGCACTGTATGAAAAAATGAAGCTAAGATAACACTGAAAAATGTATGTTCCTCAGAACAATACCAGTGACATGGCATTAGGGCTGCTAAGAAGTGAGAAGATGTTAAAACACACGAAGAATATAATGGCTACACAATCAAGATTAGATTGCTTTACTAGTCTTTAACGTGCCCAGGTATCGTTTTCTTTTTTTTAGAAGGAGTTTGAGCATTGCAAAGTTTTTAAATAACAGTAAAGGCCCACCAATATAATAAAATAAATGTACTAATTGATACACACACACACACATACACACACACACACACACACACACACACACATTTAAAAATGATTTAATCTTAACCAACCTGAATGTCCCTCTCACTTCTCCACTGTGTGCCGGCTTGGCCACTCACTGGCCTGGTGCCCTGGTTTGGTCACAGTAGAGGAGTGAAGCCATGGGCAGGCCGCCACAGCATGGGGGTGCCGAGCCCAACCTCACTCCCACACCCTCCATCTGCTGACGCTCCTCCAAGGTTAATCCCAACCAGAAGGCAGAGGGCAAGGCTGGCTGGTCCACACAGGGCAGGCCTAGGGTCAGAGCAGGGGGAGACCTGAGTCAAGGGGTCCAGCCTTGAGGTGGGGGCCGCAGATCAGAGGTCTGGGCTAAGCCCCAGGAAACAGGAAACAGGTGTTGGGTCGAGGCTTTCAGGGAAACACTCTGAGGACCTCAGGGATGCTGGTAGATGAAAACTGGTCCCTGGACTGGACACAGTGGTCACTGAAGAGTCATCCAGATGGGGGCAGGGCCCCTCGACTGCACAGCCCAGCAGAGTGTCCAGCTCAGGCACCCCCACCCCCAGGCTCCTCTGAGTCCTGCCTGAGGATGAAGCATGTGTAGGACTGTGTCTCCTGAGGAGGGGAGTGAGGGCCCACTTGTCTGGGTCTCCCCCTGCCTTGCTCGCTGCCCACCACTGGAGATAGCAAGCACACGATAAACAGTTGTTCAAAAGATGATGCTGACAAGTGATTTCTTTAGGCATAAAAGCCGAATCTTAGATTAGCTAATGCGTGTGTTCAGTCCTTCAGTCGAGTCTGACTCTGCTGACTCCATGAACTGTAGCCTGCCAGGCTTCTCTGTCCATGGGATTTTCCAAGCTAGAATATTAGAGTGGGTTGCCATTTTCTACTCTAGGGGATCTTCCCAACCCAGGGATCAAACCTGGTCTCTTGTGTCTCCTATATTGGAAACTGGATTCTTTACCACTGTACCATCTAGGAAGATCAACTAAAACCAGATGTAATTAAAAATGTACTCTTGGAAAAGTACCAGGTTATCCCCAAGTCCTATTTTACACTGGACACACCTAAAAAAAAAAATCACAGTACCTCTGTGCATCTATGACACTGTTGTCTTAGATCAGGAGCAACAATTATGGAAAAGGAACAGCTACCCAGGAGTTGGCAACTGCACGACAAATGACACAGAGTGAGGGGCAGAGTGTCGCCAGCGCCAGAGCCTGAGCTCGCTGCCGCTCCCCCGACAAGCCTTCTCCCAGAGGGAGCCCAGACGCGAGTAGTCACCTCAATCCTATTCATGCACACTTTTTAAAAACCACAAAAGCTAGCTGTGAATGTGAGGCAGAGGCCTGCCCAGCACACCTTCACACACACTCTCCAGGGAGAAGTACGTGGTCTGGCTGATGTAGCCCGCACGGTCCATCAGCGAGGTCACACAGCCGATCAGCACCCGGGGGCTGGGGTCAGACAGCCCCCCACCGTGGCTCTTGCTGTCATCGTCCCATTTATCCGAGACGGCTTCCACCTGCAAGACAGACAAACCACCACTTAGGACATGCCGAGGACCACAAAGAAAGCCAAATACTGGCCAAGACCCCTTATGAACACTGAGGCAAAAATCCCAAGGAAACAGGCAAACCGAATGCAGCTGCATGGTAAGGGGCTGCACAGCGTGATGGAGAGGGGTTCATCCCGGAACGCAGACAGGGCTCAAGAAACGCAAACCAGTCACTACCACCCAGCAATCTGGCAGAACAGATGAAAAATTATATACAATAATCTCAGCTGGTGCAGAAAAGGCATCCGATAAAACCCAACACCTTCTTTATGATAAAAATACTCAATTAACTAGGAAGACACTGGAACTTCCTCAGTACTAATAGAGACCACATATGACTCAGTGCTCCCATGACATTCAGTGGTGAGACTGAAAGCTTTTCCCCAAGATAAGGAAAAGGCAAGGATGAGTGGTTTCACCACTTCTGTTCAACAGAATACTGGAAGTCCCAGCCAAAGCAATTAGCCAAGAAGAAATTTTAATATCCCGATTGGAAAGGAAGAAGTAAAACTATCTATTTGAAGTTGACATGAGAAGAGCTGACTCATTGGAAAAGACCCTGATGCAGGGAAAGATTGAATGGAGGAGGAGAAGGGGACAACACAGGACAAGATGGTTGGACGGCATCAGCGACTCAGTGACATGAGTTTGAGCAGGCTCTGGTGGATGAAGGACAGGGAAGCCTGGCATGCTGCAGTCCACAGGGTCACAAAGAGCTGAACACAGCTAAGGGCCTGAACAACAGCAAATGATCTAACATGGGCTTCCCTGAAGACTCAGATGGCAGAGAATCTGCCTGCAACGCAGGAGGCCTGGGTTTCATCCTTGGGGTCGGGAATATCCGCTAGAGGAGGGAATGGGGCTACCCACTCCAGTATTCTTGCCTGGAGAATTCCATGGAAAAGGAGCCCGGCGGGCTACTGTCCACAGGGTTGGAAAGAGTCAGACATTACTGAGCAAGATCTTACATCCAGAAAATGCTAAAGAATCTACAAAACACCTGTTAGAGCCAATAAACAAATTTAGCAAAGTTATAGGATACAAAAATCAACATACAAAAATCAGCTGTATTTCTATTTACCTGTAATAAATGATCAAAAAAAAAAACGGAGAAAACAATTCCATTTATGATAGCATCAAAAAAGAATCAAATACTTAAGAATTTAACCAAGAAGGTGAAAGACTTGTACACTGAAACTACAAATGTGACTGAAAGAAGCTAGTGTCGCTCTCTCAGTCACGTTCAACTCTTTGTGACCCTGTAGACAGGAGCCGACCAGGCTCCTCCATCTATGGGAGTTTCCAGGTAAGAATACTGGAGTAGGTTGCCATTTCCTTCTCCAGGGGAACTTCCTGACCGAGGGATCGAACTCAGGTCTCACATTTGCAGGCTGAGCCACCAGGGAAGCCCTCGCCAGGAAAGAAGTTAGAGAAGACACAGACAAGTGGAAACACACCTCACATCCACAGATGAACATGAAGGCATCAATACTACCCGAAGTGGCTGATGGAACCAACGCAACCTCTGTCAGAATCCCAGTGACGGCTTTCGAAGAAACAGAAAAACCCATCCTAAAATTCGTATGGAATCTCAAGGGACCCTGAATAGCCAAAACAATCTAGAAAAGGATGGAAAAAGTTGGAAAACTCACCTTTTTTTATTTCAAAACTTACTACCAAGCTACAATAATCAAAAGACTGTAGAGACATACAAAACACCAATGAAACAGAATAAAGAGCCCAGAAACAAACCCTCACATATATGGTCAAACGACTCTCAACAAAGGTGCCAGACCATTCAAAGGAGAAAAGGTTTCCCATGTGGTGCAATCTTCTCAAGAAATGGTGCTGGGAAAACTGGATCCCAGCCATGTACAAGATGAAGGCAAACTCTCACCCAACACCATATTCAGTGACTAACTGAAAAGTGGGTCAAAGATTTAAATTTAAGAGCTAACCCTAAAAACTCTTAGAAGAAAGCATAGGAGAAAAATTTCATGATCTTGGGATATTTTTTAAATGTGACATCAGGCACAGGCTATTAAAAATGATAAATTGGACTCCATCAAAATTTAAAACTTTGGTGCATCAAAGGATATTATTGAGAGAAGTGAAGAGGCTTCCCTGGCGGTCCAGCAGTTAGGACTCTGCTCTGCACTGTGAGGACACTGACATGATCCTGGTCTGGGAAGATCCCAAATGCTGCTGGAGAGCAACTATGGCCCTGCACTGCAACTACTGATGGCCCAGCGCCCTGGAGCCCACGCTGTGCAGCAAGAGGAGCCAGAGCACTGTGACTAGAGAGCCGCTCCTGCTCACCAAAGCCAGAGAAAAGCCTGCGCACAGCAACAAAGAGTGCAGCCAAATAAACAGATTCAACAAGAAAAAGTGAAAAATCCACAGAATGGGAGGAAATGTCTAAATCACACATCTGACAAGGGATTAATATCAGAATATATAAAGAACTTTTACAATTCAATAAGAAAATAACTTGATTAAAATATAAGCAAAGGAACTGAAAAGACATTTCTCTGAAGATACATGTTGTTATAAATGACCTATAAACACATGAAAAGATGTTCAGTGTTACTAATTATTAGAAAAATGTAAATCAGAACCACAATAAGACACATTCACTAGGGTTCAGTTCAGTTGCTCAGTTGTGCCCAACTCTTTGTGACCCCATGTGACCCCATGAACTGCAGCAGGCCAGGCCTCCCTGCCCACCACCAACTCCCGGAGTCCACACAAACCCATGTCCATCGAGTCGGTGATGCCATCCAACCATCTCATCCTCTGTAGTCCCCTTCTCCTCCTGCCCCCAATCCCTCCCAGCATCAGGGTCTTTTCAAATGAGCCAGCTCTTTGCATCAGGTGGTCAAAGTTCTGGAGTTTCAGCTTCAACATCAGTCCCTCCAATGAACACTCAGGACTGATCTCCTTTAGGATGGACTGGTTGGATCCCCTTGGCAGTCCAAGGGACTCTCAAGAGTCTTCTCCAACACCACAGTTCAAAAACATCAATTCTTCGGCGATCAGCTTTCTTTATAGTCCAACTCTCACATCCATACATGACCACTGGAAAAACCATAGCCTTGACTAGACAGATGTTTGTTGGCAAAGTAATGTCTCTGCTTTTCAATATGCTGTCTAGGTTGGTCACAATTTTCCTTCCAAGGAGCAAGCGTCTTTTAATTTCATGGCTGCAATCACCATCTGCAGTGATTCTGGAGCCCCCCAAAATAAAGTCGGCCACTTTGTCCACTTTTTCCTCATCTATTTGCCATGAAGTGAAGGGACCAGATGCCACGATCTTAGTTTTCTGAAAGCTGAGCTTTAAGCCAACTTTTTCACTCTCCTCTTTCACTTTTCATCAAGAGGCTCTTTAGTTCTTCTTCACTTTCTGCCATAACGGTGGTGTCATCTGCATAGCTGAGGTTATTGATATTTCTCCTGGCAATCTTGATTCCAGCTTGTGCTTCTCCAGCCCAGCGTTTCTCATGATGTACTCTGCATAGAAGTTAAATAAGCAGGGTGACAATATACAGCCTTGACGTACTCCTTTTTCTGTTTGGAGCCAGTCTGTTGTTCCACGTCCAGTTCTAACTGTTGCTTCCTGACCGGCATACAGGTTTCTCAAGAGGTAGGTCAGGTGGTCTGGTATTCCCATCTCTTGAAGAATTGTCCACAGTGTATTGTGATCCACACAGTCAAAGGCTTTGGCATAGTCAATAAAGCAGAAATAGATGTTTTTCTGGAACTCTCTTGCTTTTTCCATGATCCAGCGGATGTTGGCAATTTGATCTCTGGTTCCTCTACCTTTTCTAAAACCAGCTGGAACATCTGGAAGTTCACGGTTCACATATTGCTGAAGCCTGACTTGGAGAATTTTAAGCATTACTTTACTAACGTGTGAAATGAGTGCAATTGTGCGGTAGTTTGAGCACTCTTTGGCATTGCCTTTCTTTGGGATTGGAATGAAAACTGACTTTTCCAGTCCTGTGGCCACTGCTGAGTTTTCTAAATTTGCTTACATATTGAGTGCAGCACTTTCGCAGCATCATCTTTTAGGATTTGAAATAGCTCAACTGGAATTCCATTACCTCCCCTAGCTTTGTTCGTAGTGATGCTTCCTAAGGGCCACTAGACTTCACATTCCAGGATGTCTGGCTCTAGGTGAGTGATCACACCATTGTGATTATCTGGGTCATGAAGATCTTTTTTGTACAGTTCTTCTGTGTATTCTTGCCACCTCTTCTTACTACCTTCTGCTTCTGTTAGGTCCCTACCATTTCTGTCCTTTATTGAGCCATTTGCATGAAACATTCCCTTGGTATCTCTAATTTTCTTGAAGAGATTTCTAGTCTTTCCCATTCTATTGTTTTCCTCTATTTCTTTGCATTGATCCCTGAGGAAGGCTTTCTTATCTCTCCTTGCTATTCTTTGGAACTCTGCATTCAAATGGGTTTATCTTTCCTTTTCTCACTAGGGTGGTTACTATCAAAAAGTAAAAAAAAGAAAAGAAAAGAATTCACATTGGTGGAGACATGGAGAAACTGGAACTCTGTGCTGTTGGTGGGAATGTAAAACGGCACAGCCACTGGGGAAAATTTGGTGGGTTCTCCAGAAGTCAACTATAGGACTACCTCACATGCATGCTCAGTCTCTCAGTCATGTCCAACTCTTTGAAACCCATACACTGTAGCTCCCCAGGTTCCTCTGTTCATGGAATTTTCCAGGCAAGAAGACTGGAGTGGGTTGCCATTTCCTACTCCAGGGGATCTTTCTGATCCATGGATCAAACCCATATCTCCTGTCTCCTGCATTGGCAGACAGATTCTTTACTACTGAACCACCTGGGAAGCCCATAGGATTACCATATGACAATTCAATTCTACTGCAAGGTACAGACTCTCGAGTTGAAAACAGGGACTCAAAAGGTACTTTCCACAGCAGAATTATCTACAACAGCCAAAAGGTAGAGACAACCCAGGTGTCCATCAACAGCTGAGTGGAGAAACGAAATATAGTCAATACATACAAAAGAATGTTATTTAACCATAAAAAGGAATGAAGAGCTGATACTTGGTACGTGGATGTACTCTGAAAATATTATATAAGTCTAATAAGGCAGGTACAAAAGGACTAATACATGATTCCACTTACACGAAGCATCCCAGGATAGTCAGACTCACAGGGACAGAAAGTAGAACAGTAGGTTATTATTTAGCAGGTACAGACTTCGTGTTTCGAATGATGAGAAGTTGTGAAAGTAGTCATGTGGGTGCACAACAACATGAATGTACTTAGTGCCACTGAATGGCATCAAGAAATTTTAGATGGCTAACATTTTCATGCTATACACATTTTATCATGATTAAAAAAACCTAAATAAAAAATGAGCAAATAAATCCAGAGGCCAGTAGAAATGAGCCAATTCCACAACTTTCGCAGTGGAAGCCAGTTAGTCCTACCTAGCGCTGGCAAATCCGGTGGCACGGGCGCCTTCCGGAAGAGCTGAAACACACCAGGAAACCCTCGTCGGGAGAGGCGGACCCACGCGGAGCACGACACGAAGGCGCTGCTCCCCACGGGCCGCGTATTCCAGACCAGAGCGACTCCACAGGCCCTTCTGTGGTTTATGCTGGAAGCATCCAATTTGGCGCCACCAGTCATGTTCAGTATTTAAAGTGTAGTTCATGAAACTGAGGAGTTAATTCTAAATTTTTCTTAATTTTAATAAATCTAAATAGCGACATATGGTTGATAGATGGTATGTCATGACCATTTAAAAAAGTAGTTGAACACAGTATGTTTAGCAGATACCAAACTATATACCAAAAATCAACAGATTTCCTATAAGGGAAGAAAAAAATTGAAAATACAAAATAAAATCATATTGATAATGAAACAAAATCAAAACAAGTCTCAAAAATAAACTTAAGAAGGAATCTGCAGAACATGAGTGAACAAAAAGAACACAAAGGAAGGCTTAAATAAGTGGACATAATTTGTAGCTGGTGAAAATTTGCTCTGATCCACGTCACTTGACCTAAATGGATCCGTGTACTCTGCACTGGTCCAGGTGAGTCTGAGCCAAGGAGGACAAACAGCAGGATGACTTTAGTGTTCATCCAGAGTAAGAGGAGAGCCAGAGAAGCCCATCCACAGACAGGAAGAGGGAAACCAGCCTGCCCCCCAAGGATGTGACTGTGCCACAGGGGCCGAGTGAAGGCATCAGGACTGACAGGGTCCAGACAGGGCCCCAGGTAGGTGCGGTTCTGGGACCTTCCAACTCAGTAGGAAAGACTGGACCGCTCAGCGGATGACTGGCGAGCTACCAGGAAAGAAACGTCTGGTTCCTTCTTTCAGTCCACACAGCCAATAAGTTCCAGGGAAATTAGACATTTAAATGTAAATAAATAATTTTTCAGAAGAAAACCTGAGGGCATGTCTGTATTGAGAAGTGTGAAAAGCCTCTCTAAGGATTCATATAAAGCCCTGGAGCCACAAGGAATAGACAGACCCATTACCTATGTGGAATGAAACTTAATCCTGTAATGTAGAAAGTTTAATTTTAAATAGCTGAACCCAACAAACAAAATGTATAAAGGACACTAAAATAACTCACAGGGGAAAAAAGTGAATATTTAGTCTATTTTAAGGTTTAAATGCAAATTAAAATAAGCTCACTTATCAAAGTGACTGGCGAAGATTTCCAAGATGCCTAAGTCCATACCCTTGCCAACATGGCTAACTTAAAGTCTCTCATCCTGCTTCTGAGTATAATTAGCACAAAGTTCTTGAAGGATAATTTGACGATAACCATTAAAATGTTAAACATGCGTAACCTCTAACTAACATCAGGAAATCAGAGAGTAATAATACTACTTTTTTTAAGAAAAATTTGCTGCATAGCAGAGTTCATTAATTATCTTTGCTAACTGGATAACAAAGGGTCCAAATAGCTATCATTTGTAACAACAGTTTTTAAAGGACTAGAAGAATAGATAATAAAGTGGAAACACTGATCTCCTCCATGGCATAAAACTATAGGTTGTCTCTAGGAGGAGGATGGTGCTGTGAAGCTCAAGGTGGAGAGAGTTCTTCCTCAAGAACTCAGGCCTTACCCGGATTGCTTTCAGTCCATTTGACACCTTATCTTCTTCCACAACCGCAATAACTTCCTGTCCAACATTTAGAAGCACTTTGCTAGTCACAGCCTCATTGGAGAAGTAGATCAAATCATCAATCATGCCATAATCACTGCAGTACCTTGTCACGACACCCTGGACAGTTTTCAACCTGGTGTCACCTGAGACAGTAAACAGAGAGGTTACACTGACAACAAAGCAAGCGCACACTACAGTTGAGTCTCCCGGAGAACAGAGGAGCTCAGAGCACCCTTGCGGCTGGGAGCCCTGTGGGCTGAGAACCTCCCTGGAGAGCAGAGTGCTCAGAAAGTAGGGTTTTGGAGGCAGACTTCCCAGGTTACTCCAAGGGGCACAGGTGGTAGGCACCATGGGGAGAGCTCTGACTCTAGGGCCAGGTTGCCTGGGTCGGATGCCCAGCTCCTGCCCTGCCATCTGTGGAACCCTGGGCTAGGTCTTTGTCTGTGCTCATCTGTAAAATGGAGACAGTTACAGTCCGAGAGAGCTGTGAGAAGGTTATTACGCGACAGAATGTGCAAGGTACAGACCTCTGAGTTGCTGGCACAGGCTGGGGGCTGCTCTAGAGCAGCGGTGGGAGAGTCACCACTGTGCACTCTCAGCACCACTATCGTCTTTCTCATCACCAGTACTCCCAGCAGCAGGGCCAGGAGATGCTGTATTATTTCATCATGCCAGAAATGGCTTCCCAGATGGCCCAGTGAGGAAAGAGACTGCCAGCAATGCAGGAGACCAGGTTCAGTTCCTTCTCAGGAACATCCCCTGGAGGAGGACATGGCGAGCCACTCTAGTATTCTTGCCTGGAGCGTCCCACTGAGAGAGGAGCCTGTGGGCTAGAGTCCACTGGGTCGCAAAGAGCGGGACACAACTGAGCACTCAATCCTAGGCAGGCACTACTGGAAGATTCTGGGCCTGGGGGGCAAGTCTGGGGCAGAGCCGGCCTTCCCTCGTCCACTCAGAGACCTGGGCCTAGAACTCCCGCTCCTTCTCAGACACAGAGGACACCTGAGTGCCCCCCCGGCCCAGCCGGAAGCCCATTGAGGCCGAGCTGTAATCCCGCTGCTGCTGAGGGGCTGCACTGATAGACAAGGCCTGGATGGGTGAAGCGACCTGCTCCAGGCCGCAGTTTGCTGAAGAGGCAGAACGCCAGCTGCAGTCGGCTAATAGCACGTTGAGACAACAAGGAGCTCCGTGACTGACGTTCTGGCTTCCGTCGCTGAGAGTTTCCTGTTTGGGGAGGGTTACAGAGAGCAACTAGAGACTCACTACCCAGCGCTCTAGTCTTGGACAGAAGGAGGGGTTGGGAGGAAAGGCCAAGAACCTTGGGGCATGTGTAATTCCAGGTTCCAGAATCAGAAGGACTGCCTGGCCTGCAGGAAATGGGTTCAGAAACAATTTCAAGAGCAAGACCCCAGGGGACTAAAAGGGCATTTAGGGTAGCCGGGGTCACCCCTTCCAGAGCCGTGGACGCACACACCTGCTGGGGCACTGACAGAGAAAGGGCGGGAACCCGTCCCGAGCGGCT
The DNA here is from genome assembly GCA_006410515.1 of Procapra przewalskii. NCBI lineage: Eukaryota > Metazoa > Chordata > Mammalia > Artiodactyla > Bovidae > Procapra > Procapra przewalskii. Next base: position 578,993 of record SJYF01000358.1, read on the forward strand.
GGTGTCAGGGCGCTTGCAGCGCTGGAAAAAGCCAAGCAGAAAGGAGACCCCGACCCCACGCTGGGAAGGGACCGCCATGAAAGAGACGCCTCAGCTTCCAGGGAGAAGACAGCACAAAGGTGACGCGGGGTCTCTCAGACCCTGGCCTGCTCACGCAGAGGCCCGGGGCCCGGCGCGGGCCACTCCCCACGCCCACCCTCAGCGCAGGCGCGGAGACCAGGCCTCGCGAGCCCCGAGCGCCGCGGCGACTG
>SJYF01000358.1:581197-593898 GCA_006410515.1 Procapra przewalskii
GAATTTTGGAATGGAACTTTCTTCATTTTTAACATAAGCATTTAAGACCATATATTACTTTAAGCGTCAATTAGTTGCATATACAATTTTTTACAAAGTCTTTGTTTATTCCTGGCTGAGCTGGGTCTTTGTTGATTTGCTTCGGCTTTCTCTAGTTGTGGCAAGTAGGCTTCTCATTGCGGTGGCTTCTCTTGTCGCGGAGCACAGGCTTGTGACTGAGTTGTTCGGTGGACAAAACTGCTCTCTGTTTTCTGTCTCAGGTGAGGCAGCTGCACCTCTCGGGCCAGGAACCTTCCAGTCCCCTGAACTCCTGCTCCCCTCATCTCACGTTATTCAGACGGCAGGTCTGCTTGACTTTTCAGTCTATCAAGAATCTGGTGGCTTCTCACCACGCCCACGGCTCCCCCTCCGTCCTGCCAACACCTGCTCTCCCCTGCGGTCCCACGGCCTGTGCTCCACTCAACTGGATGCTCACTCTTCTGCCCAGCAAGTGCGTCGCAGAGTCCAAGCCACGTCTGTCCTCAGGTGCCTGTGCCTGGGAGCCTCACCGTCACCTTGCTCCACAGGGCCCCTGTGCCCACCTCCCTCCAGCCTTGCCACCTCCGTGCCTCTGCACCTGGGGCACCTCTGCTCCCCTGCCCTCCTCACCACCCCCCCAGTGAGGCCTACCCTGACTCTCCGGAGTAGCCCCCCACGCCCTCCCTGGACTTATTTGCCATCACGGGGGTAGTGAAGTGCGTCCCGGTAGAACACACCCCTTAATCCCCTGTGTGCCTGTCCCGCATTAGGCTGTGGACTCCACACGGGAAGCACCGTGGCCTGTCCCACCCATCCTGCAAGTGTGTGCTGGACGGCGGGGTAAATGTTGAACCGTGAGCAGGGCCTCGGCAGCACAGAGGGAGAGAGGGCACTTTAGGGACAGAGTTCGTGAGAGGGATGGGGCTTGTTCTAGAGACTGGTGTTACTGCCGGAGATAGGGAAGTTCTTCCCAGGACACTTGGGAGGCATTTGTCCCACCATCTCTAATTCCAGACTGCTTATTTGTGTTTCCACAACTTTGGAAATACACAGACATGGTGAAACCTTCAAGCAAGGAGAGAAGCGAAGAGTTCCACTGGTTGACAGTCTCCCTGCTAATTGCACATACTGCTTTAAAGGTCAGTCACTAAAGAGGTTTGGGAGGTTTTCAATGTTTAAAATCCCTTCTTGACCCCAATTTGTGAAAATTCTAATACTTTTTGATTGGTTGAAAAGCTAAGACACTGAGATTCCCGTGACGGGAAACTGCAGCCTTTGCTTGGGCGTGGTTGTGGGCCTGTGGTCTGAGGGGCCAGCTCTGTGGAATGCTCTGGCTTCTGAGAATACAAGAGACTGATGTTGTGACTGTGGGGCACCGGAGTCTCTGTGCACCGACCGACCTAGGGGCTCATCTGATGTCTTATCTGTCTGTCTTTTCATGCTGTTCATGGGTTTTTAAGGCAAAAGTACGGATGTGGTTTGCTATTCCCTCCTCTAGTGGACCATGTTTGGTCAGAACTCTCCGCCATGACCTGGTCCGTCCTGGGTGGCCCTGCTCAGCATGGCTCATAGCTTCATTGAACTACACAAGGCTGTGGTCCATGTGATCATTTGGGCTAGTTTTCTGTGACTGTGGTTTTTGTTCTGGAGCGCACTGACCATGTGTGAAGTTCACAAGCAATGCAGATAGGGAAGGCTGAAGGACAGTGAGGAGTATTGACAGTTTGCAGCTTCTGAGCAGGTTGATGACCCTGACGCTGGGAAAGATTGAGGGCAGGAGAAGGGGGCCACAGAGGATGAGATGGTTGGATGGTACCACCGACTCAATGGACATGAATTTGAGCAAACTCCTTGAGATAGTGAAGGACAGGGAAGGCTGGCATGGTGCAGTCCATGGGGTTGCAAAGAGTTGGACGTGACTGAGTGACTGAACAGTAACAACCGGAGTCTGGGCAAAATGCATGCCGGTCCTTTCCCTCTCCGTGGTGAGAGAACAGCAGGACCTGTGTGGCTCACAGGAACCCTTGAGTCAGAATCTCAAACAGTTTAAGGGCCAGGCCAGCCAAGCGGAGCGCAAATAGCACTGTGTGTGACCTTGTGAAGGGTCTTGCTCTTGTGATGGCAGGGATGGAAAAGGGCTTCCAGAAAGGACGGAGAGTAAGACTTCGGATAAAACCGTACTTGTTTCCAAAAGAGTCAAGCACTCGGCTGTCCAGCCTTCCAGGATCCTCAGCTTGCTACAGTTCTGCACTCGGGCATACTGTTTCTCCTGAGAGGCCCACTCTGGTGCCCACAACCTGCCTGCCACAAGTGAACCAGAGGAGGCCCCCCTGCTCCTGGCGGATGCAGGAGCACAGGATGGAGTGGAACTCTGGGCCAGCAGTTACACAACAGCCGAGAACCTTCCAGGATCCCTCGCTTCACGCCCTCATTGAAATTCAGGAAGCAGTCCTGCTTCCCTGGCTTAAGTGCCGTTCTGCCGGGCTTTTGTTCCATCTGTGAATAGTTCTCACTGGACGCCAAGGCACAGTGACTCAGAAACAGGAGCCCGTCACCCAGAGACCAGTGCTCCCACCACCAGAATCACCGCGGAGGTGAGTGCGTGGACAGCTGGGAACCCCTCGGGTGGGGTACATCTGTGATCTCTTGTCTGGTCGCCACCCGGGACCTGGGGTAACCGGCACATCAAGGGATTCGTGGATGCAGCTGCCAGTGGACAGTGAGATGTTGGGGTGGGGAGCCCCAGTTCAGCAAGGAGCCTAAATCCCTCCGTGAATCTGGACTGGTCAGGGTGGCTTTACTGGGAGAGTGATTCTATTTGCCTGCGGAATTAAGTGCTTGTTTCCTTCTTCAGATTCGCGGCACTTCCATGCATATGCTGTTTCTTTTATTGAAAACAAGTATTTAAAAGCCTTTTAAAATACTTTTTAAAGCGTTTGTCTTTGGCTGTGCTGGGTCTTGGTTGCTGCACAGGCTTTTTTCTAGCTGTGGGGTGTGGGCTTCTCGCTGCAGTGACTGCCCTTGTTGGGGCGCACAGGCTCCATGGGTGGGGCGCATGGGCATAACTGCCCCTTGGTGTGTGAGATCGTCTGGGAGCAGGGGCTAGACCAGCCTCCTGCACTGGCATGAGGACTCTGTACCAGTGAGCCATCAGGGAAGCCCAAACAAGTGTTACTAAAAGTCACTTCTTTGGGAGGTTTTTCAGAGTGATCAAAGTGTCATTTGTAATCTTCTCGCAAATAAGGACGGGGCTGCGTGGTGAGGGCTGTGCTGCGGCTGCTCACGCCAGCTTTGGCTGCAGCCGGCCCATGGCCCGCGAGGAGCAGTGCCGGGAGGGCCTGGCCTACGACCGGATGCCCCCGCTGGAGCGCGGGAGGCCAGACGCCGTGGGCTACGCCCCAGACACCAAGCCCGGCGACCTGCAGCTGTCGTCGAGGCTGCCCCCGTGCTTCAGCCGCAAGACCTGGGTCCTCTCTGTGCTGATGGGGGTGAGTGCTCCCCGCAAGGGTCCCCTGCCTGTGTGTGGCTCCCGGGGCCCGGGCCACTGCTGCGTCTGAGAGCCTCACGGGTGTGAGGTGCTCACTTGCTTGTGTGCTTTGAATTCTTTCCCTGGTGGCCGCTTTGTGTCCCAGCCGGGTTGGGACAGTCTGGGGCCCATGCTGCCCATCGGCCAGGTCACCTGTTGGGCCAGGGTGGCCTGCACGACCGTCACCTCCTGGGGGCTCTGCAGAGATGGGGAGGAGGGGCTCCGCTCTCAGGACAGGCCTCTGGCAGGGTGAACAGCAGAATGGGGTCCTGAGGCAGGAGGCCAGGGCCATGGGACAGTGAAGACCGAGGAGCCGAAGGGGCAGGGCCAGCAGGGAGCTGGGGGCAGGCCCGGCGGACCTTGCCTGGGGTCCTGGGACGTCTCTTTTCTGACAGCTTGTGGGCACTTAGACAACAGAGAGAGCCATTTGGGCTGAGTGAGCACGGCCACCTGGGCTGGCCACTGGCCCAGCTCTCTGTGGGCAGGACCATGGGGCTCCGTGTGCCCAGGCCAAGACCCAGGATCCAGGCTGGGCCCTTGCCCCTCCCTGGGCCCAGGCCCTACAGGCCGGCCCTGAGCACCCCAGTGGGCCTACCTGCCCTGCCCCACACTGCGACCCTGCCCCACTGAGGCTGGACCCCCCACTACGTGTGTCTCAGAGGAGCCTCCGCCCCCTGCCCCCTTGTGGACGCCAGCAGCTGGCCAGCCTCCTTTCATTTGCAGGGGCTGGGGCTCTGTGCCCTCGGCCGCAGCGTGGGGTCCTGCTGTCTGCTTCTCCCGTGGGGGTTCACCGAGGTCCCCTCTGTCCCCGCACCCTCAGGCCCCGTGCTCCCACTCCATGGTGCACGAGGCCCCCCATCCAGACCCCGGGTCTGAGAGACCTCTGCCTGAGACCTCCACCCCACGGCCTTCCCTGTGGGGTGAATTTCCACCTCCGCCTCCTTGAGCAGGACAGGGCTGTGCGCTGGGCCCCGTCCCAGGCCCCACTGCACGCACGGGGGTGAAGGTGTTTGGGAAGCGGGACCGCTGCTTCTTGCTTTCAGTTTTGACAGTCTCCCGTCCCCCTAGTGAGGGTTGAGGCCCACAGCCTGAGCCCGGGCGGGTGGGCAGCTGTTGTCCTTCAGGAGGGCGTCAGGTCCAGCGGGGTGCAGGCGTGGGTGCTGTTGCGATGTGGACAGAGGGCCGGCTGTCCAGCCGCCTGAGCTTCAGGCCCGCTGTGGCCCCCTGCTCTCGTGCTGTCCTGCAGAGCTGCCTGCTTGTGACCTCGGGGTTTTCTCTCTACCTGGGAAACGTGTTTCCTGTGGAGATGGACTACCTGCGCTGCGCTGCAGGCTCGGTGAGTAGCGGCCCTCTGTCAGCACCGAGCTCTGGACTCTGAGATTGGCCTGTTGCTCCTGCTCACTTCTCATTCAGAGAAACCTCTCTATCCTTCAGCTTCTGGCACTTCTGAAATGGGTGAAGGAAGCAAGCCTGCCTTCCTCCCCCAACTCCAGGGCAAGAAGCGGCCCTTCAGTTTCTCACAGGCGGCTGCGTGCTGCTCTGGGCCGTCCCACGAGCCAGCAGGGAGCCCCCTCCATGGTTCAGGGGCTGCACCTGCCCGCCGCAGAGCTTGTGCCTGCTCTGGACTCTGAGTGCTGAGGCCCAGGGGAGAAACAACTGCGCGGAGAAACAACCAGTGACCCCCGGCCAGCTCAAGCACAGGGCATGTTCCCTGGGGTCTTGGGGTGGGGGCCTCGCCCACCTGCTCCAGCCCTGTCAGGACTCCAAAGTGTCCGAAACTCGAGACCGACGTTTCCTTACCCTGTACGCACGCAGGGCGCCCAGCCTCTGCTCTCTTAACGAAAACCTATTGAAAGAATTCCACTCACCTGCTGCCCTTCTCTCTAGAACCTCCTAGGTGGCCCTTGCTCTTCACCACTGGAGCAGCCCTGTTTGGGGGTTACAATGACCTCTGACCCAGATGGCTCCAGGGCCACACTGACCTAGACAGATGTCCCAGCAGAATCATCAGGGATGATGGGGTGGGGGCGGGTCATGTGGTCCCACTGGCTTCTCCCCTGGCCCAGCCCCCATCCACCTCCTGCCAGGCTCTGCCCCCCACTGCTCCCTCCGAGGCTGGGGGTCCCAGGGCTGCAGCGACACTGGCGTGGCCCCCAAGACTCAGGCTGGCCCCCAGCCCCTCCCTGGTGCCCAGGCTCCGCTTTTCATTGTCCTCAGCTCCTGGGAGGGCACAGTGGGAACCCCCGACAAGGACCCCAAGAGTGTTGGGGTCTCCGGGGTGGTTCTTGCAAGTCGCGCCTGGTCTCGGGCGATAGGAAGCTACACCTGCTCCAGGCGCATCTGTCTAGGGGTCTCCACCTTCAGGTGCCTTTCTGTCATCAGAACAATCAAAGCTGTTTCCAGAAGAATTGTTTCGAAAGACCCAGAACCCTCCAGCTTTGAGCGAGACCCCTGGGCAGACGGGACATGCCTCGGGCCCTGCAGGTTTTCAGGACACAGAGCGGCCAGTGGGATGCTCACCCACTCTCTCTTTTCAGTGCATCCCCTCAGCCATCGTGAGTTTCGCCGTCTCAAGGAGAAACGTTAGCGCGGTGAGTCCAGCCTTCTGTCTGCATAGCTTGAGGGCGGCACCGGAGGCCCCAAACTGCAGGGTGTGCTGGGGGGATGGGCCCAGGCCACGCTTGGGGCACCCGCTTCTTCCTGCCCCCTTGAGGGCAGGGCCGAGCTCATAGGCAGCCCCGCTGATGCTAAGTGCCTGTCCTCAGGATGGGTGGTCAGTGCCCAGGAGTGAGGTTGAACCTCACACAGAGGTGAAGGAAAGCCTCCTGTCTTGTCTTCCAGATCCCCAACTTCCAGATCCTGTTCGTGTCCACATTTGCTGTCACCACCACCTGCCTGATCTGGTTCGGCTGTAAGCTTGTCCTGAACCCGTCAGCAGTAGATGTGAGTCCACAGAGAGCACACAGCCTCCCACGGCCGCAGGTGCCGAGGGCTCAGCTCCTGCTGAGTGTGCTCAGCCCCGTGGGCCTGGAGCGAGTGTCGGCGGGCTGTCTGCTGGGCAGTTACATAGGGATGTGTACCGTAGCTCTCGAGTCTGAGAAGTCCACCTGAGCTTCTGAAGAAAAGCTGTCTTTGGTGCTTTCATTAGTGTCAGTGCATGGATTCACTGATTTTTTGTATCTCTTTCACGACATTTCTTAAACGTTCAGTTCAGTTCAGTTGCTAAGTTGTGTCCGACTCTTTGCGACCCCATGGACTGCAGCACGCCAGGCCTCCCTGTCTATCACCAACTCCCAGAGCTTACTCAAACTCATGTCCATTGAGTCGGTGATGCCATCCAACCATCTCATCCTCTGTCGTCCCCTTCTCCTCCCACCTTCAATCTTTCCCAGCATCAGGGTCTTTCCCAGTGAGTTTTAAACAGGGTCTTAAACATTCACTTCAGTTCAGTCGCTCAGTCGTGTCCGAGACTGCGACCCCATGAATTGCAGCACGCCAGGCTTCCCTGTCCATCACCAACTCCTGGAGCTCACTCAAACTCATGTCCATTGAGTCGGTGATGCCATCCAACCATCTCATCCTCTGTCGTCCCCTTCTCCTCCTGCCCCCAATCCCTCCCAGCCTCAGAGTTTTTTCCAATGAGTCAACTATTCACATGAGGTGGCCAAAGTTCCAGCTTTAGCATCGTTCCTTCCAAAGAAATCCCAGGGTTGATCTCCTTCAGAATGGACTGGTTGGATCTCCTTGCAGTCCAAGGGACTCTCAAGAGTCTTCTCCAACACCACAGTTCAAATGCATCAATTCTTTGGCGCTCAGCTTTCTTCACAGTCCCAACTCTCACATCCATACACGACCACAAGAAAAACCATAGCCTTGACCAGACGGACCTTAGTCGGCAAGGTAATGTCTCTGCTTTTGAATATGCTATCTAGGTTGGTCACAGTTTTCCTTCCAAGGAGTAAGCGTCTTTTAATTTCATGGCTGCAGTCGCCATCTGCAGTGATTTTGGAGCCGCCAAAAATAAAGTCTGACACTGTTTCCACTGTTTCCCATCTATTTCACATGAAGTGATGGGACCGGATGCCATGATCTTTGTTTTCTGAATGTTGAGCTTTAGGCCAACTTTTTCACTCTCCGCTTTCACTTTCATCAAGAGGCTTTTTAGTTCCTCTTCACTTTCTGCCATAAGGGTGGTGTCATCTGCATAGCGGAGGTTATTGATATTTCTCCTGGCAATCTTGATTCCAGCTTGTGCTTCTTCCAGTCCAGTGTTTCTCATGAGGTACTCTGCATATAAGTTAAATAAGCAGGGTGACAATATGCAGCCTTGACGTACTCCTTTTCCTATTTGGAACCAGTCTGTTTTACCATGTCCAGTTCTAACTGTTGCTTCCTGGCCTGTATACAGATTTCTTAAGAGGCAGGTCAGGTGGTCTGGTATTCCCATCTCTCTCAGAATTTTCCACAGTTTATTGTGATCCATAGTCAATATTGGCATAGTCAATAAAGCAGAAATAGATGTTTTTCTGGAACTTTCTTACTTTTTCCATGATCCAGGCGGATGTTGGCAATTTGATCTCTGGTTCCTCTACCTTTTTGAAAACCAGCTTGAGCATCAGGAAGTTCATGGTTCACATATTACTGAAGCCTGGCTTGGAGAATTTTGAGCATTACTTTACTAGCGTGTGAGATGAGTGCAATTGTGTGGTAGTTTGCAGTACATAATAGTGTATTTTGTTAAATGTGTGCTGCTGCTGACTAAAGTCCCATTATTACTTTATTTTCTGCTAAGAAAAATGGAAGAGCCTTGTTATTTAAATCACAAGAAAGGTGAAAGGTGAAGTCACTCAGTCGTGTCCGATTCTTTGTGACCCCGTGGACTGTAACCTACTAGGCTTCTCCGTCCATGGGATTCTCTGTCCATGGGATTCTCCAGGCAAGAATACTGGAGTGGATTGCCATTTCCTTCTCCAGGGGATCTTCCCGACCTAGGGATTTAACCCGGGTCTCCCACATTGGAGGCAGACGCTTTAACCTCTGAGCCACCAGGGAAGCCCCTAAATCACAAGAAAGCCGAGAAGAATCTCTAGGAAACAGGACCCAATCAGAGATGCCACTGCTCTGTGTGTAACAGTGAATGCATGTCTTTAAGGTCAGGAAAAGGGTGCGGAGGCCAGAGACACCCCAACCAGGCGTCTGGGCAGGAAGGTGAGAGATGCTCAGGTCTGATGAGAGCCTATCTGCTGCCTGTTCTGCAGGAGACGAATCTCTGAGTGCACGTAGCAAGGTTGTTGGGTGTGAAAATCCACGTAAAACAGTTATTTATGCCAGAAACAGATATTGTTGAAAATGTTACTGAAATACAGGTATTACTTTATGAAATACAGTATCAGGTTCCTGGGCATAAATGCAGCAGAATGTCTGGAGACTGTTTGTAAGAAGCCGCTAAGCCTCACTGATAAATGCGATGCTTCTTCACTAAGGAAACCCTGCGTGGAGGGGCCGCCAGCCTGTGGGTCCAGGTGGTACCAAGGGCTGGGGCAGAGCTGCCCCCTGAAGTTCAGGTGGGGGTCTTCCCGCCACCGCACAGCGGCCCTGGCACGAGAGGAGAGCGCCTGCGTCTGGCCAGCCCGAGCAGTCAGGGGTGTGGCTGTCTGTGATCTGCTCGGCTTTGGCCCTGCCCCCCGCCCACCATGAGGCCCCGCCAGTTGTCCTGCAGACCCAGGAGCCCACGCTGTCAGGAAGGGGACAGGTTCTATCGGAGCGGCTGGCTCCGGGGCACTGTGAGGAGGCTTGGGAGAGCGTCCCGGGCCGTAGGTGACTGCTCCAGGGGCCCACCGGCAGGAAACCGCCATGCTCATGGGCAGCTGAGCAGAAGCCCACCCGCCGAGGAGGTCGCCCGAAGCCACAGGAGGAGCCGGGCCCCGCGTCGGTCGGGCAAGGGCGCAGGGTGCTTCCCTCACATCCTGCAGCTCCCACTGCTGCTGCAGGCTCGTGGGATTTTCAGGGCCTTTCGGAAGAGGTGCAGCCCTCAGAGATACTCACACGGGTGATCAGGCAGCGTGCTCGCAGCAGCCCTGGTGATGGTGGCAGAAATGCCAGACCAGAACATAATCCAGCACCCACCACTCAGGACAGTGCCCCCCGCACAGAGTGGATGGCGAGACTGAAGTGCGCAAAGCTTCGCACACACGTTCTCCTCCTACCCGGTGGCCTCCCCCGGGCTGGGCCACAGCGTCCCCCCACCCAGGTCTGGGCCCCAGAGCCCACCGTTAACCAGACCCACGGGCTCCTGCCCCTCCAGGCTCCAGCCAGGCCACGTGGAGGATGTGAAGCTCAGACACCTGAACACGCGGAAGGACCCAGGACCACGAGGCCGGGGCCCCAGCATCCAAACAGGGCCACATACAGTGAGACAGGAAGCCCGGAAGCTCCCCCGTGAGGCCACCAGGGTGCAGGGGCTGCTCCCCTCCCCTCCTCCCTGCCGAGCAGGAGCTGGACTTGCCCCCCCGGGGGGAGCCATGCGGGGCTCCAGCAGGCCTCTGCTGCCTGCGTCCCCACGCCCCCTGCCCAGGCTGCTCGCTGTCCTGGGCACTGCCTTCTTAGGGAAGGGCCCAGCTCCGTGGCCTCCAACTCTCCCCTCAGCAAACGAGGTGAAGGTGGCACGTCTCCGTGGGCTCCTTGGATGCCCAGAGGGGCCATGAACCCACCTGACACTGCAGGGCCCGTCCTCCCTACTGCCGGAGGCTGCCCGGTCACACAGCCTTCCCTGCACTTGGCATCTCCAGCCACTCTTTTGCCCCATCTGCTGACTCTGGCGTGGCTTCCAGTTGCTACAGGCCACCATGTGATCACTGCCACTTCTGAAGCCCTCTTCCCAAGCGTGTGCCCTCCGGGGCTTCCTTTCTGTCTGCTGGCTGCTCCCAGCCTCGGCTTCTCCTGAGCTGGGTCTCTCCGTGGCCAGCAGCTCGGGCTGCCCCACGTGCGTCAGCCCCACCCCCACCCCCACGGGCTGCTTGGCGGCCGAGGCGAAGCCAGGGTTGTCAGTGTGGCTTCATGACTTCAGTTGTCTTCCTTCTTCAAAGTCAAGTGCTCTTATTTCAAATATATTAGAGGATAAGTTTGCTGAGCTCCTCAAAAAGTACAGCTGAGATTCTATTGCCATTAGCTGAAGTTTATAGAGTAACCCTGTGAGAACTGACAGCTTTGTTGTGTGGCGTCACCCACCAGGGGCACAGACTGTCTCCCCATTCACAGCCTCTGCCCTTTATCAGGGTCAGAATGTTCCTATATGGGTTAGACAGTCCCTACATAATTCACAGGCGTGTTGCTAGTGCACAGAGAAGCTTCTGATTTTCTTTTTTTCCCTTTATTTTCAAGTGTTACAGACTCAAAAGAATTTGTATGCGCAGTACAGAGCATTCCGGGGTGTCCTTTATCCAGTTGCCCCAGTGACCGCATCTTACGTCGTCAGATCAACTGACGGCATGTGTTAATGTAGCCTTTACTGAAATTGTAGCCGTTTTTAGAAATGGATTCTCCTAAGCGGACCTTGTGTCCAGAAGCTGTGCTGGACCCCCGTCCTCCGAGCTTTCCTGTTGGTTGCGCCTGTTGCTCTGTGTAGCTCTGTCTGTCACCCACACAGAACAGTTTAAACGCCCTGCTCAGGCGTCCCCTGCAGTTCCTTTGACTTCGTAGCTTTGGCCAGGACTTCTGGCACCTTGGACCTTTGTCTTTTTCCCAGTTTCACATGGGCTGGATCTGCAGTCAACGTGCAGCTTCTTCTTTTTCCTGTCTGGCTGGGCTGCCTGCAGACTCGCCAGCTGCCTCGAGGGCTCGGTCATCACGGGGCGTGATCTTGGTCGCTCTGCGGCCCGTGGGAGTTCAGTGCCCTAACTGGGGAGCAAACCCGCGTCCCCTTCCTTGGAAGGCAGCCTCTTAGCCACTGGCCCGGTAGGGCAGCCCCCTCCACTTATACATAACTTTCACCAAGTGAAAACCTTGTCTTCAAGTTGCGGTCTGCTGTTAAGTTTTTCGTTTTAAAAATACAAACGTGCTGCTTGTTCTTGGAGTTACTGAGGTGCTCTGTCCTCATTTAGTTTGTTAAATGCACTAATTTTTCTGGTGTTGAAACTTTCCTTCCTGAGATTAGCTTTACCTCATCACAGTGTATTATTGTCAGTGTTTTGATGGGCTGACCCGCCAGTCTGGCAGTTAGGGTTGCTCATCAAGTTTCCTGAGTGAAATGGACCTACATTTCCTTTGTCTGGTTTTAGAACCAAGGTTTTCCTGTTTCATAAAATGAACACAGAAGCTCTTACCTCTTTTTCGCTTTTTGCAACATCTTGACATGATGAGAAGTCACTGCTTCTGGAAAGTCTCATCAAACTCAGCTGTAAAGTCATCTCCATGAAGACTGTTGGTGAGGGGACATCTTTCAGTATTAGTCTTAAAGTTTTCTGTCTGCCGCGGGGCAGCTCAGTCTGTGCACCCCAACTGCTGAACCTGCGTGCTGTAGCGCCCGAGAGCCGCAGCAAGAGAAGCCCCCGCAGTGAGGAGTCTGAGCTCCGCAGCTAGAGAGCCCCCTCTTGACTCCAATAGCGAAAGCCCACGCACAGCAGGGAGGACCCAGCAGAGCAGAAGAGAGAGAAGTGCAGAACTCGGGCCCGGGCACTGACGGTGCCGCGTCCTCATCGCCAGCTGCCAGGGGATTCCTGATGGGCTGGTTTTATCAGTCCAGTCCAGTCGCTCAGTCGTGTCTGACTCTTTGCGACCCCGTGGACTTCAGCATATCACCTGTCCATCACCAACTCCCAGCTCAGTTCAGTTCAGTCCAGTCGCTCAGTCGTGTCCGACTCTTTCCGACCCCGTGAACCGCAGCACGCCAGGCCTCCCTGTCCATCACCAACTCCCAGAGTCCACCCAAACCCATGTGCATTGAGTCGGTGATGCCATCCAACTATCTCATCCTCTGTCGTCCCCTTCTCCTCCTACCCTCAATCCCTCCCAGCATCCGGGTCTTTTCAAATGAGTCAGCTGTTTGCATCAGGTGGCCAAAGTATTGGAGTTTCAGCTTCAGCATCAGTTCTTCCAGTGAATATTCAGGACTGATTTCCTTTAGGATGGACTGGTTGGATCTCCTTGCAGTCCAAGGGAC
>SJYF01000358.1:606408-619726 GCA_006410515.1 Procapra przewalskii
CGCAGAGCAGAATCTAGTCAGTATTGTCCTGCGCCCCTCGCCCTGGGTTTCCTGAAACTGGCTGTCAAGTTCAGGCTCTGGATGCCTCAATGTGGGCATCCATTATTGATCTATCTGCCTATCCTAACGTCAAACCACCTGCTTTAATTCCAGTAACTTCATAAGTCACTATTTCTCTGTTTTTTTCTTCAAGATGTGTTCAGGGTTTCTTGGACTTTGGCATTTTTAGAATCGTTAATTTACCCCTCCCCCAACACACACACACACACACACACACACAAACACACACACACACACACACACACACACACACACACACAGGAGTCCTGCTGTGTGGTTCCACTGAATATATAGATTAGATGGGAAGAGAATTAGTATCTTAGTGCTCAGCATCCTGATCAGGAACATCAGCTCTCTCAGTCTTGTCGGCAAGGCTCCCACTTTTAGTTGCAAGTCTGAACGACCTCCTTGTTAGGCTCCTCCCGGATGGTCCAGTCTTCACCCTGCTGTGGATGCATTTGTGAGCTCCATTTGCTAACTGTCTCTCAGTTCAGTTCAGTTGCTCAGTCGTGTCCGACTCTTTGCGACCCCATGAACTGCAGCACGCCAGGCCTCCCTGTCCATCACCAGCTCCCGGCGTTCACTCAGACTCACGTCCATCGAGTCCGTGATGCCATCCAGCCATCTCATCCTCTATCGTCCCCTTCTCCTCCCGCCCCCAATCCCTCCCAGCAGCAGGGTCTTTTCCAATGAGTCAACTCTTCACATGAGGTGGCCAAAGTACTGGAGTTTCAGCTTTACCATTAGTCCTTCCAAAGAACACCAGGACTGATCTCCTTTAGAATGGACCGGTTGGATCTCCTTGCAGTCCAAGGGACTCTCAAGAGCCTTCAGCAACACCACAGTTCAAACACATCAATTCTTCGGCACTCAGCTTTCTTCACAGTCCAACTCTCATATCCATACATGACCACTGGAAAAACCATAGCCTTCACTAAACGGACGTTTGTTGGCAAAGTAATGTCTCTGCTTTTGAATATGCTATCTAAGTTGGTCGTAACTTTCCTTCCAAGGAGTAAGCGTCTTTTAATTTCATGGCTGCAATCACCAACTGCAGTGATACTGGAGCCCCCCAAAATAAAGTCTGACACTGTTTCCACTGTTTCCCCATCTATCTCCCATGAAGTGATGGTTATACAAATACAGTTGAGTTCATTTTCCTGCCTTGGTGGTTGGTGACCTTAGTAAACATACTTAACTAATTCTAACAGTTAAATGTCTTACATACACAGTCATCACCTGCAGATCTTTTCAGTCTTTGTACCTCTTATTTCCTTTTCTTGTACTATTGCATGGGCTAGCACTTTGAGTATAATGTTGAGTAGATGTGATATAGTGGACATCTTTTTTTTGTTTCTAAACTCCAGAGGAAAGTGTTCAGTGTTTCACCATGAAGTATGATGTTGCTATAAGTTTAAAAAAAAAAAAAAGCCAGGATTTACTTTTCCATATTTCTTTAGCTATCAAATTTTCTTTGGCAAATTTATTCAAAATACTAATTTTCATTTTAGAACTGAATTTATATTTCCATAACAGTTGTCCTAAATGGATCCAGGTTCACCAGGATACCTTCCTCTAAGCCCCATTGGCTAATATTGCTTAGTATGTTTTGTCATTCACAAAAATTATGAGTTAAACACCTATAAATTCTTGCTGCTTTAAGTTTGAAAGGAAGTTCCCTTTTATTCCTGGTTTACTGAGAGTTTTAAAATGAACAGTTATTACATTTAATCATGTTTTCTTCTGCATATTTTTATTTACTGTATCAATGGATTATGTTATGGATTTTCAAATATTAGCAACCTTTGTATTCTTAGAACTCTAATCATAATTTTGTTTGTATTCTGATGCTTTGCTGGGCCATATTTTCATCACTGTACAGTTCTCATCATTTCCACTTGATTTCTCCTTTGAGCCATGCTTTATTTTTAAAGTGTGCTGCTTAATTTTTTGGGCTCCATATCACTGCAGATGGTGACTGCAGCCATGAAATTAAAAGACGCTTACTCCTTGCAAGAAAAGCTATGACCAACATAGACAGCATATTAAAAAGCAGAGACATTACTCTGCTGACAAAGGTCCATCTAGTCAAAGGTATGGTTTTTCCAGTAACATGATGGATGTGACGACTGGACTATAAAGAAAGCTGAGCGCCGAAGAATTGATGCTTTTGAACTGTGGTGTTGGCGAAGGCCCTTGAGAGTCCCTTGGACTGCAAGGAGATCCAGCCAGTCCATCCGAAAGGAAATCAGTCCTGAATATTCACTGGAAGGACTGATGCTGAAGCTGAAATTCCAATACTTTGGCCACCTGATGCGAAGAGCCGACTCATTGGAAGAGACCCTGATGCTGGGAAAGATTGAAGGCAGGAGGAGAAGGGGACGACAGAGGAGGAGATGGCTGGATGGCATCAACGACTCAATGGACATGAGTTTGAGTAAACTCCGGGAGGTGGTGATGGACAGGGAGGCCTGGCGTGCTGCGGTCCATGGGGTCGCAGAGTCAGACAGGACTGAGCGACTGAACTAAACTGAATTTTTGAACGTTTAGAAAAATTCCTAGTTACCATTTTGTTATTAATTTCTAGTTTCTTTCAGTGGTAAAGAATTTAATCTGTATCATTTTGATCCACTGAAGTTTGCGGAGGCCCTGTGACCCAGTATGTGATTTGCGTTGGAAGAGGTGTGTGAAGAGACAGTGTGTCCTCAGCCGTGGATTTGGTTTCTGCGCGTCACTGAGGGCTGATTGGCTCGAGTCTGCTATATTTTAATGACTCTTCGTTTGTGCTTTGCTTTTCTGCACCTGTGCTCAGCCACTGCAGCCCCGTCTGACTCTGCGTCTCTATGGACGGTAGCTCGCCAGGCTTCTCTGTCCATGCGATCTCCAGGCAAGAATGCTGGCCTGGGCTGCCACGCCTTCTTCCAGTAGATCCTCCTGACCCGGGGCTGCACCTCCTGTCTCACGGCTCCTGCACTGGCAAGCGGGGTTTTACTACTAGAGCCCCCTGGGAGCCCTTCCTTTACTGAGACAGATGGTTCACTGAAGTATCTCAGTATGAATTTGAATTTTCTATGTCTTTTTTTAAAAAATCTCTGTCCACTTGTGTTTTTATATCTTTGAAGCTTTATTCTTAAGTGCATACACACTTGGAAGCTCATGAAATGTCTCTGAGGGCTGGCTGCGAGCCTCGGGGGCTGGACACGGGATTAGGCTGCTCTCTCCTGAGTCGGAACGTGACTGGTGTGGTCTTGCCTTTGCCTTTACGTGTGTTTTTCTTTTACAGAATTAGAACCAGACGTTTCCCAAGACTTGGTTTCTCCCCCCAGATCAGACAGATTCAAAATAGCAAAACAGCTAACGGACAAGGCAATCAAGGTAAATACTCTCTGGGGCTCAGTGGGGATGGGTTCTTTTTAAGAATGGAATTCATTTTGGAGTATGTAGAGCGCGTCCGTAGCCTGTGGCGTGCCCTGCAGCTGGGGTGTGCCCCAGCGTGAGGCTCATGCCAGAGTTACTTTATATTACACCCTTACTTTTGAACTAAGTGATACTTTTGAAATGCAAAAAGTGTAGACACATACACGGTAAAAAATCTCTCCTGCTACCACGTGGCCAGTGTGTCCCCCTCATGTGACTGCAGCTGTGGACACACGTCTCAGACAAGGGACAGACTCCTGGTGACACACAAAACCCTCCCGCCCTCGGCCCAGGCCCCCCGAGCAACGTGCTGAGGATGCGTGTGCGTGAGAGGAGTTCTGGTGCTCGTATGGGGCCCTGGGGACACCCACCCACGTCCCCAAGGGAGAAGCCCACCTTTCGTCAGAATGGGAGCATCTGGGGGGAATAATGAACTCCGGGAGTTGGTGATGGACAGGGAGGCCTTGCGTGCTGCGACTCATGGGGTCGCAAAGAGTCGGACACGACTGAGCGACTGAACGGAACTGAACTGAAGGAAGGGCAAGCATTCTTCAGATGGTTCCACAGCTTCCACTCTGAGAACGTGATTCTCTTCTTTCTCGTGCATTCACCGTGCTCAGGCCAGGACCGTGGGGAAGCACGAGAAATCCCACACACGGTGACTTGGAAACGCGCTCTATAGTTGCATTTCAGTAGATTTCATTTTGTAGTATTTTTGATGAGATACAGTTGAAAGTATTTAACAATTTGTACTATTTTCATTGATAGTGGGTTACTTAAAAGTATAGCTCTTAATTTCTAGACTGGCAGATTATTAAAATCCTAAAAGATGATGCTGTTAAAGTGCTGCACTCATTGCATCAGCAAATTTGGAAAACTCAGCAGTGGCCACAAGACTGGAAAAGGTCAGTTTTCATTCCAGTCCCAAAGAAAGGCAATGCCAAAGAAGCTCAAACTACTACGCAGTTTCACTCATTTCACATGCTAGCAAGGTTATGCTCAAAATCCTTCCAATTAGACTTCAGCAATATGTGAACTGAGAACTTCCAGGTGTACAAGCTGGGTTTAGAAAAGGTAGAGGAACCAGAGATCAAATTTCCAACATTTGCTGGATCATAGAGAAAGCAAGGAAATTCCAGAAAAACATTTACTTCTGCTTCATTGACTATGCTAAGCCTCTGACTGTGTGAATCACAGCAAACTATGAAATATTCTTAAAGAGAAGGGAATACCAGACCACCTTACCTGCTTCCTGAGAAACGTGTATGCAGGTCAAGAAGCAGAAGTTAGAACTGGACATGAAACAATGGATTGGTTCAAAATTGGGAAGGAGTACATCAAGGCTGTATGTTGTCACCCTGCTTACTTAACTTACCTGCAGAGTACATCATGCAAAATGCCTGACTGGATGAATCACAAGCTGAAATCAAGATTGCTGGGAGAAATATCAATAGCCTCAGATATGCAGATGACACCACCTTATGGCCGAAAGCAAAGAGGAACTGAAGAGCTTCTTTATGAAAGTGAAAGAGGAGAGTGAAAAAGTTGGCTTAAACCTCAACATTCAGAAAACGAAGATCATGGTATCCAGTTCCATCACTTCACGGCAAGTAGATGGGGAAGCAATGGAAACAGTGATAAACTTTACTTTGGGGGGCTCCAAAATCACTGCAGATGGTGACTGCAGCCATGAAATGAAAAGACGCTTACTCCTTGGAAGAAAAGTTATGACCAATCTAGACAGTATATTAAAAAGCAGAGACATTACTTTGCCGACAAAGGTCCATGTAGTCAAAGCTACAGTTTTTCCAGTGGTCGTGTACAGATGTGAGAGTTGGACCATAAAGAAGGCTGAGTGCCAAAGAACTGATGCTTTTGAAGACTTGGACAGCACAGAGATCAAACCAGTCAATCCTAAAGGAAATCAACCCTGAATATTTGTTGGAAGGACTGATGCTGAAGATGAAACTCCAGTACTTTGGCCACCTGATGTGAAGAACTGACTCATTGGAGAAGACCCTGATTCTGAGAACGATTGAAGGCGAAAGGAGAAGGGGACGACAGAGGATGAGATGATTAGATACCATCCCCGACTCCATGGACGTGAATTTGAGCAAGCTCTGGGAGATAGTGGAGGACAGAGGAGCCTGGCGTGCTGCAGTCCTTGGGTCGCAAAGAGTCGGACCTGGCTGAGCAGTCGACTGGGCAACAATGAAGGAGGCTGCCTCTGGCTATTTTGTTACTGGTTTCTGGCTGATTAACCGTGGCTGAGCCTGTAATTGGCATAATGTATTTCTGTTGAAATGTATTCAGGCCTGCTCTCTGCCCAGCGTTGTGTTAATCTATATGGATGTTGGTGTAGAGGGCTCTGCTCGCAGTCATCAGGGAAGAGGTGTTCATTTGAGCTCCTCAGGTCCTCCTGACTTGAGGGGTTTGCTTCCGTGTTTTGTCTCTGTGTTCCTTAATTTCCTGAGAGGAGCATGTTAAATTTCCTGGTGTAATTGTGGACTTGTCTGCTTGTGTTTCTCCCAGTTTTTGCTGCATGTAATTTATAGCTCCGCTAACGGGTGCAGACAAATGTATTATGCCAAGTGGAATGTTTGCTTCGCATTGCGCGGTGCTTTTCTTCACTTTAGTGATGTATATTTGTCGCAAAGCTTACTCTGTTTCATACTTGGATCATTTTATTCTCTGCCTATCTGTAGGCTTGTGCTTTTGATTCTCTCTTGTGAACAGCATAGATTGAGATAAGAAAAAGATGTAGTCTGGCACTTCCGACCTTTTCGCTGGAGCATTTTGTGTGTCTGTCCGTAATTCAAGTGCTGGCACGTTCCCGGGGGTCTCATCCATTTGTTTTCTGCTCATTTTTCCTCTCCTTCCCTGCCTCCTTGTGGACTGGCCCCTTTTAGGATTGCGTTTTCCCTCTCGTGTTAGTCTTGTGCTCCGTGCTCCCTTCTGTTCTGCATGCTGTTGGCTTGTTACAGTCAGTCCAGTTTTCTGGAGTCGTTCAGTCTGACCCTAGCTCAGCAGAGACCCTGGGGGTGTGGGCGGGGGTCTTGCCGGAGCTGTGGGCGCAGAGACTGCTGCCGTCATCACCCCTCACCGCGGCCCCTGTCACCCTGCGGTGGAGCAGGCCAGGCTCCGGATCCGTGCTCTGAGCAGAAGGAGCCCCGCGGTCCCCCGAGGGGCCGCTGGAGCTGGGCTGCCAGCGTCTGGCCACAAGCCCACACGTCCTTGGCAGGTGGTCCTCGTCCTCCTGCCAGTGCTGTGTGACGGACCGCCACGGCCTCTGCTTAGACGCACCCGCGTGCTATCTCCTGGCTCCTGTGGGCCAGGGTCTGGGTCGGGCCCTCTGCTCAGCGTCTGTCGAGGCACTGAGCTGGCGGGTCGCATCTGCAGGCCCACAGCGGGAGGAACCCCTCGGAGCTCTCTCAGCTTGTCGGCAGGATTGATTTCCCTGAGACTGTAGAACGTGCGGCACCTTCAGAGCCAGCAGCCGGGAGAGGCTGTCCCTGCTGTTCTCCATTTCTGACCCTCTTTTCAGGGGCACCCCTAATTAGGCCAGGCCCACCCAGGGTCACCTGCCTTTCGAATTCAGAGTCTAATTAGGGACCCCCTGAGTCTGAGCTGCCTCCCGCTCCTGCCCCGTCCTGCTCTCACAGGCTCACGAGGCCCTGGGCTCACTGCTGCCCATGGCCCTGGTCCCCGCCGCTGCCCACGAGCTGTGTCCAGGTGGGTCCTCAGCGGCGTGGGCCCGGGCCCCAGCATGACCGTCCCTCTCCTTGCTCGACGGTCTGCTGGGAAGCAGAGGGTTGTCTGCCTCTGCCTGGCCCCAGGCAGCTGGCTCATCCCCACAGTAGTGGGCGGGGTCCCCCATCCCTGGCACTGGCCCTGGGTGGGGGCACCGCCCCTCTGGCCCCTCCCAGGCATCTGACTGCCTCCCCCACCCCTCCTCAAACCTCAAGTACCTCTCCGTCCCCAAATGTGCGGGCCAGTCACCTTTGCCCAGGAAAGAAAGAGCGCACAGGTCCCGGGCCCGCCCCGAGGCCGCCTTTCAGACCTCGCCCTGCCCCGAGCTGAGGTCTGAGCCTCCAGAAGCCCCAAGGTCCTGTCTGTGCCTCCTCTGGGTGAGTGTGAGCAAGGCCCCCACACCCGGGGCCATGGACACAGAGCAGACGCGGGCCTGCCTGGGGGCTGCCTGCCCCGCCCTGGCGGCTGCCCTGACTCGCAGAGCAGAATGGAGCGTCTTCCCACCAGGCCCGTCCCTCATCCGGACTGCAGACTCCTCTTACAGGGACAGGTTAACTTGTTTTCCGTTCTTTAATTTCAAATACACTTGCAATTTGAGGAAAAGAAGATCTTCTCCATCTGCGGACACTATCCCGTGATCCGGGCCGCCCTGCGGAGGAAGGGCTGGGTGGAAAAGAAGCTCCACTTCCTGACCAGCCTCATGCCGAGCGTCGACGGCGACAGGGAGGGGGTGCCGGGTAGAGTATCGGCGTGTGTGTTCTGCGTGAAATGCGTGTGCTGTCACGGAGACCCAGAGTGCGTGGGCGGACCCACCATGCGGAGCTGCGGGCCCTGCGCTGTGGCTCTCCCCGGGAGAGGGTCTGGCCCCTTGGCCCTGCCCCAGGCGTCCAGCCAGCGATGAGCCCTTTCAAACCCTGGTTCTGGTCACTTCCAGGTATCTCCCCATCCACGTCCAGGCTCCCCGTGCCCGGACGTTGTCCACTGTCTGTCGGCGGCTTGGCCCTCGAAGGCCCTCTTCTGGGCCCAGCTCCCTCCTGGCCCCTGCTTGGCCCCCTGCCACACTTGCTCTGCCTGGCCCTCCCCGAGCCCAGCCAGGCCTGTGCCCCCTCCCCACAGAGCCTGCACCCTCTTGGCTCCAGGGTCTCCACTCGGCCTGCACGCGGTTCACAGTCCAGGTCCGTTCAGTGGACACTCGAGGAGGGTACCACGGCCCAAGCCTGACTTAGCCCAGCTCCTCATGGGGCCCGTGGGGGCGCTGCTATGCCCTGGGCCTGGTGGTGGGCCTGGCTGTGGTCAGTGACTCTCTGATTTCCTGTATGTTGTGTTTGCAGAAAACAAATGTGCTGAAGGCAAAGAGAATCAAGATGTGGCTTTGGAGAAAGCAGACGACATCCACGATGTGATGGTAGGTCCCCGTGGGCTCGTGGGGAGCCTTGGCCAGACGTTTACCTCCTCTGTGCCGCATCCTGGGAGGCGGGGGCGGCGGCAAAGCCCCAGTCACACCCAGCTTGGAGGACGCGCCTTTGTACATGTGCCCTGTGTGTCCACGTGAGCCTCCCCATGTGCCCGTGTCTGTGCTCCCGTGTGAGCAGACGAGCTGAGCCTGCCATCTGTGGAGACCCCGAAGGTCGGGGTTGCACAGCCCCCAGGCTGCGATGGTGGAGGTGCAGTGTGCTGCACCTGGGACTGGGCTCTCAGGCCTCGATGCCGGCTGGGTGGCAGGTCAGCCGTCATGGGCTGGGCAGAGCTGGCGGTGGACAGGGAGGCAGTTGCGTGGGGTTGTGGGAGGCTGCTGGCAGGTAACGGAGGGTCGCTGAGACTCAAGGGGAGAAAAGAAAGTTAAAACCAGGCCAGAAAGCGTGCACTGTGAGGAGAATGGGATGCATTGACCACACTGACGTGCAGAGCTGCTGGCCCCCAGAAAACCGTGTGAACAGAGCAAAGACCAGTCACTCGGAGAGAACTTTGCAGGGCGTGTGACTGCCCAGATCTGCTGCTCAGAGTACGTGAAGTGCCCGCCCACCAGAAGAGGATGTTGATCGAATGGAAAACGGGCAAGGGCCTGACAGGCCGGTGGGCGCATCATGCCTGTTCCTGGCGCGGATCCCTTTCTGCGAAAGTAGAGCATGAGGCTGGGGAGGTGCTGTGGGTCCGGGGTGTGGGGAGCCTGGGGAGCAGGAGTGTTAGCTCTGGACCGGAGGCGGGCTTCCGCTCGGGCGCCTGGGCGGCCCCTACGCTCTCTATACGTCTGTCTGCGATGCTCCATCACGCCCTGCAACAGATGAGATTCACTTGGGAAAGCGGCTGCAGGAGCTGCCACATCCCTCTGAGAGCAGGAGGAAGGACCAAGGGCTTGAGCCCGAGTCCAGGGACCCGGGTCCGGTGAGCTTTGGAAGTGGCGTTGGCAGCCTGGCCCCAGTAGGGGCCCCTGGCCCGGCCCCAGCCCACCCCCGGCAGCAGCCCCGTGTGATGGTATGCGGCTCAAGAGGGGCTGACCTGAGCCGCGGGCATGCCGTCTGCGGACGTGACCCAAAGGGTCCTCTCCACGGCGTCCGGCTCACGTCCAGGAGCAGGATCGTGGAGAATCTTTTCCCTTCCTCATCTCTCTTTGTTTGGTTAGATTTTCTGACCAAGCAGAAGAGCGCAGGCACCAAGGATGCCCAGTCTTGCTTCAGCCGCAGTCCTGGGCCCTTGCGCTCTGATGGCTCGGGGCAGCAGAGGAGCCCGCGTCCTGGCGGCCGGGGAGGGGGCTCCCCTGGGGCCGCGGCCAGCGTGTCCCGCAGCCAGCACCTGTGGGGCGGGCAGCATAGACCCCGCTTGCTGCCCCTGCCGCCCAGAGTCCAAGCCCCCCGTCCCCTTGCGGGGGAAGCCCTGTGTGGTCACGGCGGCTCCACACCGGCCGGCGCGAGGCCCTCGAGGAACATGCGAGGCTGCCCTCAGGACTGGAGCCGCATAGAAACCACACGTGCTTCTCAACCTAAACCCTGAGCCCTGAGCCCTGAGCCCTGGGCCTGCCCCACCCTCAGAGACGTGGGCCTTGGATGCTGGGTACTGATAAAGGTTCCTTCTTGCCAGTCCAGGTTGGTAAAGAATGAAACGCCCTACTTCCTCTGGACAATCAAAAGGGACGCCATCAACTATCGCAGCCTGAGCTGCGACCAGATGCTGAACCACTATGGGAAGACGGCGTCCTTCACTACCAAGGTGAGTGGGGGACTTGGGCAGGCTCAGGGCAGGAGGGCAGCGCCCTGCCTCCTGAAATGCCAGCACCTCCAGAGCTGGACAGTCCCACGGGGCGCCGGTCACCTCGGGCCTCCTCCCCAGGACTGGAAGCTCCTGGCCTGGCCAGAGGCTGCCTGGCATCTGTGCCCAGAGGCGCTTGGCACTGCTCCCTGTAAACCTCCGCAGAGCCTCTGCGTCTCCCACCGTGTCCCTTGGTAGGCCCAAGGCCACAGAATCACTCTCCTCTGGGCTGCAGGGCAAGCCCCAGACAGGACCAGTGACTGCTGCCCCCACAGCCTGGCCTGGGCCCTGGCCTGGGCCCTGAAGCGGCTCTGGGTCGGTGGGGTGGCGGGGTGGGCCACCCTCACCTGCGTTGTGACTTCCAGCTGTTGGGGGCACTCCCACCCACTTCTCACCCTCACTCACTTTCAGCCACCGGCCACCCCAGGCAGCCATACCCCATGTACCCTGAAGGCTGAGGCTGGGGTGGGGCCAGCTGGGACAGAGGCCTGCACGTGCCCCTTGGCAGCAGGGGGCCGTCCCTCAACAGTCAGAGATGACACGGGGAGTGGGATGAGGCCCCTGGCTGCCCGTGGTGCTCCCCCCAGGCATCCTCACCAGGCCTCAGGCCACTGGTGTGCTTCTGGGCTGGGGGCTGCCTGCAGGGGCCCAGTGGGCCTGGGGTCCCTGCAGAGACCCCAGGCAGTAATGGCCTCATGGCTCCAGGGCGGGGGCCCATTTCCCTAGACGGGCTGCCGGGCTGGGCCTGCCTAACCACGAGTGTGGCGTCAGGCAGGCACAGTGTTGGGGGGGCACACTGTGGACCGGGGCGCTCCCTTCTCGGCCCCTCCCAGCTGGAGGCTGAGCATGCAGGGATGGGGGGTGGATGCGGCACCCTCTGCCCTGGACACTCCCAGACGGCCCTGTCCATCCTCGGGCCTGCCGCAGCCGCCACTGACGACAGGGTGAGCCCGAGGCCCTGGCCAGCTCACGGGTGACCTGGGTGTTTGGCCAGTTGGCTGGGCGGCGGAGGGGCTGGGGGCCAGGGAGGGTCTGCTCCCTGAGGTGCCCACTGAAGCCGGCGCCACCCGGCCAGGCCCATGGGCTCTCAGACCGGCCTAGCGGGCCTGGCGCAGCCTGCGGGCCTGACGTGCCGCTGTCTCCGGAGATCGGGCTGTGTGTGAGCATGCGGAGCCTGCCGTGGTACGTCCAGGCCAACCCCGACACCTTCTTCCCACGCTGCTACAGCCTCTGCACCGAGAGCGAGAAGCAAGAGTTCCTGGGTGAGTGGGGCCGGGAGACCTGGGGCCTCTCTGTGGCCTGGCCCCCGCCCGCAGGACGGGCCTCAGGGCTGGAGGTGGGCCAGGCCAGTTCCATCTCAACCCTCAGCTCTGTCTCTGGGCTGGGGGACAAAGGCTGCTCCCTGGTTGGACCTGCCCAGGGGCACGGGAGAGAGGACAGGACGGGGCAGGCAGGGCGTCGCATGGGGGTGCCAGTGTCTCCTGAGCACCCATCTGGGGGGCCGTGGAGATGCGGCCGCTGTCCAGCACACTGCCCTGCGCCCGGCCCCCAGGCTGGCCCCCAGGAGTGAGTGGCTGGATGCAGGCCAGGAGGGTCAGTGGGGGACTGTGGGCGGGGCCTTGCGAGAGCAGGTGTGGGCAGAGACCCAGGAGGGGAGCGAAGGTGGCAGGCGGGGAGCTCCTGGCCCCAAGCAGGCAGTGTGCCCGCGGGCCTTGGGCTCAGGGCTGTCTGTGCAGCAGGATGGGAAGGGGGCACGTGGCGCTCCGCTTCTGGGTGTCTCCAGGGTGGCCGGAGCTGCTGAGGGGCCCTCCCCTGGGGTGTGGACGGAGCGGGTTTGCTTGAGGAACTGCGGGGATATCTTGCAGACCTCCGGGGGGTCTGAGCTCAGAAGCAGAGGTTTTGTGGCGCCCTCATCAGGAGTGCTGTCAGAGGTGTTAGAGTCTGGAGTCGGGGTGGGGAACAGCCACTGCCCCCCCTGCATGGTGACAGGCGTCTAGAGCCGGCCCCGGGCCCAAGCCTGAGCTTGGGGGACCCTGAGCCACCCGCACTTAGAGCTGGGGACCCAGCTTCCAGGGAGGCCCCTCTTGTGAGGGGGAGAGTGCTGCTGCTGTCCGCAGAGGGCGCTCCTGGAAGGATCCGTCTGTGCAGGGCTGAGGATGCAGGGCAGGCAGAGGTTGTGAGGGTGTCCCCGGACCACGGCCGGGGGGCACAGGAGAGCGGCAGCCAAAGGGGTGCCCGGTTCTGCCTCTGGGCCGGTGGGCAGGTGGATGCGTGGCCGCGGGGTAGGTCCCGGCTGTGAGAGTCGGCTCTGCAGAGGCTGGGGGACGAGGTGGGACGGACCGTGTGGGCGGGGGGCAGTGGGGAGAGCTTGGCCCCCCAGAGGGCCACGAGGCAGGAGCACAGCCCGCACCCCCGGGCAGGACGTCGGGGCTGAGCGTGGCCGGCGCGCCGAGGGCCCGTCCCCGGCGCAGGCAGAGGGGGCGAGGCCTTGTGTCCTTGCAGACGACTTCCGGCGCACGGTGGCCTCCAGCATCCTGAAGTGGGTGGTCAGCCAGCAGAGCAGCAGGAGCAAGCCGCGGAGCAGGAGGGAGGAGGCCCGCGACCGCGGCGCGAGCGGGAAAGGTGCGCTGGTGGGCGGGGCCGCGAGCCGTGGGCGGGGCCGCGAGCCGTGGGCGGGGCCGCGAGCCGTGGGCGGGGCTCCCGGGCGGCTCTGCCCCGCCCCCAGTCCCCGCCCGCAGAATCCGCCGGAAGGCCACTGCCGGCTCACGTCGGAGGTGTGGCCCGCTGTGGGATTAGGCCTACAAGACTCAGATTTAAGTCTTTTTTGGTTGTTATTCACTTGAATAGA
>SJYF01000358.1:675123-686689 GCA_006410515.1 Procapra przewalskii
GTCTTCTCTTGTGTTGTTGGAAGAGGGTGTTTGCTGTGACCAGTGCATTTTCTTGGCAAAACTCTATTAGCCTTTGCCCTGCTTCATTCTGCATTCCAAGGCCAAATTTGCCTGTTTCTCCAGGAGTTTCTTGACTTCCTACTTTTGCATTCCAGTCCCCTATAATGAAAAGGACGTCTTTTTTGGGTGTTAGTTCTAAAAGGTCTTGTAGGTCTTCACAGAACTAGGAATGAGTGAGTGAGTGAGTGAAGTCGCTCAGTCGTGTCCGACTCTTTGTGACCCCATGAACTGTAGCTTGCCAGGCTTCTCTGTCCATGGGATTCTCCAGGCAAGAATACTGGAGTGGGTTACCATTTCCTTCTCCAGGGGATCTTCCCAACCCAGAGATCGAACCTGGGTCTCCCGCATTGGAGGCAGACGCTTTAACCTCTGAGCCAGCAGGGAGAGCTAGGAAACCAGACCGCAAAGCACGTCCACCCACCAGCGACAGCAGAGGGCGCTGTGTGCCGCGAGGACAGCAGAGCCCAGACTGCGGCTGAAAGCTCGGAATCCATTCACGGAACGGTGGCCAAGGGGGCCTATGGGCACAAGCCCCAGGCGAGTTTATGATAATAAAAACAGAATGAGGGACAGAATGAGGCCCCGACAGGCGAAGGCAGCGCGCCAGAACACCCCCAAAACCCACAGCTGTATCTTTTCATTTCAAAGTGGTTTAAAATAGCCAGTTCAGTTCAGTAGCTCAGTCACGTTCAGACTCCCTGCCACCCCACGGACTGCAGCACGCCAGGCCTCCCTGTCCCTCACCGACTCCTGGACCTTACTCAGACTCGTGTCCGTCGAGTCCATGATGCCATCCAACCACTTCATCCTCTGTCATCCCCTTCTCCTCCTGCCTTCAATCTTTCCCAGCATCAGAGTCTTTTCAGATGAGTCAGCTCTTCACATCAAGTGGCCAAAGTATTGGAGCTTCAGCCTTAGCATCAGTCCTTCCAATGAATATTCAGGACCGATTTCCTCTAGGATGGACTGATTTGATCTCCTCGCAGTCCAAGGAACTCTCGAGTCTTCTCCAACACCACAGTTCAAAAGCATCAATTCTTCGGGGCTCAGCCTTCTTTTTGGTCCAACTCTCACATCCATACATAACTACCGGAAAAACCATAGCTTTGACTAGACAGACCTTTGTTGGCAAAGTAGTCTCTGCTTTTTAATACGCTGTCTAGGTTAATCAGAGCTTTTCTTCAAAGGAGCAAGCGTCTTTTAATTTCATGGCTGCAGTCACAATCTGCAGTGATATTGGACCCCAGGAAAATAAAGTATGTCACTATTTCCATTGTTTCCTCATATATTTGCCATGAAATGATGGAACCAGATGCCATGACCTTCGGTTTTTGAATGTTGACTTTTAAGCCAGCTTTTTCACTTTCCTCTTTCACTTTCATCAGGAGGATCTTTAGTTCTTTGATTTCTGCCATAAGGATGGTATCATCTGCATATCTGAGGTTGTTGATATTTCTCCCGGCAATCTTGATTCCTGCTTGTGCTTCCTCCAGTCAGGCATTTCACATGATGTACTCTGCAGATAAATTAAATAAGCAGGGTGACAATATGCAGCCTGACGTACTCCTTTTCCTATTTGGAACCGGTCCATTGCTCCACGTCCGGTTCTAACCGTTGCTTCTTGACCTGCATACAGGTTTCTCATGAGGCAGGTGAGGTGGTCTGGTATTCCCATCTCTTGAAGAATTTCCCACAGATTGTTGTGATCCACACAGTCAAAGGCTTTAGCATAGTCAATAAAGCAGAAGTAGATGTTTTTCTGGAATTCTCTTGCTTTTCGTATGATCCAACAGATACTGGCAATTTGGTCTCTGGTTCCTTTGCCTTTTCTAAATCCAGCTTGAACATTGGGAAGTTCTCAGTTCGCATATTGTTGAAACCTGGCTTGGAAAATTTTGAGCATTACTTTGCTAGCATATGAGATGAGTGCGATTGTGCAGTAGTTTGAGCATTCTTTGGCATTGCCTTTCTTTGGGATTGGAATGAGAACTGACCTTTTCCAGTCCTGTGGCCACTGCTGAGTTTTCCAAATATGCTGGCACTTTAACAGCATCATCTTCTAGGATTTGAAATAGCTCAGCTGGAACTCCATCACCTCCAGCAGGTTTGTTCGTAGTGACGCTTCCTAAGGCCCACTTGACTTCATATTCCAGGATGTCTGGCTCTAGGTGAGTGATCACACCATCATGGTTATCTGGGTCATGAAGATCTTTTTTGTACAGTTCTTCTGTGTATTCTTGACACTTCTTCTTAATATCTCCTGCTTCTGTTAGGTTCATACCATTTCTGTCCTTTATTGAGCCCATCTTTGCATTAAATTTCAGAAGACTCAAGAAAGCTGATAAAGATGTTAAAGAACAATAGGAACAAAAGTTAGGAAATTTCAGAAATGAGGTGCCAGCACTTGGGCTTAAAAGTAAAGAAAAATCCCTGCAGAAATGAAGACTGTGTTAGAAGCAGTGAGTAGACCCAATGTTAAATGCCTTGAGAGAAATAGAAGGTGAAAAGGGGATTTTTTTTTTAAATCAAAAAGTGTCACCCCTCACTGTGCTTGAGTAGACTCCAGGAGCGGGTGGCGGACAGGGAGGCCTGGCGTGCTGCTGCGGCCCATGGGGTCGCAAAGAGTCAGATGTGACTGAGCGACTGAGCTGAACTGAGCTGTTAGTACAGGGAACTGTACTTAATATTCTGTGATAAACCATAATGAAAAAGAAAGCCTTTCAAAAAATAATGTATCTATATGTATAACGGAATCACTTTGCTATACAGCAGAAATTAACGCGACATTGTGGATCAACTATATTTCAATTAAAACGAGACTACAAGGGACTTCCGCGATGGCACAGTGGACAAGAATCCAAGGCAGGGTTCAGTCCCTGGTCCCGGAAGATCACACGCACCTCAGAGCAGCAAAGCCCGCGCACCACAGTTCCTGAGCCGGCGCTCTGGGCCCCTGCGGCGCGGCTCCTGAGCCGGCGCGCTGCAGCTGCTGAGCCGGCGTGCCCTGGAGCCCGTGCTCCACAACCAGAGAAGCCAGAGCAACGAGCAGCCCACACACCGCAGCATAGAGGAAGCCCCACTCACCACACTGAGAGGAAAGTCCGCGCACAGTCACGAGGACTCCGTGCAAGCAAAAATAAGTAAAGAAATAAAAATGTTGAGAGAAGAATACAAGTAAGGTTGGCAAAGAAAAACAATCAAAAGAGATGAAATGACGTGCCAATAATAGAAGATGCTGCAGATAGACAAAGAAAGTCCAGAGTGCGGGTGCTGTGAGCCCCTGGAGAAAACCGAGCCGCAGAGCAGAGACGCAGAACTGCAGCTCCGGACAGCAAACAGCCCCAACACGAGCCGTTGACCTGGAGAGGAACAGCCCCGAAGACGCAGCGCAAAAACTCACTCAACAAAACGGGTGGATGTCAAAGTGAAAAATCTTTGGGCATCTAAGCAAAAAGAACTTAGCAATTCAAAATGCAAAGGAAGGTACATCAGATTTTTCAAAGAGCTACATTCTGCCCCAGAAGAGAGCGGTCAGCAAAACCACAGCGCTTCGTTTCATGACTCTAGACGCCGCTCGGTGTCGCGATCGCGAAACTCGCTAAGAGGCCAGACCTTAATTAATCCAACCGCAAAAAGACAATTATGTGACTTGCTATGGCTGCTTTTGCTACAGCAGCAGCGATGACAGCGGAGAAATGCGCCAGACCAGCATGCCGTCCTCCTTAAGGAGCACCAACCACGAGACCCCGGGAGGGGTCGGATGGGAAACGGGGTGAAGATCTAATGCAAGGCTGTTTGCAACACGGAGAGCCCGAGTGGAAGGGGAGGCGGGGCGGTATTCACAGCCGAGCCCGGCCGTGGAGGCAGGCCGGCCGTGAGCACCAGGAGAGACGGTCGAGTCTGTGCAGACAGGTTTCCACCCTCTCCAGCCCGCCCAGCGGGGAGTGCTGCGGCCTAGACAGTTTCACGGAGAAAGGAGGTGCTGAGGCCCTGTGCAGAAAGTGCGGTGGACCTCCACTCGGAGCTGGCAAGCAGGAGGGCTGCCCGAGGCTCCGCTCTAAAGCGGCTGGGGCCCTGGGGAGGCTCCTGGACCGTGGGTGGCCCTGTGGAGGCTCCTGGACCGTGGGTGGCGTGCGTCTCTTCCGGCCCTCCCCCTGGATGCTCTGTTTATCTCTCAGCGTCTGCTCCAGGGAGTTCCCTGGCCATCCAGCAGTCAGGGCTCTGTCTTTCCCTGCTTGGGCCGGGGCTTGTCCCTGGGAGAGAACCTAAGATGCTACAGGCCATGCAATGTGGCCAAAAAAAAAGTCCGCTCCGTGCCCCTGAGAAATGACTCCTGGCCGTCCCTTGGCTGAGGATTCAAGCAACTCCCCGCAGACCAGACCAGGTTCCCTTTGTTTCTCAGTGGAACCAGGAGTGACCTGTGACTATCGGGACCATTTCTAAGTCGTGGACTGAGGTTCCTTGGATCTGCCTGGGTGCAGACCAGCGCTGGGAGCCCGCGGAGGCTGCAGGCTCTCCAGGAAGCTCCCTGTCCCTGCCCTCCTGCCGGGCCCAGGGTCACAGGAGGCAGCAGGCTTCCCCCCGGCCCGTCAGTGAGATGGGGCAGCCCTGGGCCCCCTGGCCCGGCCGAGCCTCAGCATCCTGCCCACCCCACCCTGCTTCCTCAGCTCTCACGGGTTTGGGGAAGTTTTTTCACGTGTATGTTTTCACACATGTAAGTTGTCTATGCCTATGTTTCCCACATGTATGTGTTTACAGGTCTATGTTCCACGTGTTTTACACATATGTTTTCACGTGCATGATTTCACATGTGAGTTTTTAACATGCATTTTTTCCCTCCAGCTCTGTTAGCTGTTCTCAGTAGAACCAGTCCAGACAGCACAGTCTCCTGTGGGGGCAGAAGGAAACCCCGACGGGCGTTCAGGCGCACGGGAGCCTGCTCTCTCCTCCTGCCCTGCCAATGCACAGATTCACCTCCGTGTTTTACCAGTTCCTGTGTTCACGGTTCCCTTTGTAACCCACTTCTTCCTTCTGAGTTCATATTTTCTCCTTTTTAAGATACAGCCGAGCTGTTGGGCTTTCTCTTAGCATGCCTGTGGTTTACTGCGATGGCTTTAAACCTTCAAATGAGATCAAATGTATTTACTTCTCCTTAATCTTTATGAAGAATTTGGGGTTCCCAACGCCTCCCACACAGTCACGATGAGGTTGCACAGTCTGTGGGATCTTAGTTCCTGGACTAAGGACTGAGTCCAGGCAGCGCAGGCGCTGCATCCTAAGCACTCAGCCAGCAGGGCAGTCCGTCCGTCCGTCACTTTCTCCTATGCACTTTCTGTGTTGTGAGCTTACTGGGGACAAGAGCCCGTTCTTACGTTTATACAGGCAACCTCTTGGCACCCGCGGTCGCCATGCTATTCTGTGGCTCCACCCTTTTTTCCTTCTGACTCAGATCCTTTTCTTGATTGGCTGCAATGCTGCTGCTGCTGCTAAGTCGCTTCAGTCGTGTCCGACTCTGTACGACCCCAGAGACGGCAGCCCACCAGGCTCCGCCATCCTTGGGATTCTCCAGGCAAGAACCTGGAGTGGGCTGCCATTTCCCTCTCCAGTGCATGAAAGTGAAAAGTGAAAGTGAAAGTGAAGTCGTGTCTGACTCTTAGCAACCCCAGAGACGGCAGCCCACCAGGCTCCTCCGTCCATGGGATTTTCCAGGCAAGAGTACTGGAGCGGGGTGCCGTTGCCTTCTCAGGTCCTTGTATTTCTCCAGAAAAGGTCAAAAGATGCCGCCTTCTCATTTTCTGCACAGAGGAGGATGTTTCCACACATATGAGGGACAGCCTAGATGAGAGAAGGTTCTGAAGCTCCAGGCTCTGAGGATGTGCCTCTCAGCAAGGAAACGTCAGGCCTGGGGACACAGCTCTCCTCACCCCCACCCCCACCTTGCCGGACTAACCCCCCACTCCTGGGCTTGACCAGGAGCCCCTGGAGCCAGACTGGGACTCGGCTGCCTCCTGCAGGCAGCCTCTGCTCCGATTCCAGCCACAGCCCTTGGGAACTGTCCCCCCAGGAAGCTCTGAATCCCCCATCTGACCCCACACCTCAGGTTCATCAGCCCTAAGGCAACAGCAAGCCAGGTGTGTGGTGGGGGCCAGGCCGGGGCAGGGGACCATTCCCAGCTCTGACCAGCGGGGAGGATTTTACCCCCATTTAGAACTGCCGCCAGCACACAAGGACAGGAAAAGGCAGACCAACTACTCGCTTACTTTGGCCACCTGATGTGAAGAGCCGACTCACTGGAAAAGACTCTGATGCTGGGAAAGATTGAGAGGGCAGGAGGAGAAGGGGGTGACAGAGGATGAAGTAATTAGCTAGCATCACCGACTCAATGGACAGGGGTTTGAGCAAACTCAGGAAGACAGTGAAGGACCAGGAAGGCTGGCGTGCCGCAGTCCATGGGGTTGCAAAGAACTGGACTCAATTCATTGACTGAACAGCAACAGCTACTCGCTGGCTTTATCACTTTCTAAGCCTCCATCATCTGGGGAGGGGATCCTGCAGCCCCATCCCCTCCGCGGGGAGGACAGGCACACGGGTTGTTGGTTTCCTCATTGCTGAATTTGGAAAGTTCTTACAGGTTCTGAACACATGTTCCTTAACAGGTGCATGATTCACAAATATTTCCCCCCCAATCTCTGACTTGTCTTTTCTCTCTTTACTGGGGTCTTTCAAAGAGCAGAAGTTCGAAAGCTTGATGAAATCCAACTTACCCATTTTTTCTCTTACGGGTCACAATATCAGTATTGTGTCTAAGAAAATTTTGCCTTACCTAACGTCATAGATGCCATTCATGGCAAATAGATGGGGAAACAGTGAAATAGTGGCTGACTTTATTTTTCTGGGCTCCAAAATCACTGCGGACGGTGACTGCAGCCATGAAATTAAAAGATGCTTGCTCCTTGGAAGGAAAGCTATGATCAACCTAGACGGCACGTTAAAAAGCAGAGACATGACTTTGCCAACAAAGGTCCATCTAGTCAGTTCAGTTCAGTTCAGTCACTCAGTCGTGTCCAACTCTTTGCAACCCCATGAATCGCAGCATGCCAGGCCTCCCTGTCCATCACCATCTCCCGGAGTTCACTCAGACTCACGTCCATCGCATCCGTGATGGCATCCAGCCACGTGATGCCGTCTAGTCGAGGCTGTGGTTTTTCCTGTGGACACAGATGTGAGAGTTGGACTGTAAAGAAAGCTGACTGCAGAGGAATGATGCTTTTGAACGGTGGTGTTGGAGAAGACTCTTGAGAGTCCCTTGGACTGCAAGGAGATCCAACCAGTCCATCCTAAAGGAGATCAGTCCTGGCTGTTCATTGAAAGGACTGATGCTGAAGCTGAAACTCCAATNNNNCCACCTGATGCAAAGAACTGACTCATTGGAAAAGACCCTGATGCTGGGAAAGATTGAAGGCAGGAGGAGAAGGGGACGACAGAGGATGAGATGGTTGGATGGCATCACCGACACAATGGACATGGGTTTGTGTGGACTCCGGGAGTTGGTGATGGACAGGGAGGCCTGGCGTGCTACAGTCCATGGGGTCAGAAAGAGTCGGACATGACTGAGCGACTGAACTGAATTGAACTGAAGGTCATAGAGATTATTAAAAATAAGTTTCTTTTTGAAAGTTTGGTAGTTTAGGGTTTACATTGAGTCTGACAATCCACTTTACATTCTTTGAGAGCTGTGGTCTAGAGCCCATTGTTTTCCAGTGGACACAGAGCTGAGCACCATTTGCTGGAAGGACCGTGCATTCCCCGCTGGACTCGCAGCATGCTTGCCGAGAGTCAGGCACGCAGGCCTGGGCGGGGGTGGGATGCTAGGCGGGTGGGTTTTGTCTCTCAGTTCTGGGGAGTCTTTCCCTACCGTCATCTCACTCGCATGGCTCCCCAAAGAAGTCTGCCTCTCCCCTGCCTCGGTTCCGCTGTGCCTCACGTGTCTTCCTCTGGTAGCTTTATAGTTTTCTCTCTATTCTGGCTTTGAACAAACTGACTGCGGTGTGCTTGTGATTTCTTCATGTTTCTTATCTTCATCAGGCTTCTTGGATTTGTGAGTATATAGTCCTCACCAAGCTTGAAAATATGATAGACTGTGATTTTTACCTGGCTCACAGATGGCTCAGTGGTACAGGATCCACCTGCCAATGCAGGAGATGCGAGGGGCATGGGTTCAGTCCCTCGGGCAGGAAGATCCCCTGGAGGAGGAAATGCACCCCACTCCAGGGTTGTTGCCTGGAGCCCTTGGGATCGCAGAGGCGGGTGCTGTGTGACTGAGCACAGAGGCACACTAGATATACACTTTTATCATCACAAATATTCTTGAGTCTTTTCTGGAATACAGTCAACTTAGTTGGAAATAGGTTAATCCTTCTGGGCTCTCTCTTTCAAGATCTGTTAGACGAGATCAGAGCAGTGCTCCACCCATGGCTAGTTACCTCTCTTAAGGAAACAAGACTCTTGCGTCCACTGCACCAGGGCCCCGCGAGGCCCTGGGTCTGTGGTCTGGCTGGGAGCGGGGACAGCCCAGACCCACAGGCCGACAAGACTTCCCAGAGCCCCTCAGGCTTCTCTTCCTGCAGCTCAGTCCACACGGGCATCCCGCTTTGCCAAACACTCCCCCCGCTCTCTGCGTCACAGTCCTCCCGTGCTCGTCCTGCAAACTCTGGCCACTTCCGGCCGTTTGCCTCTGCCCAGATCTGCCCCACTTCTCTTGGGGAGGCGCCCTGATCGCCGTTACCCCACCCCCGCCACCCGGCAGCACCCTCGGGACAGCGGGCACGGTAAGGCTCCCGGGTTGCCCTCTCCGTGGGCATTGCCGTCCTGAGCTTCCTTACGCCCAGTGTCTTGAGCCCGCACTTCGTCTGCTGTCCAGGCTGAGCTCCGTGATTCCACTTTGACCTCCGTCTCCATCTTGACCTCAGCGGGGCCCACAGCTCTGGTTTCTTTCCCAGGAACATTTCAGACCTCACAGTTTCTGCTGCCTGTCTGAGTCACATCTGATCTGGTCAGGCTGGGGCTCCGCTGAGCGACGGGCCAGCTCTCCTGGCTGGGTCTCAGCAGCGGCACCTCGGCCCCCTTCTCCAAGGTCTGGGAGCCCAGCCACCGTGGCCACAGGGACCCCTCACTCCGGCTCCTTGTGCCGCGGGGGGAGATGGCCTTGGGGGCACCCTCTGCCCTTCGCCCACCCTCGTGCATTCGACGGTCCCCCTGGTCCCCGTGTCCCCCTCCCCATGAAGCGCAGGAAGGGCCTTGGCACCTTCATCCTTTGCTCCCCCTTGACCGTCAGCCTGAGGGCAGGTCTCCCTGCCATGCTGCCTGGGGTGTGCCTGGGCCTTGGGTATCACTGAGCACACACACAGTCCGACACGTCACCTGGCGGGAACGCCAGGCCCTGAGTGCCAGAGGGAACCTGGGCTGCCAGCTCCACGGGGTGCAGGGCTCTCTGGGGCATGGTGGAGCCCGTGGGACTAACCCCGCTGGCCTTGAAGCATCTGCCTGAAGACTGGGCAGAGCCAAGACTGAAAATGCTGCTCAGGACCAGAGCCTGAGAGCAAGGCCTGCAGGGCGCCCGGTCGGCCCCGGCTTCCAGGGCCCTGACCAAGGCCGTTGGGGCCAAGCCATCGGTGCCAGAGCTGCCGCCTGCCCAAGGACAGGGCTTCAGGCGGCAGTGACCTCGGGCTCAGGCCCGGGTGCCCCCCGCAGACCTGTGCTGCTGCTCAGCCTTGGGACCCATGGGGCCAGGCGGCACGCCTGCGGTGGGCGGGCCTCCTCTGCCCCTTTGCTGGCCAGGCGGGGGCCCCACTCCTGGGCCCAGCAGACAGCCCTAAACATGGCTCAGGTGGGCCCACCACTCGTCCAGGCCTGGCTCTCTGACGGCACTGGGAGAGTAGGGAGGACCCCCGCCCCCATTCTGTGCGGCAGAGACTCAGAGCCCCTCCCCACCTGGCCACCCACGGGGAATACCCAGGCACCAGCAACCCTGGCACTGAGCCTCCCTCTCCCCCAACAGGAAATATTTTCAACAGCTTCTGCCGACAGCCCCCCGCATCCATGCCCAGGTCTGTCCTGGGGGCCCTGGCGCTCTCCACCGCCATGAAGTGCTCCGCAGCAGACGGCTGCTCCCTGCTCCTGCGTGTCAATGCCTCCCTCACGCTGCACGGTGACTGTGACGGGGTCACTCCTCGGTCACGGGGGGGCTCAGGGCTCCTTTTCTCCCCATGTCAACCTGACGCAGGCTAGGGTGGGGCAGAGAGACCCTGCTCACTGCCTTCACAGGGGGCAGCATGGCCTGACAGCCCGCGGACCCTCTCTCCACAGAGAGCCTGCAGGGCCTGGAGGTCTGCTCCACGAGCCTGGACACCCAGGAGACGCAGTGCCAGGCTGTGCAGGTGTCCAGCGCCTCCCGCCAGCAGGCAGGGCAGCAGGTGAGGCCAGTGTCTGACCCGGGCCCGCCGGTCCAGCCCCAGGCCTGTGCCCGGCAGCACAGCTGTGCCCTGGCCAGTTCTCGCCGCCCTCCCTGCTCCACAGCCCATTCCGGCCCATGGATGGGGCACTCCTCCTCCCCTACCCCAGACTCTGGGTTCCAGCTCTGTGAGGTGGAGCTGGCCTGGCCAGGGCTGGGGGGTCAACACCCAGGCCCACAGCCCACCCCGTCCCTGCCCAGCTCCAGGTGCGCTTTGACTGCTTCGAGGCGGCCGTGGCCCAGACCCTCTACGTCACCCTGAGGACTGTCCCCCACTTCTGCGGGGTCCAGCTGGGCCAGCAATACCACATAGAAGGTAGGGACCAGGGAGCTGGCGTGGGCACTGCCCTCCAGCCTCCTGGAGGGAGTGGTGACTGCCCTGGGGCAGGAGTCACCCAAGCAGCAGGTAGGCCATGCGGGACAGGGCCCAGCAAGTGTATTTGCTTAATTCTGGGTTGCTGTCTCCCTGGAGGGGTGGGCTTCTGGAAACCACACCAGCAGAGGCCCGGCTGGCGGTGGCCCCTGGGGCAGAGAAGGCCGGGCCCAACACTTCCCTTGTCATTCGCAGACTGCAGAGACGAGGACGTGGGGAAGAATGTGCCTGACTGCTTCGGTGAGGTCCCTCCCCAGGTGGGACCCTGGCCCCGCTGCCCCTCGAAAGACCCTTGGGTGGCAGTGGGCACCCACAGGCCTCCTACCGGGCTCTTCTGCCCTCTTCACGTGGGAACTCACGATGGGTCCTCAGGCAGGCCACTTCCGAGATGCCTGGGTCTAGCAGGATGTCAGGACAGCTGGGGCCCTGTGCCTGGTGACCTCTGGCCCCAGCGTGACCCCTCCTCCTGCCCTCCTGCAGCTGAGAAGCTCTCCTACTGGGTGGACCGCAGCCGCAAGGTCATTCTAGTACAGGTGCCAGAGTCGGGGGGCCCTGACTACTATGTGCGGCTCTGTCTGAAGCGGTTCACCTGCGAGGACGCGGGTGCCCCAGTGCGGGTGAGC
>SJYF01000358.1:727138-748066 GCA_006410515.1 Procapra przewalskii
ACGTCTCAGGCGCAAACTCAACGCAAAGGTTGTTTTGGGGCTTAGGAATTGACATTTGTTAAGGTGAAAACAAGCAAAAATCCCAAAGAGGCAAGACTGATTCAATGACAGAAAAGTACATTCGTGTAAGTCCCAACACTGCATTTAACAAGAAAAGACAGCACACGGGGATTCCCACGCCTAGTGGTGAAAAAATTCTTAGCAGAGGAGGACTCAGAGGAGCTACTCGTAAGCCTGGAGCCAGACCCGGCTGGGTGTGCATGCTGCCCGCCAACATGCGTGATCCTGCCAGGCCCGGGGAGGTCTCGGGTAGGAACTGGGTGGCTGGCCTCAGCGTGGGCAGGCCCGAGGGCGCAGCACGGCCCCCAGACCTGACTGCCAGGGCCCGCCACAGCCCTCCCCCGAGGCTGGGACAGCCAAGGAGGAACACACGTCTCCCATGGCCTGCTCCCTGGATTTACACGTCGGAGGACACCGCCCTGGGCTGACGCAGCCTCACGAGCAGGGCGCGGGCCTCTCCAACTGGAAGGGTCGGCACGTCCATCCCAGCTGAGAAGGCTCCATCTGTGACCTCACGGGCACATCTCGGAACTCATGGAGGAGCCCGGGACAACGGCCGGAGAGCCTTCAAAGAGCCTGGTGGGGGGCCGCCCTTCCCTCACCAGGGTAACCGAGGTGGCGTGCTATCCTCACAGGGACCCGGGGGCCACACTGCGTGGCCTCTGCTGTCCCATTCTCAGCCACACCACCGGTCCCCCAGAGGTGCGCCGATGGACCCGGCCCCGTGCGCCGCAGGCACAACCAGCCTGCTCCCGCGGGCGCCGAGCTTCCGGCCGACGCTGCAGGGCCGCACAAGCCTCCAGAAGCCACAGTGCCCGGGCCCAGCGCGGCTGTCACGGAGCTGACGGTGCGCGCTGCCCGTCCCGGAGGCTGTCAGGGGTCACCACCGCACACTCCCCTCCACGGCTCGTTGCCCCCAGCCCCCCGGCTCTGCCGGTGCGGTCCCTGCTCCTGGCCTGCGGGTGCTGCCGGTACCTGAGCAGATGCTGTGCGTCCCGCTCGCCGGCGCGCGGAAGTAGCCATCCATGCAGTCGGCGCACAGCGGCCCCTGGTAGCCCAGGTGGCACTGGCATGCCCCGTCGCCCTCGCGGGTGCCGTCTCCGCTGCAGTGGCCGTTCCCGCTGCAGGGCCGCTCGGACCCGCCCTGGCACGCTGCGAACAAGAGCCGCTCAGAGGGCGTCTGGGAGCAGAGGGGGCCCCGGGGAGCCCCCCATTCCACAGCTCAGCTCCAACTCCCGCTGCAACCCCAGGCCCGCCGTGCCCCTCCTCCGGGACACATGGGCCCCGGCCTCACCAGGGACATGAGGCCGAAGAGGGGACAGTGAGTACTCCCCGCTGCAGCCATGCACCAGCAGGACTGCGGGTGGGCTGGGGCGGGGTCTGGGCGCCAAGACGATGCTCTCCGCCCAAGGGATCGAGGTGAATCTGTCAGTGACGCCTGGATGGAACCCTGAAGGCTGGACACCCTGGCCTCTGGCACAGCGCTCTGCTGGCTGTGGGCCTCCTTGCACTTAGCGGGCAGCACCAGGCAGTGGGTTACAATGAACCCATGGGTGAGCTGGGGGCACACCCGGGACCAGACTGGGGGGGGAAGGTCCCTGCAGCTGAGAGGGGGCAGCACCCAGGCCCGTGGGAGCCACTGCCCCTGGCGCTGTGACAGGAACGATGCGGACGCTCAAGGGTTCCCAAGGAGAGACATACCCAGGCAGTCTGGCCCGTAAGTCCCCGGAGAACAACAAGCCTTCAGTGTCTGCACACAAAACCATTCAAATAAGTCAGGATGCTTCTTCTTCCTGAGGATGTAAACAGCATCCACTGAATCTCACGTGGCAGATTTCCTCAAAACAAAACCACAGTTGAATGTAAGGTGCTTCTGAGCATCGTGGGACCTGGGAGATGAGGGCCTGTGGCCAGCAGACTCTCCCAGCGGACGCCCTCGTCAGGATCGCTGCACTCTGAAGGAACAGGACGGGAATGTGGGTGAGGGAGAAATCAGGTGTGTGGAAGCCCTACTGTCTCCGGTGCGTCCTGAACCCCAGGCGTGGTGGGCGCTGGCCCCAAGCACTCACAGCCGCAGCCACCAGGCCTCCAGGAGCTCCTCCTGCTCCTCCAGCAGCTGGTTGCACTCAAAGTCGCTGGCCTCACACAGGCCCTCCACGATCTCCAGCAGGCGGACTTCGCTGAAACACAGGGCCAGCAGCACCGTGAGAGGGGCGCGCGGCACCTCACGGGTCAGCGTCCTTGCTCCAGGGATGCCTGGAGGCCCCCTGCTGCCGGGGCGCAGCCACGCTGGTGTTCACTGAGAACAGACCCGCAACAAAAACCCAGCTGGGGCCGGGGGCATCACTGCCAGGCAGAGAGCTAAGCGCAGAGGGTGCGGTGGTCAGGGAGGCCTGTTCATCCTCAGGGAGAACATCAAGTGTGGGGTCCACCCAGGGAAGCCAGGCAATGGGCTAGAGCTCCGGGTGGGGGCGGGGCCAGCCCCACCTGTGTTTTGAAAAGACCCCTGTGTCTGCCCCTTGGAGGGCGAGGGGACAGCCAGAGGCCAGAGGCCCACACGCCAGCCCCAGCAAGGACAGGTGACTGTGCCCAAGGGACCCTCTGCGTCTGCAGACGCTCCCAGATACACGTCAGGCCCCAAAGGCGGGCGCTGGGCGGTCAGAGCAGGGTGCCCACCTGAATTCATACTTGGACAGCGTCTTCTCCTCCCAAGCCGTGTTCCCACCACCAAAGTTCTTCTTTGCTGTGTCCACCATTCCCTGTGGGGAGAGGGCCGCACAGGGTCAGCCCTGCTGCTTCACACCTGTCTATGGAGGGGTGAGCCAGGCCGTGGTGGGGTGACCCAGGCCACGGTGGGGACCCAGTCCATGGTGGGGTGAGCCAGCCCATGGGGGCGACCCAGGCCACGGCAGGGTGGTCGCGGGCCCACGGTGGGCCTCTGGGGTGGGCCCACCTCTG
This sequence comes from Procapra przewalskii, assembly GCA_006410515.1. NCBI lineage: Eukaryota > Metazoa > Chordata > Mammalia > Artiodactyla > Bovidae > Procapra > Procapra przewalskii. The sequence continues at coordinate 730,157 of SJYF01000358.1, forward strand.
GGCCACGGCGGGGCGCCCCCGTCCTCCGCCGCCGTGCCCGCGGAGCGCCCGGCCCACCTGGTTGAACTTGTCCACCAGCTCCCGGCAGCGCCGGCAGGGCGTCGGCTTCTTGCCGGCCTCGCCGGGCGGCGGCAGCAGCAGCAGCAGCCCCAGCATGGCCAGTGCCGGCGGGCGCATGGCGGGCCGAGGCGGACGGCGCCGCGAGATCGCGGCAGCGCGGACACGGGCCGAAGTCCACCGGGAACCGGCCGAGCACCCCGGCCTCCGGCCGTCTACCGGCTCCGAAGCGCCGGCCGTTCCCGGGGATACTCGGCGGAGCCGGCTGGAGCCCCGCCCCACGCCAGCCCTCGCGCGGCGATTGGCCTTCTAGGTCGGCCCCGCCCCCGTACGGCCCAATCCGGGCTCGCCACGAGCGGCTACCAATGGGAAGGCCCCGGGTCAGCGTCCCGCCGGGAGGCTGGGCTTGGGGGGGCGTGGAGGCCCGGGCCCGCCCCTTGCGTCCGCCTCTCGCGCGCGCGGCCCGGCGCGGCCATCTTTACTCCGGGCAGCGAGGGCGTCCGCGACGGCAGCGAAGCCCCCGCGGCCATGCTAGGTTCGGGCAAGGGCATCGCCGACGCTCCTGGTTTCCGCCACCCGACTTCCGGCTGCGGGCCGCCCAGGCGCGAGCGCTTCGAGGGACCGCGCGGTGGGCTGGCGAGGTCAGCGCGCGTGGCTGGGGCTCTCGGGGCGGGCTGAGGGGGCCTTGGGCTGGCACCGTCGCGGGGCTCCGTGGGCCTCACCGTGCGCGTGCACGCGGGACCGCCGCCAGGCTCCCGCCTGGGGCCTGAGCGTGTCTGGGGACCCAGGAGTCTGCATCCCCCGCCCCCCGGGCCCGAGGCCGCTGGCGCCGAAACCCGTGGTTCAAGTCAGGAGAAGGGCCGTGGGCATTACCTGGTCTCTTTAGGACAGAGCTGCCAGAAGAAAAAAGTGCAAAAGACAGCCTTCTCTGGCCTGACCTCTGCCAGTTCCTTTGTGTTTCCAGCCGTGAATTAGTAACGTGAGCATCTGATTTGACCGGTTTCAGTCGAGACCGAGGAATAGACGGGGACAGGAGGGCCTCTGCAGGTCGCTTCCTAAGCTGAGGGGCCACCGTCCTGGAGACGACAGTTTCTTCAGTCGCGACCTGTTGTAACCTCTCATTAACAGTCCGAACAGCTGCAGGCAGGTGTGGCCGAGGACAGCTGCATCTGCTCACGGTCTCGGCCGGCGGGGCTTACGGTGGTTTGTGTACTTGCTCGTGCCCTGTGTGTGTCTCCTCCTGGTCCTGGGTGGGCATGCAGGGTGCTGCTAGTGCCTTCCAGAATAAGCTGCTTTGCTCTGGGCCATCAGCAGAGAGCACCCTCGTCTAGGGGAGAAGCCCCCAGGGCCTGGAGCAGGGTTGGTAATGTAGCTTTCACCCCACACCTCCTGTGACCCCATGAACTGTAGCCCACCAGGCTCCTCTGTCCATGGGATTCTCCAGGTAAGAAAACTGGAGTGGGTTGCCGTTTCCTTCTCTAGGGATCTTCCCAACGCAGGGATTGAACCCAGGTCTCCTGCAGTGCAGGATGATTCTCTGCCATCTGAGCCACCAGGGAAGCGCCCTGAGGTGTCAGAGTCTAGGTTTTCCCTCAGGGGAGCGCGCTGCAGGCAGGGGCGTGGAGTGGGGTCTGCAGAGATGAGCCTGGAACAGCTGTGAGCCCGTCCTGCCAAGCGGCACATGTGCAGCTGCTCCCAGCACTCAGCTTATACAGGCTTCCCTAGTTCTTGACAGTGTCTTAGCCTCGGAGGGACAGAGAGCAGTGTGTGAATGTTCTGTGGTCTGCTCAGCATCATTGGAAATTAAAGCATTAATGTGTCTTTAATGAAAATGTTTGTCTTGGAAATGAACAGAGATCATTCTGTCGTTTTTTGAGATTGCACCCAAGTACTACATTTAGAACTCTTTTGTTGACTATGAGGGCTACTCCATTTCTTTTAAGAGATTCTTGCCCACAGTAGTAGATATAATGGTCATCTAAGTTAAATCCACCCATTTCCATTTCCAGGACTCAGTTCACTGATTCCTAAAATGATGTTCAGTCTTGCCATCTCCTGTTTGACCACTTTCAATTTGCCTTGATTCATGGACCTAACATTCCAGGTTCCTATGCAATATTGTTCTTTACAGCATCAGACTTTACTTCCATCACCAGTGACATCCACAACTGGGTGTTGGATCATAGAAAAAGCAAGAGTTCCAGAAAAATATCCACTTCTGCTTTATTGACTGTGCCAAAACCTTTGACTGTGTGGATCACCACAAACTGTGGAAAATTCTTAAAGAGATGAGACTACCAGACCACCTGACCTGCCTCCTGAGAAATCTGTATGAAGGTCAAGAAGCAACAGTCAGAACAGGACATGGAACAACAGACTGGTTCCAAATTGGGAAAGGATTACGTCAAGGCTGTATATTGTCACCGTGCTTATTTAACTTATATGCAGAGTACATCATGAGAAACGCTGGACTGGATGAAGCACAAGCTGGAATTAAGATTGCTGGGAGGAACATCAGTAACCTCAGATGCAGATGACACGACTGTTATGGCAGAAAGTAAACAGTAACTAAAGAGCCTCTTGATGAAAGTGAAAGAGGAGAGTGAAAAAACTGGTTTAGAACTCAACATTCAAAAAAATAAGATCATGGCATCTGGTCCCATCACTTCATGGCAGATAGATGGGGAAACAATGGAAACAGTGACAGACTTTATTTTCCTGGGCTCCAAAATCACTGCACATGTTGACTGCAACCATGAAATTAAAAGATGCTTGCTCCTTGGAAGAAAAGCTATGACCAGCCTAGATAGCATATTCAAAAGCAGAGACATTACTTTGCCAACAAAGGTCCCTCTAGTCAAAGCTATGGTTTTTCCAGTGGTCATATATGGATGTGAGAGTTGGATTATAAAGAAAGCTGAGTGCCAAACAATTGATGCTTTTGAACTGTGGTATTGGGGAAGAGTCGTAGAGTCCCTTGGACTGCAAGGAGATCCAGCCAGTTCATCCTAAAGGAGATCAATCAGTCCTGAATATTCATTGGAAGAACTGATGCTGAAGGTGAAACTCCAATCCTTTGGCCACCTGATGTGAAGAACTGACTCACTGGAAGAGACCCTGATGCTGGGAAACATTGATGGTGGGAGGAGAAGGGGACGACAGAGGATGAGATGACTGGATGGTCTTACTGACTTGATGAATGTGAGTTTGAGTAAGCTCTGGAAGTTGGTGACAGATGGGGAGGCCTGACGTGCTGCAGTTCATGAGATGGTGAAGAGTCAGACACGACTGAGCTGAACTGAACGAAAATGTAAGGTGATGGCGTCCACACTTAGGAGCTGTTATGAATTTGTTTTTCAAGTAGTTTGTTGAGCACCTGCTGAGCACCAGGTGGCAACGCAGCCGCGAGTCGTGATGGACAGGCCCCTCCTTGCTGAGGTTACAGCGGTGGGAAAACAGGAAAATCCCGCCCTTACAATTTGGTAATGGGACCAAGTTCTGTTACGTCTCTCGGAACTGTGTTATTTGGTAATTCTGAATTATAAAAGCCCTCTGACTCCCTTACTTCCCCCGCCTTGCCACCACCGCCATATTGAACAGGATTCCTCTTCCTCCTCCAGATTTTATTAAGTCGTGGATTCCCTACTTGCTGACTTAGAGCAGAGACTTCATACATACATCTCCCTCTGACCAAAAAGTAGTTTTAACAAATGGCACTGTGGTTTTCTTCTTTCGCTTCTTGCTCTTCTGGTTTTGATCAAAGAAAAGCAAACATGTTTTAAGACAAGCCACAAACAGGAAGAATTTGCTGTCTTTCTTCCCTCACTGAGTTGAAAGATGTAGGTCTTCCGCGAGTAGGAGCTGCCCAGGCGCTCCGTGGTCTTCTGGGAGTCTTTGCTCCACGGGGTGCCCCCCAGTCCTGGTGTGTGGGTGCCTGCAGTGCAGGCCTCTGTCTCTGCCCCCCTGCCCAGGAGCACGCTTGCTTTCTGCCGTCCACCGGTGTGTGCTCATGACCAGCGTGGTGCTTCCTGGGGCTCGGAGGGGCTCCCGGGCAAAATTCAGGATCCAGAGTCCATGGCCCGTCACACAGTCCTGGGGACGCAGGTCTTCGCTGCCCCCCACTCTCAATGCTGCCGCTCTGCTGCGCCCCCCCACCCTCCTGCTTCCCAGCCCCAGCCTGTGTGCCCCAGCTACTGCCCTGGGGGCCGAGCCCGGCGTGTTCCTGACTCTCCAGCCAGATCCTAGCTTCTCGGTCCTGCTGTGTCCAGGGCCAGGCTGACCCGGGGCCCAGCTGCCAGTGCACTCAGCTCCGGCTCTGCAGCTCGGGTCCTTTTTCCTGGAAGAGTATTCAGACAGCTTAAAGAAGAAGATGGCTGGTTAAAATGTGGAAGTTTCTTAAGGATGATTTTTCTTTCAGTTTCCTGTGTTGATGTGTTTCCAGGTTACTTCAGAGGGGTGCTGTTATCCCTCACACATGTCTCCCAGGGGTTGACTCCAGCGGAGTTTTCGAGCTTGGGAATCTGTGTCTCCATTCTTTGAACACACTCAAGAGCTGCGGTGCTGACGGTGGATGAAGGTCCGTGAGACAGGCGCGCAGAATGGCTGGGAGAAGGCCGTCAGGCCTGGGCGGGCAGCGCCAGCTCCTGGGGCTGCTGGTGGCCGTGGCCGCGGTCCACCTGGCCGCCTGCCCCTACACCAAGGTGGAGGAGAGCTTCAGCCTGCAGGCTGTGCACGACCTGCTCTACCACCGGCTGGATGTGGAGAAGGTGAGCCCGCCTGAGTGGTGCGGGGGCCTCGCCCGGGCCCGGCTGACCTGAGTGGTGCAGGGGCCTCGCCCGGCCGGGCTGACCCGAGTGGTGCGGGGGCCTCGCCCGAGCCTGGCTGACCCGCCTTCTCCCTACAGTTTGACCACCTCGAGTTCCCCGGTGTGGTCCCCAGGACATTCCTCGGGCCGCTGCTGATCGCCGCGCTCTCCAGCCCCGCGGTCTATGCGCTCTCGCTGTTGGAGACGTCCAAGTTCTACTCTCAGCTTGTAGGTAAGGGCTCCTCTGGGGCGTTGGGGGGGTGGGGAGGCGGTGTTGGAGAGCGGTGGCAGCGGCAGACAGCCACGGTCACCCAGTCAAGGGGCCCTCAGCGGGAGTGGCCATCACCTGGAATCCCAGCCGTCTTGGCCACTTGGCAGGCAGTTCAGTGGGGGCAGTGCCTGCCTCTCCAGGCAGTGACAGCGGGGGCCAGGCCCCACCCCTGAGCAGCCGCAGCACAGCTCATGCTGGTGGGCATGTGTGGTCGGAGAGCTCCTGGGATCAGGCGGCCGTGCCTCGGGAAAGGGCGGCCGAGGAAGCGGAGGTCGGCCGTCCACTCGCGTGGGGGGCCCAGGCAGCCTCGGCCGGGTGGCTGGGGCCACGTCTGAGCGTCAGGTGCTCAGTAAGTGTAGCCCTGGAGGTGTCGGCTGGTGACAGGGCCTCTGGGGTGCCAGCCGCCGCCCACACGCATCTACCCTGCCCAGCCCAGCTTCCCAGTGCCCTAGCCCTGCCCGGGGCCGCCAGGCACAGAACAGATCCAGGGTCAGGGTGCCAGTGCCCAGGCCACCTGCTTCCCACACCCAGCCCGTTTGTTTGAGTTTCAGAAGTGTTTACTGTTAAATAAAAAGTGTCCCAGGACTCACAGGTGGCCCTCCATGCTCAGAAGAATTCAGTTACTGGCCAGGGAAGCAGAAAATGAACACGTCCACCTAACACTCGTTTCAGGAAAGACCACACGCCGTTGCTTTAAATGGAACGTATTTCGTTTCGTTTTGCGTGTCAGGTTTTTAACTGAAGTAGAATTGACTTACAGTGCCGTGTTCGTGCCAGCTGTACTGTGAAGCAGCTCGGTTTTGTGTATGTGTCTCTCTTCCCAGTGCTTCCCGTCGCAGGCTGTTCTGCGCTGTTGCGCGGAGCTCCCTGCGCTGTGCTGCGCGTCTCTCTCGAGGTCTGTCGCGCACAGCCGCGCGTGTCTGTTGGCCGCAGGCCCCGAGCTGCCCTCCCCGCCTCCTCTGCGGTCGCCCTCGCTATGCGGCCTCCCATGTGAGCCACCTGTGTGCGGTGCATCCGCGGCCACTAGGCTCCACACCCGTGACGCCATGCGGCGCTCACCCTTCTCCTCCTTTGCACTTGACCTCTAGTACGATGACCTCTGGGCGTGTCCGCTGCTGCACACAGTAGGGTTTCTTCTCTGCGGCCGAGTGCCGTTGTGCTGCGTACACCAGCCCGATTTTAGTACGGGATCCCCTGGGCACACGCACCTTCTCTGCTCAGTCAGGGCCGTCATGGGACTCAGCGTGATTCTTGGACTCTGGACGTTACAAAAAGAAGTGAGGCGGCAGTTTGGGGCCACGGTGGCCGCCCTGTTCTGCTGGGTGACAGCCTCGCAGTTCCACCTGATGTTCTACTGCACACGGACGCTCCCCAATGTGCTGGCGCTGCCCGTGGGTACGTCGCTGCCAGCCTGTCCTGCCCAGGTCTCCTGGGCTGGTGTCACGGGGGGTCCATTCGAGTGTCTGTTGAAAGCTGCTGCCCACCAGGTGTCTCAGAAGCGCAGGACAGGAGGCCAGGAAGCGAGAGAGCTCTGTCCCTGTGCAGGGCTCCGGCTTGGCCTCGGGGGAGCTGGCGGGGCGAGGCCTCCCCAAGAGCAGTACCGGGAGGAGGAGCTGGTCCACGGGGCTGGGAGCGGCAGGGGCCCCGGAGGGCCGGGTGGGCGAGGCTCTGCAGGAGGTAGGGGCGGTGCGGCCGGGCGGGGGTCCCGGGGCTCCCGTGCCCTCAAGCAGAGAGTGACGCCGCACCCGCCCTCCCGCAGCGCTGCTGGCCCTGGTGGCCTGGCTGCAGCAGAGGTGGGCCCGCTTCATCTGGCTCTCGGCCTTCGCCATCCTGGTCTTCAGGGCCGAGCTGAGCCTGCTCCTGGGCCTGGCGCTGCTGCTGCCGCTCTGTGGGCGGAAACTCTCGCTGACCCGGGCCCTGCACTGCGCTGTGCCAGCCGGGATCCTCTGCTTGGGTGAGTGGGTCGCGGGGGCTGGGCCAGTGGGGGCTGTGCCCTCTTCACTGGGGGCTCTCTCATCTCTGTTCCTCATTGAGTAGAATCACCTGCACCTCCCAAGGGGTTACAGAGTCCCGTGCGGGTCTTCTGGCTCTGCTGCCCAAGCATCCCCACTGGACCCCCTCCACAGGACCCCAGCAGGGCCTCCTCTTCCTGTGCCTTGGCCAGGCCGTGCAGATGTGGGGGCATCTGTGTGTGGGGGCTGCTTTGGGGGAGGGCCCGACACCTCAGCTCCTCCGAGGGATGCTGCTGTGGCTCCTGGCTGCTATGCTGACGGGGCTGCATCTCGGGGACCTCCGCCTGTGACAGTCTCGGGGGTGGCCTGTGCTCCCCTGAGCTGCTCTTCCTTCCTCAGGACTGACGGTGGCTGTGGACTCCTATTTCTGGCGCTACCTCGTGTGGCCAGAAGGGAAGGTGCTCTGGTATAACACCGTCCTGAACAAGAGTTCCAACTGGGGTGTATCCTTTCTTCGAGGCAGAGCGGGGAGCTGCCGTCTGCTGCACCTGCGCCTCGGGGAGCATGACGGCTGCTGTGGCGCCAGCACCTGCACTTCCTCCTCTGCAGGGCGGGTCTCCCTGGTCCTGAGCCTGTGCCCTGAGGAGACACCACTCAGCGTCTCGGCCCCAGCTTCTCTGTCCTTGCAATCTTCCGATTTAATGTTTCACTCTGGGCTTTTTAAAAGACATCCCCAAAGAGAATGCTGTGGGTCCCCAGTGTGCCCCCCACCCTGGGACAGGCTGTTTTCATAGTGAAAGATGGAGGGATGGTCCTGGGCAGTCCTGCTCGCCGTCCGCAGCTGTGGCAGCCCGTGTGAGGGGCCACCGTCCCCGTGTGAGGGGCCACGCCGTGGCCAGAGCTGTGGAGCTTCTGGCTGCTGTGGGCGGGGCGCCATCAGGCTGGTGCGGGACGGCGGGCTGCCGCGGGCCGCCTGCAGCCTCCTTAACCCGCGCGCAGACCTCGCCGCTGCTCTGGTACTTCTACTCGGCGCTCCCGCGTGGCCTGGGCTGCAGCCTGCTCTTTGTGCCACTGGGGGCGGCGGACAGGCGGACCCTGGCGCTGCTGCTGCCCGCGCTGGGCTTCGTGGCCCTGTACTCGCTGCTGCCGCACAAGGAGCTGCGCTTTGTCATCTACACCTTCCCACTGCTCAACGTCGTGGCTGCCAGGGGCTGTGCCCGCGCGTAAGTGCTGCCGGTGGCCTGGTGGGCTCGCCCGGGGCCATGAACTGGGTTGCAAAGGGGAGGGCATCCAGGGTGATCGACGGGCTGAACCGGGCACCTGGCCGGGGTCTGGTGTGGGGTCCAGCCCGAGTCTGCAGGGCCTGTGCCCGGCCTGTACAGGCAGTGGGTGCCTGTCCTTGCTCTGCCCAGCCCCAGGCACAGGCAGCTCGGGACATGCCTGAAGCCAGGCTCCGACCTGAGGGGTGACTCGGGACACTTGAAGGGCTAACGCAGGCTTGGCCTTGGCGCCGGGTGGGGTTTCAGAGTGTCGCGTCCGCCGCACGGTGACGGCTCGTGTGGGGGCGTGGCAGCGGGCGGATGTGCTCTTCACGGTGGCCCCCGGCTCTGCTCCTTCCCAGGCTGAACGGTTCCAGGAAGTCCTGGCTGCACAGAGTGGGGTCCCTCCTAGTGCTGGGGCACCTCGTGCTGAACGCCGCGTACTCAGCCATGGGCCTGTACGTGTCCCACTTCAACTACCCCGGCGGCGTGGCGATGCAGAGGCTGCACCAGCTGGTGCCCGCCCGCGCAGGTGGGTGTGCGGCTCCGGGCCTGGGGGGTCTTGCCAGAGGCACGGGCCCCCGGCGCTGACGGGCCGGCCTGCTCTCCACAGATGTTGTTCTGCACATTGACGTGGCCGCTGCCCAGACAGGAGTGTCCCGCTTCCTGGAGGTCAACAGTGCCTGGAGGTACGTCCTCCCTTTGGCGCAGGCTCCCGGGGGCGCTGGGTGCCAGGGACCAGCGTGGGCCTGCAGGGCGTGGCGTGCTCTCCTCTGCAGGTACGAGAAGACGGAAGACCTGGAGCCAGGCTCGCAGCGCATGCTGGCCTACACGCACCTGCTCATGGAGGCTGCTCCCGGGCCCCTGGCGCTCTATCGGGACACACACCGCGTCTTGGCCCATGTCCTGGGCACCACCGGGCTGAGTGTGAACCTGAGCAGACTGCCTCCGTTTCACGTGAACCTACAGACCAAGCTTGTGCTTCTGGAGCGGCTCCGTGGGCCTCCCTGAGGGGGGAGTGGGCCCCCGGGGACGCGGGTGCCTGCCAGCTTCTGCCCGGCGAGCCGGGAACCGACGGGACAGTGGCTGCCCATCCCCACCACGCCTGGGCCCCTGCGGCCATGCTGCCTGAAGCCTGCGGCGATGAGCGCACTGTGGGCACTGACAGTTCCCGCTGTCCAGGCCGCGGGCCTCGGCCCGAGGAGCTGCTCCAGGGCAGCAGGCGGTGGCCTCTTGGTGCCTGGCAGGGCCCCTGGGCGGTGGAAACCCTAAGGCCAGCGTGTGCTGGGCGCAGCCCCACTGTGCCCAGCCCTGCAGGGCGGGGCCTCCTCCATGCTCACAGGCACGCTGTCTCCATTTCAGAAGAGATCGTAGGAGATAAACGTGTTCAGAAATAATGAGAGTGACATTGTATGTCGTCTTATCACTGATTCTGACAGCTAGGGGACAGTCGTCACTGGCTGTAAGTGAGCTTGGCTCTTCCTGCTTCCTGAGCTGTGTCCACCAAGCTCCCAACGTGTGTCTGGCCCCACCAGGCCCTGGTGAGGATGCGGAGAACCACGTGTGCTTTTCAGATGTGTACACACTCTGCATACCCACACATATGCTACATGCCTGTGCAGAGACACGGAATCTCTGGGCACTCCAGAGTGAGTCACTGACAGCCTAGCCTCCACCCCAAACGCCTCAGTGCCCCAGGAAGTGCCGAGGGCCTCCCCACCTTCAGGGACTGCTCTGTGCTCCGAAGCTGACAGCCTGCGCCCCCACCTGCAGGGAGGCTGCTCCCCACCCGCCCAGAGCAGCGCCCCTGGGGTCCTGCCGCGGCCGGTCAGTGGCGCCTCCACACCCCTAAGTCTAGCTCCCAGTTCCCTTCCCTGCGTGTGTCCCCCGCGCGTGGACACCCCCGGGCCCGGCTGGGCTGTGAACGGCCTGGTCGCTGCCGTGGTGTTCGGCTGCAGCCTGGCCCGGGACCCGGGCGGCGGTGCTGTCCCAGCCGCGCGCCCCGGTGGGAGCCTGCTGCACGGCTGCTTCCTGTCCTCACCCCGGAGGCAGCCGTTGTGAGGGCCCCGGGTCCTTGTGACTGGGCTGGTTTTAGAGACCTAGGTACAGCTGCAGGGTGTGCTCGCTGCTGTCAGTGTGCCTGTGTTTCTAGGCCTTTATTCCAGTGGGGGGTATCAGGCATGCTGTGCGCGGACACGCGTGTACATGTGGACACGCACAGGTGTGAGGAATCACGTGCCAGGCTGATTGCACCAGCCCCACCACGTCGCTGTGGGTGTCAGCGTACACTTGACCTTGGAGCAATGCAGGGACAGGGTCGCCAACCCCCGCCCCCAGTCAGATTTCGATCCCCCCAAAGCTCAGTTACTAACAGCTACTGTTGACTGAAGGCCTTACCGATAACATGAGCATTTGAGGACATTTTTGCAGGTTATATACTCTTCCAATTATGTAAGGCTACAGAAAAGAAAACTATAGGGGTTTCCTTGGCAGTCTGGAGGGTAAGACTCCACATTTCCACTGCAGGAGGCCAGGGCTTACTGCTTGAACTGAGATCCCACAAGCCTTGAGGTGCAGCTCCCCAAAAGAAAAAGTCACGAAGAAAAGCTCTGTGCGGTGCTGTATCAGTATCGCCAGTTTCTGTCACCTGCCCTAGGGTGGATCATCTGTCAGGACCCACACTACACAGAGCGCTGTGGGTGCCCACATGCTACAAACACCAGACGGAAGAAAGGAGGGGACGCTCCTTCAGCTCCCGAGCGAGGAGAGCCACACGCCCTGGAGCAGCTGAGCCCGAGCTGCAGGGCCACGCTCTGCAGCAGGAGAAGCCGTCACAGTTAGAAGCCTGCACTCTGCAGCAAAGACCCAGCGCAGCCAAGACGACTAATTTAAAAAGCTTCAGAAAACGAAAATGTGGGAAAGAAACTCAGTTACGTACAGGTGCCATTATCTGAGGGTCGATAGTCAAGCAGCAGCAACGCACTCGCTTTCGAGTCCCTTAGCAGCAGCAGCACTTCAAGGAAGCCCAGGCTGTATGCTAGCGGGTGGACTGTCCCGTGTCCTCTGGCGCATGCATCAGCCATGTTCACGGCAGAGTGCTGGGGACACTTGCATTCAGCAAGAAAGCCCCCAGTGACAGACCGTGACCCTCTCTCCCGTAGGGAGGGCTGCGCACGGTTCCTGGAAAGCAAAGTTGGAAACTAGGCCGGCGCGGCCTGAGTTTCACGGTTGGTGTCGCTCACCGTGCGTCTCCGTGAGGACAGGCCGCCCACGTCCATGCGAGCCCGGGGCACGGTGTACAGCTGTTGGATCTTCACGTTAAGACACAACGAGCAGTCTGTCCATTCTTGTTCATCACTGGAGGTGGGTCGTCCTAAAGTGCCTCCCTGTCCCCACGCTGAGCAGGCTGGGGTGGGGGGACAGTCCTGCTGTCTCAGGTGGCCGAGGAGGAGCTGGGGAGGGGGGCTTCGTGGAAATACCTCGTACTGTCCGCCTGACTCCCCTGTCTTCTCTAAACGTGCTTCCACACTGCGCCAGTCCTTCCCCGTCTGCCCGTGTCGCGCGTAAACAGTGGGAAGCTGTCGTGAAGAACCAGAGCCCTCTGCCCGCCGCTGTGCCGTCAGTTGGCCCCCTTGCGCGGCGTCCTCTGTGCCGCCTGGCTGTGGTTCGGAGTGTTCTTGCATCTCCACCAGCTCCTCTTCTGGCAGTGCCTCTGTTGTGTCTGTCAGCCCTGGAATTTTTTAATTTAGGGGCCACGCCTTGCGGTGTGTGGGATCTTGGTTCTCTGACCAGGGAGCTGAGCTGCCCCCCTGCAGTGGAAGCGTGGAGTCCTAACTGCTGGACCGGCAGGGGACTCCCAGCCCTGGAATTTCCTGAAGACCTGTATCTCAGAACCATTCACCCCCAGGTCATGTTGCCAGACCCACAACCTCGTGATTCCCTGGACTGGCTCTGTCGTAAACCCTGGGAGCCAGGCACAGCATCGGGACAGTTTTCTCCAGCAGGATTTTTTTTAGAAGAGCAGCATTGTCAGTGGGGTGGGCCTCCCACCTCTCACGATGTCCTGTCGGTGTCACTTCGGTAGTGCTGACAACCCTTCCTGGAGTGTCGTGTGTGGAGCCTCGGGTACTCATGACCCCTGACCTAGAGGCTGAACAGAGCTGCCATGTCTGGGGAAGCAGACCTTGTCTGTGCTTCGGTGTTGAACTCTGGGGAACTGACAACGAGCTTCCTGAACTCGGGGACGAGGCATCGATGGAACCAATCCAGAAGACGTGGCCTGGCCGTGCCGGCCTCCTGATGTCCAACCAAAGGCAGGAGCCTGCTGGGCCTCTTCTCCCTTCCAGGCTTGCGGGCTGTCTTGTCATAATCCTGACCGCATCTGTACAAAGGAGAAGCAGCCCATTCGTTCCCGCGTTAAACCCTGCTGCCCGCTTCTCCTTACTCATGAATGCCCTTTGTGGCATTTCCCCCAGAATGCAGCACAGGACTGTGTCTCCATTAAACACTGCTCAGGCAGACGGCTCTTCTGTGCAGTGACTTTCTCAGTGGCACCTGAGCCTCGCTGGCTGGCTCCTGACAGCAGAAGTTCCCTCTCCTGTTATCCTGACGTTTTTAAAGCCAAACCTCCATCTGAAATCATCAAACCACCCTTTGCTGGCATTCAGTTCTCCATCTTTACATCTTCCACCTTCCGTTCGAGTTGCCATGTAGTGACTTTGCCTTTTCTTGAATGACGTTAGCATCTATAAGCACCCCTTTCTTATGGCAAGCCTCGGTTCAGTCACTCAGTTGTGTCCGACTCTTTGCTAACCCATGGACTGCAGCATGCCAGGTTTCCACATCCTTCATCTCCTGGAGCTTGCTCAAACTCCTGTCCATTGAGTCGGTGATGCCATCCAAACATCTCATCCTCTGTCATCCCCTTCTCGTCCCACCTCCAGCCTTTCCCAGCATCAGGGTCTTTTCATATGAGTCAGCTCTTCACATCAGGTGGCCAAAGTATTGGACCTTCAGCTTCAACATCAGTCCTTCCAATGAACACCCAGGACTGATCTCCTTTAGGATGGACTGGTTGGATCTCCTTGCAGTCCAAGGGACTCTCAAGAGTCTTCTCCAACACCACAGTTCAAAAGCAGTTCTTCAGCGCTCAGCTTGCTTTATGGTCCAACTCTCATATCCATACATGACCAATGGAAAAACCACAGCCTGGACTAGATGGACATTTGTTGGCAACATAATGCCAACATCTCTGCTTTTTAATATGCTGTCTAGGTTGGTTATAGCTTTTCTTCCAAGGAGCGAGTGTCTTTTAATTTCATGACTGCAGTCACCATCTGCAGTGATTTTGGAGCCCAATAAAATAGTCTGCCACTGTTTCCATTGTTTGCCCATCTATTTGCCATGAAGTGATGGAACTGGATGCCATGATCTTAGTTCTTTGAAATGTTGAGTTTTAAGTCAACTTCTTCACTCTCCTCTTTCACTTTCATCAAGAGGCTCGTTAGTCCTTCACTTTCTGCCATAAGGGTGATGTCATCTGCATATCTGAGGTTATTGATATTTCTCCCGGCAATCTTGATTCCAGCTTGTGCTGCATCCAGCCCAGCGTTTCTCATGATGTACTCTGCATATAAGTTAAATAAGCAGGGGGACAATATACAGCCTTGACATACTTCTTCCTCTTTTGGAACCAGTCTGTTGTTCCATGTCCAGTTCTAACTGTTGCTTCCTGACCCACATACACATTTCTCAGGGGGCAGGTCAGGTGGTCTGGTGTTCGCATCTCTTTCAGAATTCTCCAGTTTGTGGTGATCCACACAGTCGAAGGCTTTGGCATAGTCAACAAAGCAGATGTTTTTCTGGAACTCTCTTGCTTTTTCTGTGATCCAACAGATTTTGGCCATTTGATCTCTGGTTCCTCTGCCTTTTGTAAATCCAGCTTGAACATCTGGAAGCTCACAGTTCATGTACTGTTGAAGCCTGGCTTGGAGAATTTTGAGCATTACTTTACTAGTGTGTGAGATGAGTGCAATTGTACGGTAGTTTGAGCATTCTTTGGCATTGCCTTTCTTTGGGACTGGAATGAAAACTTACCTTTTCCAGTCCCGTGGCCACTGCTGACTTTTCCAAATTTGCTGGCATATTGAGTGCAGCACTTTCACAGCATCATCTTTTAGGATTTGAAATAGCTTGACTGAAATTCCATCACCTGCACTAGCTTTGTTTGTAGTGATGCGTCCTAAGACCCACTTGACTTCACATTCAGGATGTCTGGCTCTAGGTGAGTGATCACACCATCGTGATTATCTGGGTCGTGAAGATCTTTCTGTTCAGCTCTTCTGTGTGTTCTTGCCACCTCTTAGTATCTTCTGCTTCTGTTAGGTCCCGACCATTTCTGTCCTTAAGTGTGCCCATCTTTGCATGAAATGTTCCCTTGATATCTATAATTTTCTTGAAGCAATCGATGTCTAGTCTTTCCCATTCTATTGTTTTCCTCTATTTCTTTGCATTGATCACTGAGGAATTTCTCTTTCTTATCTCTCCTTGCTATTCTTTGGAACTGCATTCAAATTGGTATATCTTTCTTTTTCTCCTTTGCCTTTAGTTTCTCTTTTCTCAGCTATTTGTAAGGCCTCCTCAGACAGCCATTTTGCTGTACTTAACAAGTGAAGACTCCCACCTGACGTTAAGTACAGCCACTTTGCATTTCTTTTTCTTGGGGACGGTCTTGATCCCTGCCTCCTGTACAGTGTCCTGAACCTCCTTCCATAGTTCTTCAGGCAGTCTTATCAGAGCGAATCCCTTGAATCTGTCACTTCCACTGTATAATTGTAAGGGGTTTGATTTGGGTCATACCTGAATGGTCTATTGGTTTGCCCTACTTTCTTCAACTCAAGTCTGAATTTGGCAATAAGGAGTTCATGATCTGAGCCACAGTCAGCTCCTGGTCTTGTTTTTGCTGACTTTGTAGAGCTTCTCCATCTTTGGCTGCAAAGAATATAATCAATCTGATTTCTGTGTTGGCCATCTGGTGATGCCCATGTGTAGAGTCTTCTCTTGTGTTGTTGGAAGAGGGTGTTTGCTATGACCAGTGCGTTCTCTTGGCAAAACTCTGTTAGTCTTTGCCCTGCTTCATTCCACATTCCAAGGCCAAACTTGCCTGTTGTTCCAGGTGTCTCTTGACTTCCTACTACTGCATTCCAGTCCCCTATGATGAAAAGGACGTCTTTTGGGGGTGTTAGTTCTAGAAGGTCTTGTAGATCTTCTTAGATCCGTTCAACTTCAGCTTCTTCAGCATTATCGGTTGGGGCATAGACTTGGCTTACTGTGATACTGAATGGTCTGCCTTAGAAATGGAGATCATTCTGTCGTTTTTGAGACTGCACCCAAGTACTGCATCTTGGGTGCCTGATAGTCGTTGACTATGAGGGCTGCTCCATTTCTTCTAAGGGAGTCTTGCCCACAGTAGTAGATGTAATGGTCATCTGAGTTAATTTCACCCATTCCAGTCCATCTTAGTTTGCTGGCAAGCCTGTACCTGCATAAAAGCTGCTTTTTAAAATAAAATCGGGTGTTTTGCAGGCAGTGCCTGGCATTCGCGCCTTCCAGCGCAGCTGCAGCTTCAGAGCTCCTCTGCTGCTACAGTGAGAGAAGCTTTAGGGTGTGCAGTGGCCTCCTTGCAGTTAGCGTCTTTCACACAGTGCAGACTCCCACCCAATGTCAAGTGCAGATTTTTTTGAAAAGCAACTTTTAAAGTTGGAAGTCACCTCGCGCAGCTCTGCCTTCTGGCGCGCTGTGCTGCGAGCTCGGGTCTCGAGGCGTTCGTCAGGCGCGGAGGCCAGTGCCGCGCAGCACGCCTGCTCCCCGTTCGCTAGAGGCCGAGCGCTCGGCCCTGCTTTTCTGTTATTTCTGGGGCTTCCTGGTGCTCAGACAGTGAAGAATCTGCCTGAAACGCAGGAGACCCGGGTTCAGTCCTTGGGTCAGGAAGATCCACTGGAAGATTCCCGCTCCTGAGTGGCCCTGGATGTCTTCATGGAGTTCAGTTCAGTCCAGCTGCTCAGTCGTGTCCGCCTCTCGGCGCCCCCGTGGACCCCAGCGCGCTAGGCCTCCCTGTCCACCACCAGCTCCCGGCGCTCACCCGAACTCAGGTCCGTGAGTCGCTGACGCCTTCCAGCCAGACGTCCTCTGTCGTCCCCTTCCCCTCCTGCCTTCAATCTTGCCCAGCATCAGGGGCTTTTCCAGTGGGCCGGCTCTTCCCATCAGGGTGGTGCCTGTGTGTCTTCCTTGGTGAGGAGTCTGTTGACATCTTTAAGTCCGTCTGTCAGCCAGGGTCCGTTTTCTTATTGTCGAGTTTTCAGAGTTGTCTGTATGTTTTAATGGTGAGTCTTTTTTTCAGATATGTCTTTTGCAAATGTTTTCTCCCAGTTTGTGGCTTGTTTTCATTCTCTTGACACTGTCAATGAAAGTTTCTAATTTTGGCAGTCTAACTAGTAATTTCATCCTTGGATCAAGGCTTTCAAGTTGTATCTAAACAGTCATCACCACACTCAGGGTCCTCTTGGGGTTTTCTCCTGTTACCTTCAAGGAGAGTTTCTTTAAGGCATATGGGCCTGCAGCTTTCTTTTCTTGCAATGCTTTTGTCTGGTTTTGGTATTAGGGTAATGCTGGCCTCATAGGAGGTGTTAGGCACTGACCCTCTGCTTCTATCCTCTGAAAGAGACTGTAGAGAATTCATGTAATTTCTCCTTAAATGTTTGATACAGTTCACCAGTGAACTCATCTGGGCCTGGAGCTTTCTGTTTGGGAAGATTATTAATTCTTGATTCAATTTAATTGCTATAGGCCTGTTCAGATAGTCTATTTCTTGTGTGACTTTTGGCAGATTGTGTCTGTCAAGAAATTGGCCCGTTTTATTGAGGTTACCAAATCTGTGTGCAAACTTTGGTTGCGGCACATGGGGTCAGGTTTCCTGACCAGGGATTGAACCCAGGCCCCCAGCACTGAGACCGTGGAGCCTTAGCTACTGGACCGCCAGGTGAAGTCCCAATATCTCCATTTTTGTTCACGTGTTATTGACTTTCTCCATGTCTGTTTTAGTCTTTTGAGCATTTTTAAGGCTGCTGTTTTAAAGTCTTTGTCTAGTCTATTTGTCATCAGGTCTTTTTTCAGGGACAGACCCTGTTGAATTACTCTTTCCCTTTGAGAGGACCATACTTTTTTTTTTGTATGCCTTGTGATTTTTATGTTGTGGACATTTTAATGTAACATTTAATATAACATTTTAATATAACAATCTGGTAACTCCAGAAATCAGATTCTTCTCTTTCCCTAGGTTTGTGCTTTTGTTTTTTGATTATTGTAGGCAGTCTTTGTGCCAAGGATCAGTTTGAGGTGTAAACTTAACGGATTCTTAAGTCCTTCCTGAGCCTTTCCTCGGAGCACAGTCACGTGCACATTCTCCCCATATATGCAATGATGTACTATGCTGGGTCTTTAGGAGTCACTTCAGAGAGGGCGGCGAGTTGTAGCAATGGAGGCGGAGCACGGCAGCCGTGGCGGCTGCCC
>SJYF01000358.1:761302-772131 GCA_006410515.1 Procapra przewalskii
TCTCACATGCTAGTAAAGTAATGCTCAAAATTCTCCAAGCCAGGCTTCAGCAATACGAGAACTGTGAACTTCCAGATGTTCAAGCTGGTTTTAGAAAAGGCAGAGGAACCAGAGCTCAAATTGCCAACATCCTTTGGGTCATCAAAAAAGCAACAGAGTTCCAGAAAAACATCCACTTCTGCTTTATTGACTATGCCAAAGCCTTTGACTGTGTGGATCACAACAAACTGGAAAATTCTGAAAGAGATGGGAATACCAGACCACCTCACCTGCCTCCTGAGAAATCCGTATGCAGGTCAGGAAGCAGCAGTTAGAACTGGACATGGAACAACAGACTGGTTCCAAATAGGAAAAGGAGTACATCAAGGCTGTATATTGTCAGCCTGCTTATTTAACTTATATGCAGAGTACATCATGAGAAATGCTAGGCTGGATGAAGCATAAGCTGGAATCAAGATTGCCGGGAGAAATATCAATAACCTCAGATATGCAGATGACACCATTCTTATGGCAGAAAGCCAAGAACTAAAGAGCCTCTTGAAGAAAGTGAAAGAGGAGAGTGAAAAAGTTGGCTTAAAAGCTCAACATTCAGAAAACTAAGATCATGGCATCCGGTCCCATCACTTCATGGCAAATAGATGGGGAAACAATGGAAACTGTCAGACTTTATTTTTTGGGGCTCCAAAATCACTGCAGATGGTGATTGCAGCCATGAAATTAGAAGACGCTTACTCCTTGGAAGAAAAGTTATGACCAACCTAGTTAGTATATTCAAAAGCAGAGACATTACTTTGCTGACTAAGGTCTGTCTAGTCAAGGCTATGGTTTTTCCTGTGGTCATGTATGGATGTGAGAGTTGGACTGTGAAGAAGGCTGAGCACCGAAGAATTGATGCTTTTGAACTGTGGTGTTTGGAGAAGACTCTTGAGCGTCCCTTGGACTGCAAGGAGATCCAACCAGTCCATTCTGAAGGAGATCAGCCCTGGGATTTCTTTGGAAGGAATGATGCTAAAGCTGAAACTCCAGTACTTTGGCCACCTCGTGCGAATAGTTGACTCATTGGAAAAGACCCTGATGCTGGCAGGGATTGGGGACAGGAGGAGAAGGGGACGACCGAGGATGAGATGGCTGGATGGCATCACAGACTCAACGGACATGAGTCTGAGTGAACTCTGGGAGTTGGTGATGGACAGGGAGGCCTGGCGTGCTGTGGTTCATGCGGTCACAAAGAGTCGGACACGACTGAGCGACTGAGCTGAACTCAGCCCTGGCCTATCTGGGTAGACCCAATGCCGTCACAAGGGCCTTTGAAAGTGAAAAAGGTGAGACATGAAAATATGACTGTGGATGGTGAGAGACGCAGCGTTGCTGGCTTTGAAGATGGAGGGTGGGCCCACACGCAGGGATGCAGGGGCCTCTGGAAGTGAAGGGCGAGGATCCACCCTCTGCCAGGGCGCCAGGAGGGAAGCCTGGCAGTACCATGACTGAAGCCCAGGGCTCCTAGCTCAGACTGCTGGCCTCCACAGGTATGCTGTCGTCAACCACCAGGTCTGTGGGAGAAAACCAATAGGATAAACAGAAAAGGGCTAAGATTAAACCACACATAAGGATACTAGAGACAGTAATGAAGACGGAGAGACATCTCTGTAGATATGAAAGCACACCGGAAAAGCATAAACACAGATTAAGTGAGGTTGAGTAATTGACTTCAGTAGAAGCTAACGACATTAAGAAAATAATACAGAAGAACGAAATAAATCAAGACAGAAAAACACTGAGATGAGGTTACAGATCTTAAGAAACTATGACAGATAAAAGTAAAATGTCATTTTAGAATAAAGACTAAGTTACAAGCAACAAAAGAATGAATAGACTCCACAGGGGACTGCGTAAGATCAACACGAGAATTCAGGAGAGAAAGTTTTCATGAGAAAGAAATAAACGGATAAAAGAAGGACTCAGAAGAAGCTGGCCAATTTAAAACTTAGGTAAAGGAAATCCAACGTGTATAATCAAGGTGTTTCTCCACAAAAAAAGGGGGACAGGGCAAGAGATTACTGAAAACTCTGAAATAAAAAGGTGTACTGAAAGAGCATCCTGGGCTTCCCTGGTGGCTCCGTGAAGAATCCTCCTGCCAATGCAGGGACGCCGGTTTCATCCCCGATCCAGGAAGAGCCCACATGCCACAGGGCAGCTAAGCCCATGCACCGAGCCTGTGTCTAGAGCCCGGCAACTGCAAGTCCCACGTCCACGAACTCCAGAGCACATGCTCCGCGACAAGAGAAGGCACTGCGGGGAGAAGCCTGCACGTCACTAGAGCGGCACCTGCTCCCAGCAACAGGGACCCGGCACAGCCAGGAAAGGAACTCAGCACACGAGCAAAGTTACTCAAGAGACAGGAAAGCAAGCTGCAGGGCGGGGACCGTCCGTCCGCCTGTAACAGTGGGCACACAGGCATGCCCCAGGAAAACCACTGGAGTGGGAAGAAGGCCACAGGCAAAACCCAGCTCATCTGTAAGGGGAGGCAACCTGTCACGAGTCTGACAGCAACGTTTTATGCTGTAAGACAACAGATGACCATGTTTAACATATTCAAGGAAAAAACATGTGAGCCAAGTGTTCCACCTCCAGTCAACCGGACATTCAAGTACAAGGACGCAGAGAAACTGTTACCAACAAGCAAGAATTCACGTGATGTCTTTCCTGAGTCCTTTCTGAGAAGTTGAGCGGAGAGTAGAACGCTCACGGCAGCTCCCTGCAGGGCGCACTGAGCGAGCGTCCCCGAGAGCAGGTGGGCGCTGTGCAGGAGCAGCACTGGCCCTGAGCCGAGGGAGGGGGCTGGACGGCGCGCAGGTCCCTGGGCCAGACATCACGCTGCCTTCAGCAAGGACCGGGCTGCATGCAGAGATGGGGAGGCGGGCTCCGGTCCCCCTCATCCTTGCAGGGACAGACTGGTACGGCCAGACGCTCGTCCCGCAGTCCTGCACGTGGGACCCACCCAGCTGTGCTCGGTGCAAACTCCTGAGAGCAGTGACCCCCGCGACCTCCAGACTACAGCTCTCAAACACGTCTCCCACTAAAGGAGCCGAGGTTCCCAAGGATCAGGAGGTCCAGGGGCAGGAAGACCACAAAATGAGCCGAGGACACTCTGGGGACCAGGGAGCCAGGACCTTTGCGAGCGGATGAGGGCAGTGCGGGAAGGATCCAGGCATCAACCTGAAGGGCTCCCCCTGTCCAAAAATGAGATGATCTGAACGTAAGTAAGGGTCCGCATTATACGTCAAAACTCATCAAATGTTTAAGTCTATTCATGCATAATCCCAAATAAAACCCTCAATCGGTCACCTCTGGAGGATGATAGGAAGGCAAATGATTCACTACTTTGAGAAGTGACAGAGAAATTCACCCTCAGCTCCTGACATCTGCTACAGCACCAGAGAGCCAGGGCAGGGCTCCCACTCCACGTCCAGCTTGCGAACAGGGACGCAGAAACTCAGCCGGACGGCTCCATCTCATGCAGGGCGCTGATTAACGCCCACACTGGGTGCACCCCGGGGGAGGCGCCAGGAGGGGGCCCACACTTGAGGCGCTTCCCGAGGGGGCAGCACAACCGCCGGAAGCAGCCTCCCCAGAGAGCAACCCGATCCCACTGCCCACCCCGAGGAGACCAAGAGCAGGAGAGACTCAGGGGACAGCGGCACCGCCAGCAGCGACGGCCCTGGCCAGGGGGGCAGCCACCACCAAGACCCTTGGGGCCAGTCCCAAGGGCCCGTGCCAGGGTAAGGGCAGCACCTTCCCGGCACGGATGGCAGAGCCTGGCATCAGGGGTAACGGCAGCACCTTCCCGGCACGGATGGCAGAGCCTGGCGCCGGGGTAATGCCAGCACCTTCCCGGCACGGATGGCAGAGCCTGGCGCCAGGGTAACGGCAGCACCTTCCCGGCAAAGATGGCAGAGCCTGGCATCAGGGTTAACGGCAGCACCTTCCCGGCAAAGATGGCAGAGCCTGGCATCAGGGGTAACGCCAGCACCTTCCCGGCACAGATGGGAGAGCCAGGCGCCAGGGGTTATGCCAGCGTGCCTGGGATGGGGCTGTCAGGGGAGCCTGCCGCCTTCCGGTCTGTCTTCCTCTACCGCTGGACCAGTTCTCTACGCACTAGCTCAACATCGTAGGCGGGATGTTTCTACTTTTTTCCTTTGGGCCGCACGGGGATCTCAGCTCCCTGACCAGGGACTGAACTCATGCCCCCGGAAGTGGAAGCAGAGCCCGACCACTGGACTGCCAGGGAAGCCCCAATGTTTCTGTTTCAGCGAAAATGCTGCCATTGGCTCCAGCAGCTTACTACTACTTTTTCTACTATTTTCGCACCGAATATTTAGAAAGGCAAAAAAGGATGCTGGCTTTAGTTCTCACACTGCAGAAGGATTATGTACCTGAGGCACTGCGGTAACTCTACACGGGTGTGAGGAACAACCTGGGTTTGGTCGCCTGTCCCAGAGCTCTGGAGGTGCTCCTCCGGCTTGAAAGGTGAGGGCCCCCTGGTCACGGTGCCTGGGTGGCATCCAGAACCAGCTGTCCTGCGGTCCAGCCTCTATGTCCAGCAAGTAAGAATTAGCCTGCAGGAAAGTCATCAACACGGAGGTCAAACAGGGTGGTCACGGGCAGCGGGTAGAACAGCCTCCTCCTACGACAGACGCAGCAGGCCTCCCTGTGTGGGGCCGTGCAGTCCCCCAACAGCCAGAGGGCCACTCTGGAGCTGGTGGTCAGCAGTGTGGGGCTCCAGTCAGCAGGGCGCACAGCCCCCTGAACTGAGCACAGACGGGGGGAGGAGAGGAGCGCAGAGGACGGAGCCAGAGCCCAGGCCTGCGGAGACCGACTGCGCGCGTTTCAGCTCCGAGAGCAAAGTGCCTGAAGGCAGAGGCAGCCGCCAGAGGGTCCTTCCGAGGGCTAGAGCAAACACTGTGCACGGAAGAGCCTCAGCTCCAGGCATGTGCTCTGACTTGGGCAACATAGTTATTTTGCATTTTGAGAATTAAAGAAAGCGCCTTCCAGGCTGCTGTAACGCAGGAGTGCCTGTCAGACAGGATCCCATGTGCGCACGTCCCAGTTCCCACCCTGCAGCAGCCGCAGACTCAGCAGCTTCCTAACACTGAGACCAGCTTTCGTCCCTCGCCTGCCACAACACCGAAAATGCGTGACCAAGTGTCTCCACTCCTCACACTGCAGACGCAGCAGATTGAAGGAAGCACTTCAAGTCCTCTCGCCCAGCCGGGCGGGAAAGGCCCAGAGCTGGGCAGCACCGCAGTGCGGACTCTGGAGCCCCTACCAAGACACATCCACCCAAGGACCCAGGGACCCCACGTCCAGGGACAGACTCTGAAGACCACCTCATCAGACACACAGCCACTCTTGTCCGAGGTCAGGCGCTGCAGTCCCACGGCCAGGCTGCAGCGCCACTCACACTCCAGCAAGGCCCAGTGCGCACGCGTACCCCAGTCGCCTCGGTCTCGCCCAGCTCTTGCAACCACACGCGCCGCAGCCAGCTGGGCTCCTCTGCCCATGGGGTTCTCTAGCCAAGGATACTGGAGTGGGTTGCCATGCCCTTCTCCAGGGGATCTTCCCAAACCAGGGATCAAACCCAGGTCTCCTGCACTGTGGGTGGGTTCTTTACCAGCTGAGCCACCAGGGAAGCCCAGCACATACACAGACCGCTGAAAAAAAGCAAGACACACGGGGTGAACGGTGCTTGTTACGTTTTATGATGAAAGACAGGAGGGAAAACAAGGTGAGCTGCAAACATTAACGTCTGTCTGAAGAGCTTACTTTGGCACTTCTCAGGTGGCGCTGGTGCAAAGAGCCTGCCAACCGACGCAGGAGACGTAAGAGACGCAGGTCTGATTCCTGGAGCCATGGCTACAGCATGGCTACCCACTCCACTATTCCTGACTGGGAAATCCCATGGACAGAGGAGCCTGGCGGGCTGCAGTCCATGGGGTCACAAAGAGCTGGACACGACCGAGCGACTTACATGCTTATTTTGCAGGATAAAGCAGAAATAAAGACAGCTGCCTGCGAGGAGTGGAGGCGGCAGGAACGCAGGTGCGGCTGCTGACTGGGCCTTTCACACGACGCTGACTTCCGAGCGGTGTGATCGCCTCTACGTTGAAATACAGAGCATCTCAAGCGTGAGATCTAAAGGCATGTCAAATAAGCGGCCATACTACCAACAAAGAATGTTCAGCGAGGGACTTGAACACACAGGATTTTATGCACCTGAAGCAGAATACGTACTAAAAACAAGAAAATACCTTAAATTTTGCCGAGTGATTTCATCATCAGCAGCAGCAGCATAATATTTTCATTTTAGCTGTGTCATATGTACTTTAGCACCCAAAAAAGTAACTATGCCAATGCCATTAAGAATCAAAATTTTCGGGATATGAAAACTATATAATTAAAAACAAGCAAAGAAATTAAGTAAAACTATATAGTTTTAAATTTGTCTTGAAAACATTGGTATGAACTCGACGTTTTAAACATTTACCTTCTAGCTCTGTGCACTAGACCAGCACCTAAAGCTGCAGTGACGCCAAGCACACTGCACACAGCTGGCCCCTGGGTCCTGGTTCCTAAACACCCTTCTGCACCGACGGGGGCCACGGCGCTCTGCAGAAACAGCGACTGCAGCTCTGGGAACGAGAGGCTGCAGAAAGGACGTGCCGCCTGGAGCTGGCTCCGCGGGGCTCCCACGGGTCGGTCATGACTGTCTGAATGTACAACAAATAGATGGAAGACTTCAGTGGACTATAATGTAACGGATAAATCTGCCAGTCTGCACTGATGCTCAAGAATCAAGGGGAGAAGGGAAACCACCTGCCACGGGGGGAACGCTGCAGCCACTGTTCCCTGGAAAGGGGTGAGGAGGGGAGAAGGCGCAGCGTCTTGCCCCCCTCGAGTGTCACGGGTGAGGAAAACACATGTGAGAGGCAGGGGAGGGAGCCACAGCCCAACAGAGTTGGGTCCATCCCGATAGGACAGTCTGAGGGCGGCGCACAGGAGGCCCAGCACCGCCACTGGAAGACGCTGGGTCCCCGGCGAGTGGCACCCACGGGTGGGAGCAGCCGGGCCACGGGGGCCAGCTGCAACTTATCCTCAAGACTGCCGACCACGTGGAGGGTGGCCCCCAACTGCCCGCCATCTTGTTCAAGGGTCAACTGTCAATGAAAGCAGCAAATGGCAAACAGACCCAGAACTCAGGGACATTTCTGCAAGACAACTGGCCTCGTCTCTTTAAAAAGCCAATGTCCTGAGTGGGGAGACCGGACTGCAGCTCAGCCGTTGAACGCCGTGAGGACTCCCGTTCACTACCTCCACAGCCGCGCTGCTGGGGCGAGCATGGCCCTCTGCCTCTTTCTCCCTCTGGGGGAGGGGGGCGGCATGCAGCTCGCAGGACCTTGGGTACCTGACCAGGGACTGAACCTGGGCCCTTGCAGGCAGCATGCTGATGCACCGAGTGCAAATCGCTAAACTGCCTTTTCTCAGAAGAGGATGCTCAGCGGCGACGTGCTGCGGCCCCTCAGAACCTGAAAGCACGGGCAGGGACGTGCACCAGCGCTCTAGCTCAGGGCTGGAGCAGCTGAACCTGGACCTGCTCCCAACCCACCACCCAGCCTCCAGGACACGCACACTGGCCTGCAGCCCAAGCCCCGGGCTCCAGGGCACAGCTCGGGCACCAGCGCCGCCCCGCGGAGGGGTGGCCTCATCCTCGGACGTGGCAGCCTTCCCACCAAGGCTACCAACGCAGATCTGGTCCACACTGAGAGTGAGCCGCACCGGCTGAGGGCGCAGAGCCACGGCTAACATCTTCCTGGGGAGGAGCCGCCTCAAGTGCAGAGAAGCCACCACCCAGGACTGGCTGCCCGCAGCCCGAGAGCCAGACGGAGGCCAGAGCGCACTGTGGGGGCCGAACTGAGAGACCCGGAGCCAGCTCCTTGAGACGCGGCGGGCACCCCGGCTCCATGCAGGGCCGTGGGCCCTGTCCCCCCAAGACTTTCTGGGCCACAGACCAGGGCCGCCGGGCTGGCTCCACTCTGGCTTCGAGGGCCTTCCACTAAGCACCAGCGGCTTCTCTGGGGGCAGCAGGCAGTCCCACCAGCCACAAGTCTGACGGGTCGCCGCGGCGGTTCAAGTGTCCGCATGCAACCGTGTGGCACCCAAGCTCCTGCTCCAAACAGCACGCGCCCTGGGCTGCTCCCTCCCAGGCCAACCGCGGGGCAGGCTCAGTCGCCAGGCCTTGAGTGAGGACGGGCCCTCCGTTTAGACCTGCGGGCTTGGGGCAGGCCGGGCAGGGCTGCGTGGACTGAGGAGCCCCCTCAGGCAGCACCGGGTGAGCAGGGGACACCCTGCAGGCCCAGCCTCTCCGGTTCCTGTGGTGCGCAGACCTTGTTGCAGGGGTAGGCGACTGCTGCAAGGCCTTCACCCGAAGGAGAGCGGAACCCAAGCAGGGTGAACACCTGAGCAAGGTCGGGGGCGGGCCGTGCGACAGGAGATGCCCGAAAGCAGGGGCCGGGCTCCGCAGCTCACTGCCGCTTCTCACACAGGGCCTCTGCTCCGCCACCCCCAGGCCCCTCGGTGCGGGACGCAAAGGTCCTTTCCTCTCCAAGCCGTCTTCCAAAAGCACACTTGTCATACTGCCCATCACCCTTGCCCACGCCTGCTTGTGGTCTTCCTTGGAGAGCTCATTCCGCCTTCTCTGCCCATCCCCACCACGACCGTGCACCGCTGCCCCAGCAGGTAGAACAGCGCCAGCCGAGAGGCGAGAAAGCTCGTGCGGAGGCAGGCACCTCCAGCCCTCCCAAGGCCCTTCACCTCGGAAACAGGAGGAAGGAGAAGAAGGGGCTTGCTTTCACTCCTAACGGTCCCTTCCAGGATACCATCTGCCAAAAGTGATCAGATAGCTAAAAGTGATCTAAATACTCCAGGGTGATGAAAATCAGGCAGTGATGTAGCCTGAAGGAGAAGGGAGGGAAAGACAGGGAAGTGGAAGGGGCCGAAGCTCTGGAAGCTGCCTGACAGGAAGTCTGCCGCCACCCGGACACTGATGGCAGGCCAAACTGGAGGCTGCGGGGTGGTCAGGGTGGGACTCCGTGCAGCTGAATTCAGTAAACAACAATGGTAAACAGAGATGATGCCTCCTACAGCTTATATTAGACATCAAGCGGTAGCCAGGAGAATGACGGCCACCTCTCATGGTTTGTGCAGAGAAGCTTAGGAGGAACCGGCGCTGCTGAGGGACAGTTGGAGGGGCCCCAGCCAACCCTAGCAGGCGCCCCCGGTGTGCCTGGAGCACTGCCCCCTGCTCTCGCCCCCTGCCCCTCCTTCTGCTCACCCTGAAGGAGGGAATCAGAGCAGAGCTGGGAGGAAGGAGCTCCCAGGAGGAAGGAGGCCAGGCAGAGAGACACGCAGACGAGAATGGCGGGGAGGACAGACTGACCACGGTCACAGTGCCTGTGCTCCCGCGGCGCCGCTGCCCAGGTCTGCTCTCGCTCCAGCTTCCACGCCGGGCAGGGATCTGAAAGACAACACGCACGCCCTTCACCACGTCCTGAACACAGCTGCCTCGGCTCCTCGCACAGACGCAGGGTTCAATCCGCGGCCCTGACGGTTCCCCTCACACCCTTCCCAGCGCTTCAGGGGCGCTCCTGGCACAGTGAGAGCCATTCACAAACCTCCTCCTGTGCGTGGCGACAGGAAAAAGCAAGGAAGACTTCCCACGCCCCAAAACATCAGGAATTAACAGAATGTGTGCTGTGCGGCGATGTGGACTCAAAGTCTGTGCTTTCTTCCAATACAGGAGGTTAACTTCCTGAAGACTCATAGAATCTCTTAACTTGTGCTACATCTTTTCCTGAGAAAATGTAAACCACCACAAGCAGATACCATCTGTTTAAGGATTACAGGAAGCGTGCACCCCTGCACAGACAGCCCGTGGCAGGCCCCGGGTATGAGCTGGTCAGAGTAGTCTCCTCTCACAAGATTGACTTTGTGTGGAAATTAAGTCATAACTGCAGTTTGGCTTGTTCAGAGCGCTTTTTAAAAACTTCAACTAAATTCTTCCTCCTCTCCGAATTTTAACAGTGTGATGTAGAGAAGACAGCAAAAGTTAATATAAAAAGTCACAAGAATGCCTTAGCAAACTGGTCTCATGCAAGTCTGAGATGCGTTTTTCAAAGCTATGGACTTGATCTGATCAGAGTTAACTTCAAAACAAATAACTTCCCTTTTTTACAAACTTGAGAATGCCCACAGAAGCTTCTCCTGATGGCCCAGCTGGGCAGGGGTTTGCTTGCAGAGAGGTGCATGTATGTGTGTCCATGGACAGTCACTCAAAATGCAAGGAGAGTCTAGGGGGCTGGCAATTCTCTTAAGCAAGCAGGATGGTGTGGGTCACAGAAAAAAAGATAAATGACTCCGTCATTACTTGGGTCAAAAAAAAAAAACACACACAAAACCGCAACTGGAAAAACGATCGAAATTCTGCTCTGCAGTTTGATTCAGGCTTTCACTACTCACACCTCAATGTCATACCCAGAAACACGCATAGTACATCAGAAGCGTGCAGAGATGAGGAGCGTCTCACGTGCTGAGACGGGTAAACGAGGCCCCGGCTGTCCCTTCCTGGAAACGCACAGAAAATGAAACACTGTACCGGGGCTGCGGGACGCCTGCAAGGCACGGCATCTAAGACGATCCGTGGCGGTTGGCAGAGGCCCAGAGCACGGACACTCACCGGGCACCTGTCTGCTGGCCGGTGACCCCCGCCCCAGGGC
>SJYF01000358.1:784641-795384 GCA_006410515.1 Procapra przewalskii
TCCCGGCCGCCGCCCCTGGCCTCGGGCACTGGGTGTCTCCTCCTGGCTGCCCCTGACCTCGGACGTGGGATAGCTAGCTTTACGTTAAAGCTCATGATCCATTTTGAGTTTTGTGTAAATTGTGAAACCCTTGGGTTTCCTTCCCCTTTTCCTGCCCCCACTTCCCTCCCTGACCCATGCGTGTCTAATTGTCTTGTTTAGTTCTTCAGTTGTGTCCTTCTCTTTGCGACCCCATGGACTGTAGCCTGCCAGGCTCCTCTGTCCCTGGGATTTTCCCACAAGAGTACTGGAGTGGGGTGCCCCGCCGTCCTCCAGGGGATCTTCCCAACCTGGGACTGAACCCGCCTCCTGCTGCTCCTGCTCTGCCGGGGGGATTCTTTACCACTGTACCACCCGGAAACCCACGCATATCTAATCGCTCCAGCACAACTGGCTGAAAACGCTGGCTGTCTTTCCTTCATCAGAATGCTTTTACGTTTGTCAAGAATCACCCGGACACATTTGTGTGGGTGTGTTTCCGGGGTTTCTGTTTCGTCTGTTGATCCGTGTGTCTGTCCCTCTGCCAGTGCTGCAGTCTGGATTACCATTGCTTCCCTGGCAGCTCGGCTGGGAAAGAGTCCGCGTGCAATTGAAGGAGACCCGGGTCCGGTTCCGCGTTGGGAAGATCCCCTGGAGAAGGGATAGGGTACCCACTCCAGTATTCTTGGGCTTCCCTGGTGGCTCAGACTGTAAAGAATCCGCCTGCAGTGTGGGAGACCTGTGTTCAATCCCTGGGTCGGGAAGATCCCTTAGAAGAGGGTCTGACAACCCATTCTAGTATCCTTGCCTGGAGAATCCCCGTGGACAGAGGAGCCGGTGGGGTGGGGTGGGGTGGGCGGCTACTGTCCACAGGCACAGGATGCCCAAGTGTCAGAGCTGCGCTGACGAGTGCCCCCGCTTTATTCTCCTTTTCAAAATCGTTTTGGCTATTACAGTGCTTTGCCATTCCATACACATCTGAGGATCATCTTGTCTGTATCTACAAAAATCCTTGCTGGAATTTTGATAGGGTTTGTGTTATCTTGTATATCCATTTGGAGAGAATTGGCATTTTCACTGTTTTTAGTCTTATAACCATGATTTTGGTATGGCTCTCTATTTATTTAGATCTGTGATTTTAAAAATCAGCATTATTTTCAGAATTTTAACTTTATTCTGAAACATTGCAGGTAGTGTTATGTTTTTAATTCCAGTGTCTTTGTGTTCTTTGCTAGTATGTAGAAATACAATTGATTTTTTAAAAAAATGCTTATATTGTATTCTGAGATCTGCCTGAACTCACTTATTATTTCTAGGAATTTTATGGATAGATTCCTTAGGGTACTCTAGTAGATAATCATGTCATCTGCAAATAAAATGCAGGTGGTTTTATTTCTTCATTTTGGAGATAAATGTATTTCTTCCCTTTTCTTATCTTATTTTTAAAGAATTGGTTGCCCCAGGCGTGTGGGGTCTTCTTGGACCGGGGGTTGGACCCTTGTCCCCTGCATCGGCAGGCGGACTCTAACCTGGGGAGCACCGGAGACGCCCGTCCTCAGGTTACTGCCCCGCGCGATGCTCCCAGCCTGCTTGGGACTGAGCGAAGGCAGTGAGGGGAGCGTGCTTCCCTTATTCCCGATTTTAGGAGAAGGCATCCAGTCTTTCACCATGAAATATGTTAGTTCTAGTTGAGATCGTTCCCCTCTATCACTGCTTTTCTGAGAGTTTTTATCACATTGTTTGTGTGCTGAATTTTGTCAAACTGCCTTTTCTGAATTAATTCATATCATGTAATTTTTCTACTCTAGATTGTTAATACGTTGGACCACATTACTTTTGACTATTGAACCATCCTTGCAGCTTTGGAATCAATCCCACTTGGTCATGGTGTATAATGTTTTTTGCACATTGCTGAATTCTATTCGCTAAGACTTTGTTGAGGGTTCTTGTGTCCTATCCACGAAGGACTTTCGTCTGTAGTGCCCTTTTTTGATACTGTCTTTTTCGTTTTGGTATTAGACGATTCTAGCTTCCTCCCTGTTTGCGCTTTAAATTATGAATTCAGCCTCATTGTTATATGACTCTTCAAATCATCTGTTTTATTTTGAGTGAATAGTGGTAGCTGGTGTTTTTTAAGAGATTAGTTCATTTCCTCTCAACTGTCAAATTTTGTCTGTAGAGTTGCTCATGTTGTTATTTAGCCGCTAAGTCACTTTGGACTCTTTGTGACCCTATGGATGGTAGCCCTCTAGGCTCCTCTGTCCACGGGATTCTCCAGGCAAGAATGCTGAAGTGGGCTGCCATTCCCTCCTCCGGGGACCTTCCCGACCCGGGGGCTGAACCCGACTCGACTGCATCAGCAGGCGGACCCTTTAGCACTGAGCCACCAGGGAAGATCCAGAGTTACTCACAATATTTGCTTGTGATCCTTTTACTGCGTGTGGGGCTCATAGCGGGACCCTATTTTCCCCCTGATATTATTAATTTATCTTTCTTTTTTGCCTTCTGCTTTGTATGAGGGTTCTCCAGAGAAACAGCCAATAATGTGTGTGAGTGTGTGTGTGTGTGTGTGTGTGTGTTTATTTTAAGCAACTGGCTCATGAGATTGCAGAGGCTTGGTGGGTCCAAGATCTGATCAGAGAGGCTGGAGGGTCGAAGTTCAAGTCCAAAGGGAATCTGCCATGGAAATCAGGAAGAGCTGATGCCGCAGACGAAATCAGAAGGCAGTCTGCTAGGGAAGTCACTCGCGCATGGAGGAGGTCAGCCTTTGTTCTATTTGGTCTTCTACTGACGGGACAGGGGCTTTCCAGGTTGCTCAGGGGTAACGAGTCCGCCTGCCAATGCAAAAGATTCAATCCCTGGGCCGGGAAGATCCCCTGGAGAAGGGAAGGGCAACCCACTCCAGTGTTCTCGCCTGGGAAATCTCATGGACAGAAGAGCCTGTGGGCTACAGTCCACGGGGTTGCAAAGAGTCGGACTCAGCTGGGTGACTGAGTGCACGCACGCGTGATTGAACAACATACTCTGTATGATTTCAATCCTTATAAATTTCCTGAAGTTTGTTCCGTGACCCAGGACATGGTCTATCTTGGCCAGTGTTCCATGGATGCTGGAAAAGGATGTTTATTCTGCTGCTGTCTCGAGGACAGTCCTATAAATGCCCTTTAGGCCCTGTTGGTCGGTGATGTTTTGCCTTCTCCTAAATCTTCGTTGACTCTGTGTAGACGTTCCATCATTTGCTGACAGTGGAGTGGATGGGGGACAGTGAAAGTCCCTAAGTAAAAGCTATAATTTTAGATTTGTCTATTTCTTCTTCCAGCTCTATTCTGTTGTGCTACACACACACACACACACACACACACACACACACATATGTGTATCTGTATTTTTTTTGGCTACACCACGTGGCAAATGGTGTCTTAGCTGTCCATCCAAGGATTGAGCCGACACCCCCTGCGTTAGAAGCGAAATCCTAACCACTGGCCACCAGAGGAGTCCCGCTTTATATGCTGTTAACGCTGCTGTTTGGTGTGTAAATACTTACGATCATTCTGTCTTCCAACTGGGCTGAGTCTTTTATCGTTACGTGACATTCCTCTTTGATTCTAGCAATTTTCTTTGCTCTGCAATCTACTTTATGTGATTTTAGTATATAACAAATGATAACATGATAAATAACGCGTTCAGTTCAGTTCAGTCACACAGTCGTGTCTGACTCTGTGCGGCAGCCCACCAGGCTCCCCCGCCCCTGGGATTCTCCAGGCAAGAACACGAGTGGGCTGCCATTTCCTTCTCCAGTGCAGGAAAGTGAAAAGTGAAAGTGAAGTCGCTCAGTTGTGTCCGACTCTTCGAGACCCCATGGACTGCAGCCCCCCCGCTCCTCCGTGGGATTTTCCGGCAAGAGTCCTGGAGTGGGGCGCCATCGCCTTCTCCACACTTCTTTGCTGTTCCCATTTAAAGACTGGAGGTGCCCACGGCTTTCCAAGTGCGCGTGCAGCGCCGCCGCGGACCGTGGCCCGAGCGCTGCGTCAGCCACCCCGGGTGCCGTGAGAGGGTCGTGGCGAGAGCTGTCAGCGCGTTTCCCTGCTCTGCCCATGCTCTTGCTCTCCTCGCCTTTCTGAGGGTTGAGCCTTCTGGTTTCGCCTGTTTGGAGGCCTCCCTCCGGCGACTCCTTCGGGGCATTCTGCTAGTGACAAGTCCTTTTCGCTTTCTTTGTCTGTGGGTGTCTCTGTTTCCCCTCCCTCTCTTTCTGGCTGTGCTGTGTGGCAAGGGGGTCCCAGTTCCCCGACCAGGGATCAAACCTAGGCCCTTGGCAGTGAAGTGCAAAGCCCTAACCGCTGCACGGCCAGCTAAGTCCCTCTCCTTCATTCTGTTTCTTTTTCTTTGTTTGTTTAAATTTTCTTCCTCTTCACCAACTGAGGCTTTGGCTGGCGCTGTTTGTCTTCTGGGTCTCTGTGGCCGCGTGGGCTTTCCTCTGGTTGCTGTGAGCAGGGGCCACCGTCTAGTGAGCTGTGCGGGCTCCTCTCGCTGTCGAGCGTGGGCTCTGGGGCCCGGGGGCTCCGAGGCTGTGGATGAGACTCGAGCGCACAGGCTCAGGGACTGTGGCCCGCGGGCGTAGCTGCCCTTCGGCCTGCGGGGTATTCGGCAGGGGAGATGAACCAGCGTCTCCAGCGTGGGCAGGCAGTCTTCACTGCTGAGCCACCAGGGAAGCCCCCCCTTCGTTCTTGAAGCATTTTTCGCTAGATATGCAGTTCGTGGTTGAAAGTCCTTTCCTTCCAGCATTTGAAACTGTGGCACTTCCTTCTGGCCCCTCTGGTTTCTGATAAAAAAGCCAGTGTTAGTCCAGTTGTTCTCCCTTCCAGGCAGTGCATCGTTTCTCTGTGCTTTCAAGAGGCTTTTGTTTGCGTTTTTGTTTTTTGGTTGTTTTCCTTCAGCCTGTTTTCTTTCGGCTGTTCAGACTGCGTAATTTCTCCTATTCTCTTCTCTAGTTCGTAGACTTTCTGTCATAACACAATTCATTGTGTTATTGAGCCCAGTCAGTGAGTTTTAAATTTGGGGGTATTTTTCAGTTCTGTGATTCCATCTGACTTTTTAATAGCTTGTTTCTATGCAAGAAGATTTTCTATTTCTCTACTTGTTTCAGGATAATTTCTAACTGGTTATAGAGGCATTTTGTGGCAGCTGCTTTACAGTCTCTCACAGCATCTGATTCATTTCACTATTGGTATCTGTTGGTTGTTTCCGTCTCCCGTAAGTTCTTTCTTTTTAGCGTGTGATCCTTTTACCTATTCACTTTGGCTGTGCTGGCGAGCAGGGGCCACTCTCGCTGTGCTGTGCGGGCTTCTCGCTGCGGCGGCTTCCCTTGCAGAGCGCGGGCTCGGGCCGGGGCTTCAGCAGTGTCGGTTCCCAGGCTCTGGAGTCGTGGCGCGTGGACTGAGCCGCTCTGGGGCATGTGGGATCTTCCTGGATCCGGCACTGAACCTAAACAGGCACGCAGATTCTTTACCAAAACCAGGGCAGCCTTTTCCCAATTTTTAAAGTTATATTTAGTTGGGGGAGCAGGAAGAGGTGAGTCTAAATCATCTACTCTCCAGGGTTAGGATTTTTAATTTTTTAATTTATGTGATCACTCAGTGTATTTTAAGACAGCTTTGAAAGAAAGCAAAAAAAGTGAAAGTGAAGTCGCTCAGTCGTGTCCGACTCTTAGTGACCCCATGGACTGTAGCCTACCAGGCTCCTCCTTCCATGGGATTTTCCAGGCACGGGTACTGGCGTGGGGTGCCACTGCCTTCTCCAGAGGATCTTCGCGACCCAGGGATTGAACCCTGGGTCTCCCACATTGTAAGCAGATGCTTGACCATCTGAGCCATCAGGAAAGACAGCTTTATTGGCATATAATTCACATGCCCTACAGTTCGCTCCCTTGAGATGTGCACTTCGAGGGTGTTCGCTGGTGGCCCAGCGCCTGGGACTTGGTGCCGTCCCTGCTGAGCCCGGGCTCCGTCCCCAGCTGGGGAGTTAAGGTCCTACAAGCCACACAGTGTGGCCAAAAAAAGCAAACCTTGATGGTTTCCAGTTTATGCACCTGGTTGTGCAACCCTTGTCAGAGGCAGTTTTAGAAGAAACTTCTTTCCCTTAAGAAGCCCCACGCCCACTGGCCTGACCACGGGCCTGGCAGCAGCGAGTCTGCTCTGTCCCCACGAGCTCGCCGGTCCTGGGCGTTTCCTGTGAATGGGCATGTGATCGGTGATGCTCCGTCCCTTTCACTCTGCAGAACACGATTCAAGAGCCATAGCTGCTGGGGCCCATTTCAGCACTTCATTCCTTTTTATTGCTGAAAAGTACTCCATTTGGGCTTCCCTGGTGGCCCAGTGGCACAGAACCTGCCTGCCAGTGCAGCAGAGGTGGGTTTGATCCCCAGATTGGAAAGATCCCCTTGAGGAGGAAATGGCAACCCACTCAAGTATTTCCTGCTTGAAAAACCACCATGGGCAGAGGAGCCTTGTGTGGTACAGTCCATGGGGTTGCAAAGAGTTGGACACAACTCAGTAACTGAGCACTATAAGCTAATACTCAACGGACACCAGGCTGGAGGAAGCACAAGCTGGAATCAAGGTTGCTGGGAGAAATATCAATAACCTCAGATACGCAGATGACACCCTCCTTATGGCAGAAAGCGAAGAGGAACTAAAGAGCCTCTTGATGAAGGTGAAAGAGGAGAGTCATTAAACTGACTTAAAACTCCACATTCAAAACACTAAGATCATAGCATCCAGTCCCATCATTTCATGGCAAATAGATGGGGAAATAATGGAAACAGTGAGAGACTGTATTTTCTTGGGCTCCAAAATCACTGCAGATGGTGACTGCAGCCATGAAATGAAAAGACGCTTACTCCTTGGAAGGAAAGTTATGACCAACCTAGACAGCATATTAAAAAGCAGAGACATTACTCTGCCAACAAAGGTCCATCTAGTCAAGGCTATGGTTTTTCCAGTCATCATGTATGGATGTGAGAGTTGGACCATAAGAAAGCTGAGTGCCAAACAATTGATGCTTTTGAACTGTGGTGTTGGAGAAGACTCTTGAGAGTCCCTTGGACTGCAAGGAGATCCAACCAGTCAATCCTAAAGTAAATCAGTCCTGAATGTTCATTGGAAGGACTGATGCTGAAGCTGAAACTCCAATACTTTGGCCACCTGATGCAAAGAACTGACTCATTGGAAAAGACCATGATGCTGGGAAAGATTGAAAGCAGGAAGAGAAGGGGACGACAGAGGATGAGATGGTTGGACGGCATCACCGACTCAGTGGGGTTTGAGCAGGCTCCAGGAGATGGTGAAGGACAGGGAAGCCTGGTGTGCTGCAGCCCGTGGGGTCACAAAGCGTCAAACACGGCTGAGTGACTGAACAACAGCAGCAACATGTATGGAGAGACCACATTTGGACGTCGATCAGCTGATGGACATCTGGTCTGCTTCACCTCTTGGCTATTGCAAACGACACTGTTGTGAATGTTCAGGGACACGTTCTGTGTGTGCCTGGGTCTTCCTTTCTCTTGGGCACATACCTAGGAGTGGAATTGCTGAGGCACTGCCCAGCTGTTTTCCAAAACAGCTGTACCATTCTCCATTCCCACCAGCAATGCAAGAGGGTTCCAACTTCTCTGCATCCTCACCAATACTTGTTAGTATCTGGTTTTTTTTTTTGGCCCCACGGCTTGCAGGATCCTAGTTCCCCAATCAGGGATTGAACCCCAGCCCCAGCCCTCGAAGGTTGGAGTCCTAACCCCTGGGCTGTGAGGGGAGGCCCCTGATTTTTTGATTCTAGGCATTCTAGAGGGTGTGAGGCGGCCTCTCATTGTGTTTTTT
Source organism: Procapra przewalskii (assembly GCA_006410515.1). Classification (NCBI taxonomy): domain Eukaryota; kingdom Metazoa; phylum Chordata; class Mammalia; order Artiodactyla; family Bovidae; genus Procapra; species Procapra przewalskii. Next base: position 792,531 of record SJYF01000358.1, read on the forward strand.
TTCAAATTAATGAATTTGTGGCTTTGGCTGTGCTAGGTCTCGGTTGCCGCACGAGGGCTTTCTCTGGTTGCAGTGAGTTGGGGCTGCTCCTGACTGCGGGGCCCGGGCCTCTCACTCCGGTGGCTCCTCCTGTGAGCACAGGATCGAGGCACGTGGGCTCAGGAGTTGTGTGGGCTTAGGTGCTCCGTGGCGTGTGGGATCTTCCCGGCCTGGGGATGGAGCCCGAGTCCCCTGTGCTGTAGGGTGGGCTCCCATCCACTGCACACCCGGAGGCGCTCCTCCCCGTGGCTCTGGGCTGCGCTTCCGTGGCGGCCAGGGACGTGGGGCCTTCTCACGTGCTTGTTGGCCATTTGCAGGCCTTCTCCGGAGAAGTGTTCATTCAGTTCATTTGTCGGTTCTTTCATCTGGTTATTTTTTGGTTGTCGAGTTGAGGACTTCGGCTTTGATTCTGAGAGAGACTGTGGAGCCACTGGGAGGTTCCGAGCACAGGGGTGATGGTGTCACGTGGGCTGCTGTCCAGAGAAGAGCTGCAGTGATGCCAGGGGCGGCGGAGACTGGTCAGGACACCTGGATGACACAGGTGAGAGACCAAAGCCTGGCACTGGGGTTGTAGCAGGGGCAGAGACCCCGGGCTGGTTCCGGACGCTTCCGAGGGGAGCTCGCAGGATTCGCTGACGGCTCAGTGAAGCCTGGTGTGCTGCAGTCCACGGGGTCACAGACAGTCAGATACAACTTGGCAACGGAACAGCAGCAACAGATGTGAGCAGTAGGGTGCCTCTCAGGACACGTGGAGTCACCACCACCCGAGGCGGTGGAGTGGCACGCTGCGTGCCCCGAGGAAGCACTACAGACCCACTGGCTGTGAGACTTTGGCCCCAGAGCCCTGCAGGCGGGACGTCTGAGCTCCGGTGTCGGGCGCTGACCCCCCGGAAGCCCGTCAGGAGCACCCTTCCCGCCTCAGCAGTCACTCCTGGCGTTCCTGGGCGTGCAGCCGCGGCCCTCCAGCCTCTGCCTCTGTGACCTCGTGGCCTTCTCCCTGGAGTCTGCGTCCACAGTTCCCCCTGCTTGTGGGGACACCACTCATGGGCTCAGGGCCACCCCCAGTGACCTCGATCGCCGGCAGGGACCCTATTTCCAAGCAAGGTCATGTCCGCAGGCACTGAGTATGAAGGTGCCAACCGATCTCTGTGGGGAGGACACATTTCAACCCATAACATATGGGGAGACACCAGCAGAGCAGTGTGGGGACAGAGGCCAGGAGTCGGGCGTCAGGCGTGTTTGGTTAGGGGCATCCGTTACATCTTTTAGAGGAGACGCTGAGGACACAAAGAGATACGGAGCTGCCCAAGTGTGATTTTCAAAAGTTGAGACTACGGCTCCCCAGCTCTGAAGTGAGAATGTGTCCAAGACTTAGTTACCTCGTTAACGAGGAAACCAGCATAATGGTGAGGCTGGTTCAAAACCCTGGAGAGAGAGGATGTGTAGTGAGTGGCTGAAAAAAAAGCTTGCTTGAGTAAGCGTGCTGATTTAGATTAAAACCTGGTTAATGTTCTACAGGGCTGTAAAACTGCAACCTCTTCCAACTAACCTTTTCTGCAGAAATAAATTCTATCACCGCTGGGAAAATTCATTTGCAATGCTATCAGACAAGAATCTCATTACCTATCCATCCATTTTCTGCAATCTACCTTTTCTGAGTTATTAAAAATCATAATCAGTAGTAAACAGCAAGTAAGACAAACACACACTCTAGAGAATCAAAAAGTGCCGTGGTGGGTCTGCTGGAACACACTCCGCCTCCCACAGAAAGGGCCCATCGCCATCCTCTCGCACATCCACGTTTTGGGAATGTTTACGCTATCCCCGGCTGTGAGGACACAGATTCTCCAGAGGTGGTTCTTCACAGAGAGCCAGTCTTTTTGTGTTTGGACCTGACTCACCTACCCAGGTGCTGAAAGAAGTGGTAATTAACACATCTGCGCCTCCGCGCTGGGCTGGCACAGCTAAGCCACCCGGGGTTACCTAACAACCACGGCCGGAAAATCCACTTCTGTCTGGAGATGTCCTCACCGGGAATGTGGGGTTGAGTCTCTAGCACACCTGAGATTCCAGTTTCTCTTGCCTGCAACACCTGTGCATGTGGGTGAGTTTCTTTTTTCACAAGGACCTAAGGGTTGGGCACAGTTCCCGTCTGCCCGACTGCATCCGAAGCTGAGCCCGGGCACACCATCGTTCAGGCCCTCGTGTGGGCCTGTGGGCCCTGGTTCATCGCTGAGGCTACAACCCTAGTTCCACAGGTGGACGGGTGATCCTGAATCACAGGAGACATGTTCTCAGACGTGACGCCTGTCTCAGGCCGTGGCGGCACAGTCCTTGCATCTAATTAGTGTCGGTCACTCAGTCGTGTCCGGCTCTTCGTGACCCCATGGACTGCAGCCCGCCAGGCCCCCCCATCCATGGGCTTCTCCAGGCAAGAACACTGGAGTCGGTTGCCATTCCCTTCTCCATCTGTCTAATTACATCCTGGTTAAAAAAAAAAAAAAAAAAAAAANNNAAAAAAAAAAAAAAAAAAAAAGAGGGCTGATTTCTATTGAGCCTATGCAAATAATTAGATTTCTCTTGGAATTTAATTGGGGGTAAAAATGATTTTCCCTGAATTCCAAAGTAAGAAAATATCATTTAAAGAGTGTTTTGTTTGCAAAACTACAGTCTACTAAATGAAAGGTTACAGGCAGATCAAGAAGAAGGATTTTAATCTTACTCTTGCCAAAAAATGTTGATAGAGCATTACAAAGTCATACCGATACCGGCTCCTTGCCTTTCTCAGGCCCAAGCTTTCAGCAAAGATAGAATG
>SJYF01000358.1:868835-881044 GCA_006410515.1 Procapra przewalskii
AAGAATCAGTCAGGAGGCTCTGAGTCACGTAGCTAAGGAGTAAGCTAATTTCCGTGAGGCATGGCCTGCCTTCCGGGCTTAAATTTTATTATCTATTAACCTAAGTTCTTCAAGTACTATCCAAAGTGATCTGCAGATTCAATGCAACCTCTATGAAAATCACAGTGTCATTTTTTTTTTGCTGAAAAAAAAAACAATTTTTTTGTAAATCTCATATGGAATCTGGAGACCTAGAATAGCTAAAACCATCTAAAAACAGAAGAACAAAATTGAACTCACACTGTGTTCGAAAGTTACTACAAAGCTGCAGTAATCAAGCAGTTTGGCATAATGACCACCATACAGACCTCCAGGTGAGAAGGACAGTCACTTGGCAAAGGTGGCCAGGTGATTTCCAGCAAGGGTGCCAAGCCCATCAATGCAGAAGGACAATTCTTTCCAACAAATGATGCCAGGAAAGCTGGACGTCACGTGTGAAAGAACGAAGTTGGATCTTTACCTAACACCATATACAAAAATGAACTCCAAATGGTCAAAGGCCTAAACAGAAGAGCTAAAACCATAAACTCTCAGAAGAAAACAGAAAGGAAAACCTTCACGTTAATGGGTTGGCCCTGAGTTCTTGGACGTGATACCAACAGGCAGCAGAATAAAAAATAAACTAGACGTCACCAAATTCAGTGTTCTTCTGTGCATCAAAGACACTGTCGACAGAGGGGAAGAACACCCACGGAACAGGAGAAGATATTTGCAGATCAGGCATCAGATGAGGGTCTAGTGTCCAGAATAAAGAATTCTTACAGCTGGACAACAGAAAAGAAACACGTGATTAAAAACGGGCAAAATACTTGAGCGGGTATTTCTTCAAGGAAGGTGTAAACCACTGATCATCAGGGAAATGCGAACCAAAGCCACATGGTGAAAAAGAAGAAAACAGCCACAGGAGACCCCACGGCACACCCCTCCCGGTGCCGGCTGTGCAAAGAGACCAGAGCGCGGGCTGGCGGGCGGGCGGGGAGCTGGGCCTCTGTGCACCGCGGGCAAACGCTGCGGCTGCCGCGAAAGGCCCAATGGAGGCGCCTCAAGAATCACGCACGGAATTACCACGTGACCCAGCAGTTCCACTTGAGGGGACGTGCCCCATAAAGTGAATGCAGGCAGGTCCTTTACCATCTGCCCCACCAGGGAGGCTCCACCCCTTTATCGTGGGACATCCCCGAAGAAGCGGAGTCAGCGGCTCGCGCGGGCGTTTGTGCACCGCGTTCAGCAGCCTGGTGACCACAGTCAGAGCTGGAGCAGCCCAGGCGTCCACGGGCAAGTGGATGGAGGACCAAGTGTGGTCCCCACGCACAAGGGAATATCGTCCAGCCCTCGAAAGGCCTGGAATTCGGGTCCCTGCTACAACACGGGTGAACCGGAACAGCACTGCGCTCCGTGGAAGAAACCAGTCGCAGAGGACCGAGGGCTATAGGGCCCGCTGCTCCGAGGGAGTCGATTCTCGGAGACGAGCGCGGCGGCAGGGGCTGTGGGCTGCGCAGGGGCTAGGGAGTGAGTGCTTAAGGGGCACCGAGCGTCAGTGTGAGAGGATGAGAAACTTTCGGAGGTGACGGTGGTGATGGGGTTTGGACAGCAATGTGAATGTACTTAAAGCCACTGACCTCATACTGAAAGATGGCTAAGATGGTGCATTCCATGTTAGGAGTATTTTTACCACAATAAAGAAAAGATAATGGAAGGAAAATGTCAGTTGCATTCAAAGCCTGAAAGGACCTGGAACGACCAACACAGGGCCACATGACCGCAAAACGCAGTCAGGCCAGACAGTTCCCGCAGGAGCTGGGGACGCGGGGCGGAGACGGCCGTGCGGGAACAGCGGGCAGGCGCAGGGGACCGAGAGTGTGGCAAGCGGGCTTCTTCACGATGCTCAGGAGCGGGGCAGAGAGGCAGACGTTTCCTCACCCCCAGAGCCAACAAGTAAATACAGGGCTTTGGAAGGAAAGCCAGGCGAGCTCTCAGTACTCCAACCTCTTATATGTTCTTGTAATTTCTTCTCCCTACCCTGGTTTGGTGGGATCTTATAGGAACTTTTGAGAAGGAAGAACATATTTTAGCAATTTCTCCACTTTCAGTTAAAAAAAATCTGTTTAGAGGACAATGTGAACGTCTTGGTGCAGATCCGCGTCTGCTGTGTCCGCGTCCGCAGCCAGTTCTGTCCGTTTCCGCCGCTCTTCCTCCAGGGACGGTTTGCAGGCGTCGGGAGCTGTGTAGTGCTCACCAGGGCTTGCGTGGCAGCACTTTAAATTTTAATCCTCTCCTTTCATTTTGTGTTGCCTTAAGTTTTTATAATGAGCATGTACTATTTTAAAAACCTGGGTAACCTATTTTTAAAAATTAGGGTAACCACTAGAAATTGGATAGATAACTTTCCAGAGGGAGAAATGGAACAGAGAAAGCTCCATCCAGCAATGGCCAAGAAACGCGGAGCTGGGGAACGTGAAAATAGGACGTGTGGGAGGGAGGGTTGGACCTCGGCACGTGGGCCCCAAGGCACAGCGGCCGGCTGGATGGTTTCTATTTAAAGATGGAGACTCTCAAATCAAGTGCAGACGTGATCCCATCCCATGTGGTAAGGGACAACCTAAAAGCTGGCGAAACACGAGGAATAAAACGCATACCAGGCGATTGTCAACCAGCAGAGCAAACACACGAAAGTTATCATCAGACAACACGGAACTCAAGGTAAGGTGCACCGAACAGGGCGAAAGCGTCTTTCTGTCGTTTTCATAGTACAAGCCACAAAACCGGGTACAGGGTGCACTGGGTCCCCGCCGAAAGCCGAGTGGCAGCGAGCGACGCGCACCCTTCAGAAGAGCAGAGATGGGGGACCCATCTCCTCCTGGGCCCCGCCCTCCCAGGACCGAGCGTTAGGTAGGGGGCTGCTGGGGGGCTCAGGAGGAGGGTCTCTGCGGAGGCCTGTGGTGTTTCATGAGACTGGCACAGCCCTGACACCAGCCTCAGAAAGGAAAGAAAAATACTTTGGAAACAGAACTAAAATCCTAGTAAGTCAAGCCCAGCAGGAAACTACATTTGGTACTAACTAGTGCGTCAGTGGACAACAGTAAAGCCCCACATTAAGTGAAAGCAGAAACAAAAATCAGTATTTCATCAAACAAGACTTCACGTTTCACTCCCGATGAAAGTACCGTGCACCATGAGCTCAGCAGGGAGTCCCTTCAATTCAGAAAGGCTGCGTGCCTCCACCTGCGGGACCCTCACGGCCAGACCCCCGGACACAGGACCCCGGGGAGGTCAGGCCAGGACGGAGGGAGCAGCCTCCCTGCAGGGCCTGGGAGGAGGCCGGGCAGGTTCCAGGGCCCGACGATGGAGCGGGCACCGCCACGCCCGCTCTCCTCTCTTCTTTCCCATGGCCCTGTGAAGGAGTCGCTGTGGCATTCTCTACTGATGCTCCCGGGGTGCGGCAGCATCTGCGGTCTGCCCGCGCTGCACCACCGCCACCCCACACACCTGGTCGCCACCCACTCCATCCGACCACCCCTCACCCACGCCCAGCGCCGGGTGGGGGGCACAGGCCCCAGGAAAGGGGGGCACTGGGTGTGGGGCACCGGGTGTGGGGCACAGGCCCCAGGACAGCAGGGGCACCGGGTGGAGGGCTTGGCCCCCGCCAGGAGCTTCCATGTCACTGTGCAGACGTCACCTCAGTGGAGAAGCCTGTGACACCCTGATGTTCTTGGGGACAGGAGTCTGGCCCAGGGGCTCGGGGCCCTCTGGGCCCATGGGGCCTCACTCTGGGACTGCTGCTCTGAAGCAGGTCTTTCCAGGCATGCAGGGGGTGGGCGCGGCATCCTGGGCAGTGAGTGAGGGTGAGCGGGCACGAAACGGGCGACAGGTAAGTGAAGGCCACCTTCGCGGAAGTGGCTGTGGAAAGGCCCTGAGCAGGAGGGCGCAGGCCTGCAGGGGGCCGGGGAGCCTGCAGTGAGGCGGGGGCCTGGCTGGGGGCCCTCAGACCTGGGGCCGCGAGCCCACGGTCAGGTTCCAACGAGCACCTCTGACCCCGCTGCTGGGGCCTGGAGGCCGGGGGTGGTGCAGGGAGCCAGGGGGGCCGGGTGGCGGAGTGCTGGGCGCGCTGGCGCGGCTGCAGGTCGCCAGCAGCGGCTCTCGGGGCCTGCCCTGTGAGCCCGACCTCCGCCGGGAGAGGCGAGATTTTACGCAGCCGCCGCTTACTCCCTTTCTGACGTGCTGGGTCTCGCGTTTGGTGTTGGCACTTGGCCACATCTTCATCATCTTCATCTCGGTGGGTGACCACCAGAGGGACTTAAAAAGAAATCAGCTGGCCATGGAATCGTCCAGAAAGAATGGACGTAGGCTCCGTTGACTTGCTTTTAATTATAGCGGCAACCGTTTCAGGTGCACAGCGCGGGGCGTTAAGTGCGCTCCTGCTGTTGCTTGACTTTCACCCGCATCATCTCCGTTGCTGACCTTGGACGTGGGGCACCTCCTCTCAGCTGCTCGACGCGATGGGCTGGGAGGAGATATGGCATGTCCAAGGTCAGGAGCAGCAGCTGAGCTTTGCTGGAGCAACTGTGAAGAGATACCCCATGTCCAAGGTAAGAGAAACCCCAGTAAGGCGGCAGGCACTGAGAGAGGGCGTCAGATGGCAGACGGAAAGCACAGTCACAGACAACCAGCAAATCTGATCACACGGACCACAGCTTGTCTAACTCAGTGAAACCAAGCCATGCCCATGGGGCCACCCAAGACGAGCGGGTCATGGTGGAGAGGCTGACAGAACGTGGTCCACTGGAGAAGGGAATGGCAAACCACTTCAGTGTTCTTGCCTTGAGAACCCCATGAACAGCATGAAAAGGCAAAATGATAGGATACTGAAAGAGGAACTCCCCAGGTTGGTAGGTGCCCAATATGCTACTGGAAATCAGTGGAGAAATAACTCTAGAAAGAATGAAGGGATGGAGCCAAAGCAAAAGCAATGCCCAGTTGTGGATGTGACTGGTGATGGAAGCAAGGTCTGATGCTGTAAAGAGCAATATTGCATAGGAACCTGGAATGTCAGGTCCATGAATCGAGGCAAATTGGAAGTGGTCAAACAGGAGATGGCAAGAGTGAACGTCAACATTCTAGGAATCAGCAAACTAAGATGGACTGGAATGGGTGAATTTAACTCAGATGACCATTGTATCTACTACTGCGGGCAGGAATCCCTCAGAAGAAATGGACTATCCATCATGGTCAACAAAAATGTCCGAAATGCAGTACTTGGATGCAGTCTCAAAAATGACAGAATGATCTCTGTCCGTTTCCAAGGCAAACCATTCAATATCACGATAATCCACGTCTATGGCCCGACCAGTAACGCTGAAGAAGCTGAAGTTGAACGGTTCTATGAAGACCTACAAGACCTTTTAGAACTAACACCCAAAAAAGATGTCCTTTTCATCATAGGGGACTGGAATGCAAAAGTAGGAAGTCAAGAAACACTTGGAGTAACAGGCAAATTTGGCCTTGGAATGCAGAATGAAGTGGGGCAAAGTCTAATAGAGCTTTGCCAAGAAAACGCACTGGTCATAGCAAACATTCTCTTCCAACAACACAAGAGAAGACTCTACACATGGACATCACCAGATGGTCAGTACTGAAATCAGATTGATTATATTCTTTGCAGCCAGGAGAAGCTCTGTACAGTCAGCAAAAATAAGACCAGGAGCTGACTGTGGCGCAGATCATGAATTCCTTATTGCCAAATTCAGACTTAAATTGAAGAAAGTAGGGAAAACCGCTAGACCATTCAGGTGTGACCTAAACTAAATCCCTTATGATTATACAGTGGAAGTGAGAAATAGATTTAAGGGACTAGATCTGATAGATAGAGTGCCTGATGAACTATGGAATGAGGTTCATGACATTGTATAGGAGACAGGGATCAAGACCATCCCCAAGAAAAATAAATGCAAAAAAGCAAAATGGCTGTCTGAGGAAGGCTTACAAACAGCTGTGAAAAGAAGAGAAGCAAAAAGCAAAGGAGAAAAGGAAAGATAGCCATTTGAATTTAGAGTTCCAAAGAATAGCAAGGAGAGATAAGAAAGCCTTCCTAAGTGATCAGTGCAAAGAAATAGAGGAAAACAGTAGAATGGGAAAGACTAGAGATCTCTTCAAGAAAATTAGAGATACCAAGGGAACATTTCATGCAAAGATGGGCTCAATAAAGGACAGAAATGGTAGGGACCTAATAGAAGCAGAAGATATTAAGAAGAGGTGGCAAGAATACACAGAAGAACTGTACAAAAAAATCTTCATGACCCAGATAATCACAATGGTGTGATCACTCACCTAGAGCCAGACATCCTGGAATGTGAAGTCAAGTGGATCTTAGGAAGCATCACTATGAACAAAGCTAGTGGAGGAGATGGAATTCCAGTTGAGCTATTTCAAATCCTGAAAGATGATGCTGTGAAAGTGCTGCACTCAACATGTCAGCAAATTTAGAAAACTCAGCAGTGGCCACAGGACTGGAAAAGGTCACTTTTCATTTCAATCTCAAAGAAAGGCAATGCCAAAGCATGCTGAGACTGCTGCACAATTGCACTCATCTCACACGCTAGCAAAGTAATGCTCAAAATTCTCCAAGCCAGGCTTCAAAAGTATGTGAACTGAGAACTTTCAGGTGTTCAAGGTGGTTTTAGAAAAGGCAGAGGAACCAGAGATCAAATTGCCAACATCCGCTGGATCATGGAAAAAGCAAGAGAGTTCCAGAAAAACATCTATTTCTGCTTTATTGACTATGCCAAAGCCTTTGACTGTGTGGTTCATAACAAACTGTGGAAAATTCTTAAAGAGATGGGAGTACCAGACCACCTGACTTGCTTCTTGAGAAATCTGTATGCAGGTCAGGAAGCAACAGTTAGAACTGGACATGGAACAACAGACTGGTTCCAAATAGCAAGAGTACGTCCAGGCTGTATATTGTCACCCTGCTTACTTAACTTCTATGCAGTGTACATATGAGAAACGCTGGGCTGGAAGAAGCACAAGCTGGAATCAAGATTGCCGGGAGAAATATCAATAACCTCAGATATGCAGATGACACCACCCTTATGGCAGTAAGTGAGGAGGAACTAAAGAGCCTCTTGATGAAAGTGAAAGAGGAGAGTGAAAAAGTTGGCTTAAAGCTCAACATTCAGAAAACTAAGATCATGGCATCCGGTCCCATCACTTCATGGGAANGGGCTCCAAAATCACTGCAGATGGTGACTGCAGCCATGAAATTAAAAGACGCTTACTCCTTGGAAGGAAAGTTATGACCAACCTAGACAGCATATTCAAAAGCAGAGACATTATTTGGCCAACAAAGGTCCATCTCATGAAGGCTGTGGTTTTTCCTGTGGTCATGTATGGATGTGAGAGCTGGACTGTGAAGAAGGCTAAACACCGAAGAATTGATGCTTTTGAACTGTGGGGATGGAGAAGACTCTTGAGAGTCCCTTGGACTGCAAGGAGATCCAACCAGTCCATCCTAAAGGAGATCAGTCCTGGGTGTTCATTGGAAGGACTGATGTTGAAGCTGAAACTCCTACTTTGGCCACCTGATGTGAAGAGCTGACTCATTTGAAAAGACCCTGATGCTGGGAAAGATTGAAGGCTGGAGGAGAAGGGGATGACAGAGGATGAGATGGCTGGATGGCATCACCGACTCCCTGGAGACGAGTTTGGGTGGACTCTGGGAGTTGGACTCCCTGGAGATGAGTTTGGGGATGGACAGGGAGGCCTGGGTGCTGCAGTTCATGGGGTGGCATGGCAGAGAGGTGGACACGACTGAGCGGCTGAACTGAACTGCATCTTTCCCCTGAACTTTCCCACCTTCCCGTACCGGAGCTCTGGGTTCAGTTCAGTCCAGTCCCTCAGTGTGTCTGGGTCTCTGCCACCCCATGAACTGCAGCCCGCCAGGCCTCCCTGTCCATCCCCGACTCCTGGAGTCCACCCAAACTCGTCTCCAGGGAGTCGGTGATGCCATCCAGCCATCTCATCCTCTGTCATCCCCTTCTCCTCCCACCTTCAATCTTTCCCAGCATCAGGGTCTTTTCAAATGAGTCAGCTCTTCGCATTAGGTGGCCAAAGTTGGAGTTTCGGCTTCAACATCAATCCTTCCAGTGACTATTCAGGACTGATTTCCTGTAGGATGGACTGGTTGGATCTCCTTGCAGTCCAAGGGATTGTTAAGAGTCTTTTCCAACACCGCAGTTCGAAAGCATCAATTCTTTAGTGCTCAGCTTTCTTTACAGTCCAACTCAGGGGCAAGTTCCTCATTTCCTGTTCACATCACTCCCCCAATCCCCGCCACTTCCCAGTTCTTCCAGTTGGAGCACGCCCATGCTGTCTGCAGGCCCTTTTCTCCCCACCCCCACCCCCACCACATCCAGCCTGCCTAACCACCCACAACCAGCCTAACCAGAAGCAACCACTCCCAACCACACCCAGCTACACCCAACCACTCCCGACCAGCCTAACCACGGCCTGCTGTGCCCTGGTGTCCCACCCAGAGCACGGGAGGGCTGCGTCTAGAACCGCCCTGGTCAGATCTGGGCAGAAGAGGCCCCCGAGGCTGAGTCCCAGAGGCAGGGGCGGGGCTTCCCAGACGCGGGGCCTCGGTGCTTGCTCACCCGAGGTGCTTCTGGAGGTTAGCGTGACGGCCAAGGGTGCCGGAGCACCCTCTTGCTGCTGGTGCAAACAAAGGTTCCCCGAAATGTATCCAGTGGCCTCTTCAGCTGCTCTTCCAGGGGGAAAAACTGCGGGCACTTCTCTGCCTCTTTCCTGGAGAACACCCGACTGGAAGGTGGTGGGTATTCGCCTCTCAATCTGCCATTTCTCACTAAAATGTTTTCTTCTTGCTTTCGTTTTCAAGCCCACAATGACAAACACACAAATCAAAAATGTTGATCGCCATTCACTATAAAAGCCCTCAACGGTGAAGCTGAAATGAATTTTGTGGGTTAATTTGGCGCGCGTTCCTGCAGACGCTCTGAGGAGAGACCCGTCTGCAATGATGATTTAAGAGGCGCGGCTGGAAGGACCAGCTAATGAGACCCGACAGGAGGAGAGCGCGAGGCCTGCTGATCGCGTGTGAGCCTGGGAATGAAACTGAAGCGCGCTTGCTGATCACCTATCAGAGGGAAGTCACTTACTCTCTCCCGTCCGGAGCCTGTTTAGGTTTTGCTGGCAGGGTTTGCAGGATGCCGCTGCAGACAGATCTGAGGCCGGCGGGGAACGGGGAGTGTCTCGGGGCAGACGTGTCAGCGGACCGCTTTGCTGGAGTGTGAGGCCCTGCTCCAAGCAGACAGGATGCGTATGCAGACAGAGCGAAGAGGGCCGTGAGTGCCTCCCAGCCGCTGTTCTCGCGCTTTGCCTTCAGGGGAGCGGCTCCCTAGGCAGCTGTTGCTGCGGGTGCCTCGGGGCAGGGTCGGGCGGATGGCCCCGACCCCAGCAGCTCGTCCGCTGATGAGAGGCAGGCCCGGGGGCGGGGGCGGACACAACTGTCCTGAGTGTGCCCACGGGGACTGGGCTCTGGGCTCTGCACCGCGGACGCCGCGCCCCAGCGCCTTGCAGCTGCCCAGGGCCATGCACTGTGCTCCCACTTTCACGCCAGCTGGGCTCAGGCCTTGTTTACCTGCAGAGTTTCCACTCACCGCTGACCCCACTCACCGCTGGCCCCACTCACCGTTGACCCGACTCACAGCTGACCCCTACTCACAGCTGACAACCCCCCACAGCTAACTCCACTCACTGCTGACCCCCCGCATGACCGGAGCAGCCTGTAGACCCACTGGTTCCTGAGCAGCAAGGCGCACTTCAAGCTGCTGAGTTGGGGTGTTTGTTTGCTTTGCAGTGACAGGAAGTGATCCGACCCCCAGCCCAGGGGCCCCTGCCCAGCAGGGTTGCACCCTGCACCGGAGGAGGACAGGAAGGGAGCGGGCGGGAGGGCGGTCTGGTCCAGCCGGGCTGGGCATGGCTCCCTCCATCTGCTGTCTCCACTGGGCGCCCTGTGGCTGGGTCTCTGCTGTGTTGACCGAGGGCTAGAAGCCTCAGGTGCTGGATGCCCGAGCATCAGCGAGATTCCTGTCAGATGCTGGCAGCAGGGGGGGAGCCCGAAACTGCAATTTGGAAATTTAATTATGTCTCTGGAAGACATGTATGCTCCTTAGAATGATTTTATTTAAAAAGCCCTCAAAAAAAAATAGAGCCTATTTTTTCCCCATCTTGTGATTAATTCAAACCAAATAAAAGGCACCAGTGAACCTTACTGACAGCCTACGGGGAGTTTTCATTTGCAATATCTGTAAACCTTGAAATCTCAATTTGTGTCAAATAAGCTCCAACAGGTACAGTCCTGGATTCCAGGGCTGTGTGTCACATTTTGTTCCATTTAAGTAAATTACATACGCGGCCACTGCAGTGTTATTCCACCTTCTAATCAAATTGCCAATCTGCGGAGCACCGGGCCGCGTGTCCCCTGGGGGCAGGCTGCTCACGCTGATGGGCACGCTTGGCCCCCAGAATGAAGTCAGGATGTAAACACAGCTGTGCAGGAGGGGTCTGCCCTCAGCCCCTGGCAATGGGTGCTCCTAAACTCTTTAAGGGGTTCAGCTTTCTTCCTGGTACAGGCCGGGTTAGCTTTCCTGCCTCTAGAAGCAGCGAGTGTGAGCCCACGTGCAATGGCTGGTAGGGAGCAGCCCCGTGGGGCTACGAGTGCCCGTCAGCGTGGGGGTGCAAACCAGCACCGAGGCTGCTGACCTGCCCATGTGGACTTGTGCTTGCATGCACGTGAGTGCAAGCATGCGTGGACGCATTTGTACATGTGTGTGTATGTGTTTATGTGGCATGTATGTGTCTTTGTGGGTGTATGTATGCATATGTTAGCTATGCACATGCCTGTGTGGGTCATGTTGTATGAAAACATGTGTGGTATATGTTAGCATGCGCGTCCCTGAGGCTCAGACAGTGAAGAGCCCACCTGCCAATGCAGGAGACGCAGGTGTGATCCCCGTGTCGGGAAGCTCCCCTGGAGGAGGAAGTGGCAGCCCACTCCAGTATTCGTGCCTAGAGAATCCCACGGGGTGAGGAGCCTGGTGGGCTACAGTCCATGGAGCACCAAAGAGTTGGACACGACTGAGCAAGAAACACACAGACGCATGTGTTAGCATATATGTCAGTGTCTCTGTGTGTTAGTGTGTAGATTCAAGAGTGTGTGTGTTTATATGGTAGTATGTGCATGTCTGGCAGAAAGTGAAGAGGAACTAAAAAGCCCCTTATGAAAGAGGAGAGTGAAAAAGTTGGCTTAAAGCTCAACATTCAGAAAAGGAAGATCATGGCATCCGGTCCCATCACTTCATGGGAAATAGATGGGGAAACAGTGTCAGACTTTATTTTTTTGGGCTCCAAAATCACTGCAGATGGTGATTGCAGCCATGAAATTAAAAGATGCTTACTTCTTGGAAGGAAAATTATGACCAACCTGAATAGCATATTCAAAAGCAGAGACATTACTTTGCCAACGAAGTTCTGTCTAGTCAAGGCTGTGGTTTTTCCTGTGGTCATGTATGGATGTGAGAGTTGGACTGTGAAGAAGGCTGAGCACTGGAGAATTGATGCTTTGGAACTGTGATGTTGGAGAAGACTCTTGAGAGTCCCTTGGACTGCAAGGAGATCCCACCAGTCCATTCTGAAGGAGATCAGTCCCGGTGTTCTTTGGAAGGACTAATTGTAAAGCTGAAACTCCACCTCATGGGAAGAGTTGACTCACTGGAAAATCTCTGATGCTGGGAGGGATTGGGGGCAGGAGGAGAAGGGGACGACAGAGGATGAGATGGCTGGATGGCATCACTGACTTGATGGACGCGAGTGTGAGTGAACTCCGGGAGCTGGTGATGAGCAGGGAGGCCTGGTGTGCCGCGATTCATGGGGTCGCAGAGAGTTGGACACGACTGAGCGACTGAGCTGAACTGATGTGCATGTGTGTGTCTGTGCTGAAATCTGTAGGCGTCTACGTGTGCATGTGTGCAGGCATCTAATGCACGTGTGTGTGGCCGCGTCTGTGTGTCTTGGGATCAGTGCTGTTATCTTCCCCCTGCTCCGCGTCCGCCAGGGTCCTCGTCCCTTCTGGGGCTAGTTTGGAGGCGCTGTCT
>SJYF01000358.1:949954-964887 GCA_006410515.1 Procapra przewalskii
ATCTGACGTCCTTGGCCCCTTGGTTTCAAAGCTGCGGTTCTGACAGCAGAACCGCTCCCTCGTGGGCTCACAGAGGTGGGCAGGATGGACCACTGTCAGCCCAGCCCCCGCGGACGGTGGGCAGCCCAGCAGGGCCCCCTGTGTCCCTGCAGGGACGCGGCCATTCCCGCCACTTCCCAAGGAGGGGCCCTGTCACTGGGCTCCCAGCATAGAGGCTGAGGCCCTGCAGGGGCCCTGGGCCCAGGCCTGGAGCCGTTGGGAGGTGGGAGGGGCCCCACGGGCTGCTCCGCCTCCAGGCCCCCAGGGCCCTCAGTCCTCGGCTCAGGGGCCCCCAAGCCGTCCTCCCTCCCGTCACCCTGTCTTCTCTGGCGCTGCCCCCCTCACAAGGAGCCCTGGGATGATGCTGCCCCCCACCCCGGGAACCCGGGAGAGTCCCCATCTCACGTGCTTCCTCTGATCCCCCTGAAAGGCCCCTCACCGGCTCCCGTGACGCAGCTGTCCATCTGGGCTGGGGTGGAAGCCATCAGGGACAGCGTCCATCCAGCCAGGCTCGCACTGCTGGGCCCCACTGACCCCCATGTGGTCCCTGAGCAAGACCCCGGGCTCAGCACTGAGGGGTGAATGGCTGAGCATCATCCTCGTCCAATTGCTCTGCTGAGGTGTCTGGAGACGTGGGCCCCTCACCTGACCACAGTCCCAGGACGGTTCTGAGTCCCTGGCCCAGTCGGGAGAAATTCAGGACGGGCAGCGCTGCCTGCTGGCCCGGACGCAGCTGGTGGCCTTTGGTCACCTGGGGCTTTGGTCCCGCAGCTGCAGGACCTGAATTCCTGGGAGGAGGACCCCAGGAGAGCTCATGTAGGACCCCAGCCAGGCCACCAGCTGGCCTCAGGCTGGGACACCTGAGCAGAGAGCCCAGCCACAGCAGACCTCCGACCCATGGATGCCGAGAGGCAATAACCAGGTTGTTGCGACACCCTGTTAATTCGTCAAAAAAACCTAGAAGCCAGTTTGGTCTCTTCCACCTTCTCACCAGGTGGTCGCGGGGCTCAGGATGCCCTGGGGAGGACGAGAGCGGCAGGAACGCAGCCTGTGTCCCTCGGGGCCTCACGGGTCTCGGTAGGGCCTTGGATGGTCCCCGTGGGAGCCACGGAAGGAACCTGAGAGGATGGAGGCGCCCTTGGACCCACTGACCGTGTCGGTCGCTGAGCCTGTTCTAAAGCCTAACAGAGATGGACTCGCCCCGCCTGTGGCCTTTCCAGACCGGCCAGTTCCACCCGGTGGCACAGGTGAGGTTCTTCCGCGTCTCGTCACGGCTCCAGAGCTCAGTCCGGGAAGGGCTGCTTAATGTCATTGTCTGGATGGACCCAGCTTGTTCACCCGCTCACCTTGCAGGGCATCTGCTGCCCCCAAGGCAGGGGATCATGAGTGAAGTTATACAAATATCCTGTGCAGGTTTTTATGTGGACTTAATTTTTCAACCCCTTTGGGTAAATTCCCAAGGGGGTGATTGCTGCATTATATGAAAGAGTGTTAAGTTTTGTAGAAAACATCAAACTGTTTTCCAAGGGGCTGCACTGCTGCATCCCTTCCGGCGGGGAGCAGGGCCCCTTCCGGCGGGGAGCAGGGTCCCGTTGCTCTGCGTCCTCACCAGCACGTGGCGTTGTCGGTTTCCGGGTGTTGACCATTCTCACAGGTGTGTGGGCTCCAATACTTTGGCCACCTGATGGCAAGAGGCAACTCATTGGAAAAGACCCTGATGCCGGGAAAGATTGGGGGCAGGAGGAGAAAGGGACGACGGCGGACGAGACGGGGGGACGGCATCACAGACCCGGTGGACGTGGGTCTGCGCGCGCTCCGGGAGGTGGAGAAGGACAGGGAGGCCTGGCGTGCTGCAGCCCGTGCGGTCGACAAGAGTCGGATTCGACTGAGTGGCTGAGCAACA
Source organism: Procapra przewalskii (assembly GCA_006410515.1). NCBI lineage: Eukaryota > Metazoa > Chordata > Mammalia > Artiodactyla > Bovidae > Procapra > Procapra przewalskii. The sequence goes on from SJYF01000358.1 coordinate 951,897, forward strand.
GCAGATGAGGGCGTAGAAGGCTTTCCCTGTCATTCTTGTTTGCATTTCCCTGATGACCTGGGGCGTGGAGCGTCTTTCACTGTGACTGTTTGCCGTCTGCATGTCGTCTCTGGTGAGGAGTCTGTTCTGCTTCCCTGCCCACTTTTTAACTGGGAGCTTGTTTTTCACTGCAAGTCTTGCAGAGCCCACTGTGTGTTCTGAATACAGGTCTTTATCGGGTGTGTCTTTGCCAGTGTTTTCTCCCGTCTGGGGCTGGCCTCATTCTCTTGACGCTGTCTGTCGCAGAGCAGCAGTGTTTAATTTCAGTGACGGCCAGCTTATCAATTATTTCGCTCGTGGGTCGCGCCTTTGGTGCCGTGACATTTCTTTTCCTCAGCACAGAGCCAGGAGCCGCAGAAGAGGATGCAAACGCTCCTCGAGACCAGGGCAGTGACGAGCCCCCGCGCGCCAAGGGGGCCCTGCTGCTGCGCGCAGCCCCGCCCCGCCCTTTGTGGCCCCGGGACTGCAGCCCGCCAGGCTCCTCTGTCCAGGGGTTCTCCAGGCGAGAATACTGCGGCGCGTTGCCGTTTCCTTCTCCAGGGGTCCCTCCCCACCCAGGGAACAAGCCTGCATCTCCTGCGTTGGCAGGCGGGTTCTTTACCACGGGGCCACCTGGGAAGCCCCGAGGAGACCCAGTTTTGAATTCCACGTGTGATCGGATTAAAGTCATTCCCGGCTGGTGCAGGCTTTGAGAAGCACCTGGTTCCCCTCAACAGGTCCAGGCTCACCTTTCAAAGGCTCAGCCTCCTCACAGACACGCCGTCTCGGAGACGTCCGGCCTCCTGAGCTCGGAGTGCTGCCCACGCGCAGGGGACCCCGGGCAGGCCGGCGCTCAGCGCCGGGTCCGGTAGATTGAACTGATCGGCAGCGACTCCCGGGAGCCTGTGTCCCGACACCTGCGGGGCGCCCTCTGCAGGCGGAGGGTGAGCGTTTGCACGGGGATTGGCTTCATGAGACGCATAAACATTTATCTAAAGAGAAAAGAAAACAGCAACGCTGAGAACGGCTGATTCCCCGAGGGTCTCCAGGAGCTTGGTTACGCTGGTGCGGAGTTTGTAGCTACTGTCAAGCGTGTCTGCGAGAAACACTATTTTAAAAGACTCTGCCATGCAGCAGTGAAATTTCTGATCCAGGCTGAAATGGCAGGGATCAAGGTGCCAGTCCAGTATCTAAGACGTTCTAACCTCTCCTGGCACGTCTTCAGGAGTAAGTTGTAGACGGAGAATTAATATCAAGGTAGACATTTTCAGTAACTGCAGTTTTTTCTGTCTCCAAATTTGGTGTTATTGGGATTACAAAATTTCAAAGCACGTCGTGTTCCTTTTCCCAGACCCGCATACTTCTTCTGCACACCCCGGGCTCCGCTTGCCTGCCCAGCTCTGCCTCCAGTGTTGTCAGGTTGTCTCACAAGAAAAAAACAAACGTGAAATAGCCCCATGTCAGAAAGAAACAGCAAGCGAAAGAATTAAGCAAACAAGCAAAAATCTACACACCATCCAACCAACCCACTTTCTTTTTTTACAGAAAAATCCAGCCCCATGTGGCTTTGCTAAGAATTTTACTGAATAGGCAAGGAGCAAGTAATGAGTAATGTCAGAAAGTGAGGGAAGGGGGGTGATTCCCAGCTCACTCTCTGAGCAAATAACACGGACACCAAGCCCGAGTCGCGGCATCCCTGAGGAGCACAGGTGCAGACACGCTCCACGGTGGTGGCCGCTCAGACCCAACTCCACAAGACACGGCGCCCGCCACTGCCCCCGCGTGGGGTTTATCCAGGGACGGCGAACCTGCCTCATGTTCAAAATCTGTCACTCACCACGTGGACGAGATAAAGAACATGGGATGACCTCAAGAGACGTAGAGAAAGACCCTGACAGTTTGTCAGCATTCAGGACAGAAACTCAGATGGAACAGTAGGGCACGCTCTAATTCAGCAAAGGCGTCCGAGCAAGGCCTGGCGAGCGCCTCGTCCATGAGAGAGCGGACGCGTTCGCCCCCTCCAGAGTCGGGGATAAAGCCAGGAGTGCTGTCTTCGCTGCTGCCCAGCATCTCACCAGAGGGGCTGGCTAGCGCACAAGGCGATAAGAAGACCTAAAATGCACAGTGGGTGGGTTGGATGGAGGGAGAGAGAGGCAGGCTGGAGCTGCCGTGTGGGGCTGTGGGGGTCTCTGGTGGGATGGCGGGGCTGGTCCTCAGAGACTCCCCTTGGAGATGGTCACATTTGGACGCTTGGTCTTCTCACCAGTTGGTCAGCAGCCTCACCTGGAAGAGACACACCACCAAGCTGACGGACACATCCAGGGTTAGGACGCACCTGTTTCCCAGGTGGCACTCGTGGTAAAGAACCCTCCTGCCAATGCAGAAGCCATCAGAGACGCAGGTTCGATCCCTGGGTCTGATCCCTGGCTTGGGAAGATCCCCTGGAGAAGGAAATAGCAGCCTAGTCCAGTGTTCTTGCCTGGAGAATCCCATGGACAGAGGAGCCTGGTGGGCCACAATCCATGGCATCGCAAAGAGTCGGACACGGCTGAAGCGACTTAGCCCGCATGCATGAGACCCGAAGGGTGCTCGCCCAGCGTCGTCCAGGGCTGCCCTTCCGGGGGCTGTGCATGGCGACCAGGCCAGGGCCGCCTGCTTTGCTGAAGGAACACTGACCCCAGGACGGGTGACTGTAGTGCGTTAACAGAGACGCGGGGACCCCCGGCTCAGCGCCGTGTGCCCACTGTCATGGCCGAGCGCGGCCTGTGTGTCTCCCGCTTGCTGCCTCTGCAGATGTCCCTGTTCCGGGTCACACACCACACGGCCTTCTGCAGCTGGTTTCATTCATGAGCACTGTGTTTCCAAGGTCCTTCCAGGGCGTGGGGGTGGGGACGTGCGGCATGAGGGGATGTGGGGCCTTTCCCACTTCCCGGGATGGAGTTCTGGCGGGTGACAGCCTTCCTGAATCTCCTGGTGATGAGGTAATGGCTGGAGCACCCACAGCCTTCTTCCCATCAGGCTGAGGGTGAAATCTGCGTGGAGGGTGCAGGGCAGAGAGAAAGAAGGGGCCAGCCTGTGGGCCTCCTTGACGTTCTGGACCCTGAAACCTGGTCTGGGTGTGTGGACAGGCCTGACCTCAGGGACCATGGACCTGTGGATGGGCCGGGGCTGCAGAGAAAGACCAGCACACAGAAGGGCCCCGTGCCATCAGATGTCAGCGTGGCTAGGACATGGGAGCATCTGGAGTCCAGCCACAGATGGGGGCCAGGGTCCTGGTGTCCGCCTGGGGTGCCCTAGAGGGGAGGTGGATGTGGGGTGTCACCATCCACGGCCTCTCCGATGCCCCTACATTTGCTATAGAGGACACACTGGACAGGCCAGGACAGGTTGGCTGGCCTGTGGACCTGCCGATGGGCTTCCTGCCTCTGGCTGGGCAGGACGGTGTGTCCCAGGCCCCGAAGGCTCCTCTCTGAGGCCTCGGTCTGCATCCACCCTCAGGTCCGGGCCTCCCTGTGCTCAGGGAGAAGCAGAGTCTCCACGGCCCAGGGCTGACTTCTGTCGCTTCCAGTGCCACCCGTCACCCGTGGCCAGCCTCTCTCAGCGCCTCCCTGCCACTGCGGCCCTGGTTGGACCCTGGGGCAGCCTGGGAGGTTGTGCTTTCTGCAGGACTGCGTGCGATGCCCATGCTCAGCCAGTGAGTGCCGCGGTGGCCGGTCAGAGGCCCGTCGGGATCCCTGTTCCAACAGAGGAGGCGAGGGTTCCTGGAAAGCTGGAGAAGTGCCCGGCGCCGGCTCAGAGCCGTGGGCAGAGGCCTGGGGACCTGGGGGCGGCTTTGTCCCATGTGCCCCCCGCACCCTTCTCAGGGGGTGGTGCTCCCCTCACCCCCATCCCAGGGTAAGGACCCCACCTTCCCCAGCTCGCAGACGCCTGGGTCAGCCCAGCCTGCAGGTGGGGCTTCTCTCCCCGTTTGCTCATAAACGACCCAAGTGAGGCCTTCACTGCGTCGTAAAGCCCAGGGCCTCCCGTAGAGCCTTTTGTAGGCAGGTGACTGTCTCGGGAGGCCTCATTCTAGCAGGAGGGCATTTGACAGCAACGTGGCCTAAGGCTGATGAGCACATTAGGAGGCTCGCTCCAGGCCCACCCACCCCCACTGCCGGGGGTGCTGGGGGGCGCTGTGTCCAGCGGGGCCTGTCTGCCGGGGCGGCCGCTTCTCCTGCCGGGGTTCCTCTGCGTTTCTCACATCGGGCAGGGAGCGGGGTCTTCCCTGGACAAGGGCCTTTGTCCGAAAGGCCGAACCTCCTCCCGGGCCCTGATGATGCCGCATGAGCCGACCCCCGGCCCCGCCGCCCGGCTCCCGCACACCCACAGCGGGGCCTTGGCCCCTGAAGAACGAGTGTGGCCGCAGAACACTGCCGTGAGCTCACCGCAAGGAGAGGTGCTGCTGTCCGCGCCCTGCGGTCTGAGGGCCCGGCCCGAGCTCCCGGGCGTGAGGGGCAGCGGGTGGACCCGCCCGTGTGGCGTAAGGCTGCTGCGTGCCAGGGGCTGCCATAAGCATTTTCTTCCCAAGCCCTCAGGTGCCTGTGACCTCGTGAGAGCAATGCGGGAGCCTGGGAAGTTGTCACGAAGCCAAGCAATTACCTGGCTCTGTCCTGAGGATGCCGAGGAGGACATATGTGGGCAGAGAGGGGCCCGCCTTGGGGGTCCTGTGGACACCCTCCCTCCAGGCAGGCCTGGGGCAGGCGGGGGGCTGGCCGTGCGGTGGAGATGAACACCCGCCGTGCTTGCTTGGGCGTATCAGGGTGCTGTTGGAGCCTCCAGGGGAGAGAGTCAGTAAGCAGGAAAAAAGAAGAAAATCCGGTCGGTTCTTTTGGAACCCTCTGTGCTCCAGCAATAACGAAGCTTCTCTTCCAGTGGAGGTGAAGGAGTCAGTCATCTCTTAACCATCACTGCTGCAAGCTCGTCCTTCCCGGTGAAAGTCGCTCAGTCGTGTCTGACTCTTTGTGACCCCGTAGACTACGCAGTCCATGGAATTCTCCAGGCCAGAATACTTTCCCTTCTCCAGGGGATCTTCCCAACCCAGGATCAAGCCCAGCTGTCCCGCGCTGCAGGTGGGTTCTTCACTGGGTGGGCCACCAGGGAGGCCCAGCTGGGCAGCCAGTCCCTCCCAGGGCCCCAGGCGAATCCTTGAACCCAGGGACCTTCCTGTGGCTGCAGAGACCCTGCCACCTTGCGGCCTGGAGGCGGCCTCTCATGGCTCAGGGCTGAGTGAGCTGATTCCCTCCCGTCTAACCTGCTGACTGCACATGGCCCGTGTGTGGTGGGAGGGCCGGGCGGCAGCTGAGGCTCCCGGGTTCCCAGCGCTGTGACCCTCCGGGGACCGACCACTGCACCCAGCTGCGGGGCCGCCAGCGTGGGCCCCGCCAGCACCTGCGCTGAGATGCCCCTGGGGGTCTGGGCGCATCTTATGTGGTGTCTCATGATCCCAGGTACCTGGAAAAGTGTGTGGGCACAGCAGTCTGTTCTCTGAAGAAAATCATTAACATTTTAAGGAAGCAAGATTAGAAGGTTGTAACGACAGCTGGAAAGTGTTGGCTGCAGAGAAATACGAGGCTTCCTTTCCAAGAATAGAAGCTGCAGAGGCGCTGACGCTAAACGTAGGAATCGCCGTCACATGAACTTTAAAGTCCAGTCTCTCGTGTCTGTGAAGAAATGGGCCCGGCCCCAGCGGCGGGAGACGGACGGCTGTCATCTGCCGGGGCGGAGAGCTCTCGGGGCTGTGACGAGCCACTCAGGTTCTTTAGGATCGTGACAAGTTAAAAACAAGAACGACAGGGTTCTACTGTATAGCACAGGGAACTGTCTTCAATATCCTGGGACCAACCATCGCGGAAAAGAATGTGAAAAAGAATGCACATACGAGTGCAACCGAGGGGCTTTGCCGTGCAGCAGAAATCAACACAACGCTGCAGGCCATCCATGCGTCAGCGAAATGAAAATGTCACCTACTGTCGCTGGGCCAGAGCCGAGCAGAACTCCGCGGGGCCCTGCACTTGGCCCCGAGGCGGCTCTGACCTGAGGAGGAGGCCCCCCGGCCCGTGCCCGCTGTCTGTGAATCAGCCCGGCCCGGATGCGGCCTCTCGGGTTCTGTCCCAGGACCGAATCCCTTCACGAGTCACATCCAGGGGTGCGGCGTCTGTGTGTCCCTGCAGGTGATGGCGGGCTTGGCTGTGGATCCCTGAGCTGCAGTGTGGAGCTGCGGATTCTTGGCTTTGAGACCCACGCCTTGGTGTGGGTGTGGGAGGGGTCGGGGTGAGCCCGGTGGACGCTCGTCCGGGCCCCCGGCTGCAGGCTGGGGACACACTCCTGTCTGAGGCTGTGAGAGCATTCCGCGGCTGGTGTCAGGCCCAGGTGGCGGCTTCACCTGCAGGAGCACGCCGTCTGCCAGCATGGAGGCCAGCGCCCGTGGGCAGGGTGCGGGGGGCGGGCTTCTCTGTGGGCTCGGGGGTCTCTCTCTCTGGCCTGCAGGCGCCTCTCCTCCGGTCCCCCGTGGCCTCACGTCACAGCCGCTCCCCTCCGTTCTGTCTCTGCCCCGCTGTCCCCCGCCCTGGGTGGGGGGGGGGCCAGTCCTGTTGGACAAGGGCCCACCTCGAGGGCCTCATTTGAACTTGGCCATCAATCAGCAAAGGCCCCTTTCCCAGGTGAGGCCTGTCCATGGGTCCTGACCTCAGCGTCTCTGGGGGCCCGACTCAATGCCTGACACCAACACAGAAACTCTCTGCGGTCATCACTGGGGGGGTGGTTTCTGAGTGACAGACACTGGGGGAGGTGTTCCCGGGGGGACCGCTCTCAGGGAGGACGTGGGTGGGGAGGGGAGCCTGCTGGGCTGAGGGGGAGCACGTGGGTGGTGGGCAGGGCAGAGTGCCAGGTGCGGGGCTGCACCCGCGGGAACCCTCTGCGTCCTCAGGAGTCCGCCAGCACTCCTGGCGGACTGGATTCCTGCCAGGACGTCCCCTTCCAAGCCTGAGTCGGAGAGACAGGAGCACAGAAAGCTTTTGTAGCAGAGTCGTCGCCCCACGGGGCACCAGAGGCTCAGGAGGGGCGTGTCTCCTCCGAGCCTGCGGTCTCAGCCCCACGCCTTCCCAACTGCCCTCAAGGGCGTCCTGCCTGCTCTCAGCGACGCCCTTTGCGGCCGCACCCCCACTGCTGGTCTTGGCTCCTGCGGACCCTGCGCGCCCAGTGGGGTCCTCCAAGAATTTACCGGGACGTCTACTCTCTGTCCAAGGGTGACTATCTAGAGGGACAGGGGTGTTTGGCCCCAGCCCCGCTCCCGTCCGCGGTGTGAGCTGCTCCGTGCTGCGCTGCGCTGCGGCCCTGATGCCCCCGGGGGGTGGGGTGGGAGAGGGGACCACAGTGAGGACGGGGCCGGGCACCTGGATCTCCGGAAGACTGACATCCCGCGTGTGTCCTCGCCCTCACCTGGCCTCGGGCCGAGGCCTCTTTCCCCTTCCTCACCCACGTGGGGCCAGGACCTCTGTGTCCAGACGCTGCAGATCCCAGACCCTCCTCCAGCAGCGGCTGCGGCCCCGGAAAAGCGTTCTTCCTGATCAGTGTTTCATTCAAGGGCTCGGGTCTGGAAAAGTCAGAATCAGGAGTCTTAACCTGATGCCAGCATTTCCTCTCTGTGCCCTGGGGGCTTCCAGGAGGAAGGCCAGCCCCTGTCCCGCACAGGGTCTCCTGTGGCACAGGGTGGCCACGGTCCAGCTGCTGGCTTGGAGGGGAGCCGGCCAGGCCCTCCCCCTCCCCCTGGGGAAAAGCACCTTGAGGCCCGAGAGACCCAAGCCCGGCCTCCTTTCCGACGAGTGTGGCTGCGGTGAGTCATGGCCCAGTGGAGGCTCCTGCGGCACGGCCCACAATGGACCCCCTGCCCAGGTGTGCGCACAGCAGAGCGGCGGGGAGCTCTTCAGCGAGGTGCAACAGAGACGCGGGGGGATGCCTGCTGGGCCTCTGGCTGGTCCCCAGGCAGGACTCCTCACCTCCATGCTGGGGGATGGGTGCGGACGGAGGCCCTCTCACAGGCCGAGGCCATCCTGTGAGCCCAGAAGCTTCTGGCTTTCCTTCTCAGCAAAGCGTCTTCCTTCGAGGTGGACAGAGTCATCGTCTGACTCAGTGCTTGCAGGATGCGGGACAGTCTAGATGGGGAACCGCGCATGGAGGCTGGCGGGGGTCCTTCTCAGCTTGGTGTAGCGCCCTCCGATCCCACCGTGGGGCTGTTCCTCCCTCTTCAGAAGGCAGGTGACCCAGGTTACCGGTATCTCAGTGAGCTTCCCCAGAAAACGTCCCCGCACAGACACAGAGCGCCTCTGAATGAGATCTGGGCCCAGCGCCAAGGTCCAGGGGGCCTGCTGACCTGCAGATTTGCACCGTGTGCATGCACCCAGGTTTCTGTAACTGTGTATGTGTGTAGGAGCCTGCACCTGTGTGCATGGCTGTGTGCACGCGTGTCTGTGGGAACATGCAATGGTGCACGTGTGGACACCAGTGTCTGGGTCTCAGCACTTCAATGGCATCTCAGACCCCCCTGCATCTTTTTAACTTTGGGTGCAGGGGTCCCTGGAGTCATTTCATCATGTGACTGTTTCCTTCCTGTGCTGCTCAACCCTGAGAAGCGGTGAACAACTGTCCTTGGATTTAATGCAGATGGCTGTTCTTTAATTTATACCCCACAGTTCTGCAAAGAAAGAAAAACGTCCTGTGTGAAGAAGGTAAATCTGATACCCATCAATCTGTTAGGAGGTGATAAATAACACCCCCTTGCTTTTGGCATTTATAAATTATTCGCTTCATTAGGACAGAGCGTGCTGACATTCTGTGAGCTGTGCAGGGTCTCTCCAGAGTTGGGGGGTGGTGGGAACAATTAGGTGGGTTTCTGGTGAGCGGATACAGTTGCCCTCATTAGAACAGAAAATGCCAATTAAAACCAGAAAAAATGAGCAGAATTGATTAAGTCCTCTCACCAAGAGTTACCTATTTGTGTGTCTGATGAGAGAGTCGAAAACTTGAATGTCATTTCAGCTCAACAAATGGAGGAATCACACCAGTGAGGACTGCAGGGGCGGACCGAGCAGCTCCTCTTGTGCATCATACGTGCACGCGCCAGCACACATTTGACCTGCACACGCGTGCACATCTGTGGATGCACATACCTGCACATACCTGCACACACCCAAACCTGTGCACACATGCACACCCGTGCCTACAGATACATGCACGCACCCACAACCTCCACACACATGTACATACCTGTGCCTGCACACACCTGCATGCACCCACAACCTGCACGCACCCACAACCTGCACACACATGTACACACCTGTGCCTACACACACCTGCACACAACCACAACCTCCACACACATGTACACACCTGTGCCTACACATACCTGCATGCACCCACAACCTCCACACACATGTACACACCTGTGTCTACACATACCTGCATGCACCCACAACTTCCACACACATGTACACACCTGTGCCTACACATACCTGCATGCACCCACAACCTCCACACACATGTACACACTTGTGTGTACACACGCCCAAATGCGCCCATAACCTGAACACACATGTACACACCTGTGCCTACAGATACCTGCATGCACCCCACAACCTGCATACACACATGTACACACATGCACACGTGTACCTGCACACACATTCACGCCTTCACCTGTATATGCACCTACATCTGTACACACCTGTACACACCTGCACCTGCACACACACATCTTCACTAGTGGCCCCCACAGCCCCACGCTCTTCCTCCCAAACCTACAGCACCCAATGCGGTGCATCCGAGCCCACTGAGGAACCACCTTTCCCGATCATATGGATGATAAAACCTGAGCTGAAAATTCTCACGGGGCTAAACCTTTTTAGAAGCATTTTTAACACTAATACCAAGAAAAGGCTCTTCCGTCTGTGACTTCCGTGGAGGGACTCCACCTGCCGCGTCAGGTCAGCCCAGAGCCGTGAAGGGTGGTAGGTGAGTCGCACAGCTTCTCGCGTGTCCTGTCTCTACCACATTTCTGCAGCGCCTTGGAACACTGGCCTCCTTGCAGTCCTGGGCGGTGAAAGCCAGGGGCCACTGTGGAAGGGGAGGCTTCATCTGTGTCCCCAAGACCCACCCCCAGACCCTGTCCTGACCTGTCCTGCCTGTCAGTTCCAGCCAACAGGCAGCCATAAGCCCCCAGCCCCAGTCCCACAGGCAAAAGGAGGCAGACGCTCCCCTCGCTGAGTCTCCGGGTGGGACCCCAGCCCCACCACACTGTGACTGCAGCCCCAGGGACCCTGGGCAGAAGACCCCGCTAGGCCGTGCCCCGATGCCTGCCCCGTGGAGAGCATAAGGAAGAGAAGGCCCCTCCTGACCCGAAGTCGGTGGGTATCACACAGACGCAGACAACAAACACGCACGCGGGGGTCTAGGAGGCCAGGGTCCTGAAGCGGCATTTAATCATTCCTGTTTTTACATTAGAGGATCTCTGAAACTTTAAAAACTATTTTGCATTCTTACACTTTTTTGTGAGTGATCATATGCATTTAACAAATTCCACCGTTTTAGTGGTAAAGAATCCTCCTGCCGACGCAGGAGACGCGGGTTTGATCCCTGGGTTGGGATGATCCCCTGGAGGAGGAAATGGCAGCCCACTCCAGTATTCTTGCCTAGAGAATCCAAGGACAGAGGAGCCTGGCGGGCTGCAGACCATGGGGTCGCAGAGTCGGACACGACTGAGCGACAACGTTCGCACACGCAGTTTATGTACGTTTTCACTGAACAGTATGTTCTCAAGTTGACACAACTGTGTCATTAATTTCCCTGCGATGCTGCAGAATTGGCTGACCCGTTCTTAGCCGTGACTGCGGGGGGAGTGCTGAAGCTTTGCTTTTACACTCGATGGGCAGATGAGGACTTTTGTACAAACCTGTTTGTCACATGTGTAAAGATTTCTGCAGAAGGCGTACCTCGAGCTATACCGCACACTCCTGGGACGAGCGCGTCTCCGGCCCTGGATCTGCTGGCAGATTCTGTCCCCCGTGTCCCTGATGGGATGCCCACACCCGTGCAGGGCAGCTGCTTTGGTGCTGGTGCACTCAGCTGCTCAGTCGTGTCCGGCTGTTTGCAACCCTTTGGGCAGTAGCCCGCCAGGCTCCTCTGTCTATGGGATTCTCCAGGCAAGAATACTGGAGTGGGTGCCATTTCCTCCTCCCGGGATCTTCCCGACTCAGGGATCGAGCACTCATCTCCCGTGTCTCCTGCCCTGCAGGCGAATTCTTTACCCCTGAGACACTGGGGACTCCGCTTCCTTCCTGGGGCTGAAACCCCAAGGGGAAGCCTGCTTCACCTGCTCTTTGGTGTCAGGCCTCCCTCTGGGGCTCTCCGGTCCTCACCCTTTGCCGGTTCTGTGAGCTCTCTGTCTTCTTACCGGCTGGCAGGATTTGGGGCCCATTATGGACATTTCTCCCTTTTCATTGATTCAAATGCAGACTCTCTTCTCTTCTCTGTGACTTGTCTCATTCGTGTTGTCTTTGGTCGAAGAGGAAGCTGTAATTGTAATGCGGCCACACGGGTGTTCTTGGCCACGTGCTTCAGGCTTCCCATGTCCTGCTTGAGGAGCTCCTACAACCAAAGGCATCGTGCTTTCCCTGCATTTCTTACTGAACACTTTTCAGGTTTGGTGTTCCCGTCTGAGTCTCTCACTGGCCTGGATCATCGCACGCTTTTTCAGCTTTCATGTTTTTTTCGAGGGCACCTTCACTCTGCTGGGCACTGCAGACACGGTGTGCGAACGCTCCCCTTCATTCCTGGGGGAGAGTGGCTTGCGGTGCGGACGCTGTGCCCACAGCTCCTGCAGACGGTGAGCATGCAGCAGGGAGGGTGGGGAGGGGGAGCCTCGTCCGTGAGGGCCCGAGGGTGGTGGGCACACGGGGGTCAGGCTCCTGCCTGCGTTCAGATCCCAGCTCTGCCTCTTCTGTGCCCCTAGGACCCTCGGGGTCTCATCCTTCAGGGGGAGTAACAAGGTCACGACCTAATAGGCTCCAAGGATGGGGGCCAGGCCCTGACGCCTGGCACCTTGGGGGGCAAGGCTGGGCCTGTCACTGGACTCTCCCTGGGGGGTGGCCCTCTCCCCAGTGCAGGAGCCACGAGCCCGAGTGGGCGTTCGTGGTCCCTCCTGCCCCCAGGCCTCAGTGTCCTTACTGTCGCTTCCTGTCCAGGCAGCGCTCATTTCTGGGGTTCTGTGTTTAAATACAACCTTTCTGCTTCTCCTAATTTAATCAGTAGATCTTAATCTGGATAATTAAATTCAACCCGACATTCCCAGGGACCCCACAAGCACCCACTGATGGCTTGAACATCAGCGAGCTGCTCCCTCAAGGAAGCGCCCCGGCCCGGCACGATGGGCTCAGGCCCCGGGAACTCCGGCGGGCAGCAGGGTCTGCTCGGCACTTCATCAGGCGGGGCTAACCCCAGCTGTGCTCTTGAGGGAGGTGCTGATCATAACCCCCAGGGACGACCCCGGCCGGCCTGGGATCACTTATTCATTCTGAGAAGACTCCTGGGTGTCTGCTCTGAGCAGGTCATCGGTCCTGTGCGAGGACAGGATGGGGGGGCCTCATCTCCTTGCTCGGGAGGACCCTCCAGGACTGTGAGCCCAGCTGTGCCATCTGGCAGGGCCGTGCGGACCTTTCCCGCCAGCAGGCGGAAGCGGCAATGATCAAGGGTGGGCCCCGAGCCGTCCAGAGCTGAGGCCGTCCCAGCCCCGATGGAACCGCCAGCCTCTCCCTCCAGACGCCCTTGGCTCATGGCCCAGCCCGGCCTCCCAGGAGCCCCGGGCTGGGACTCACGGCTCCTCTGGTCCTCGTTTCCCAGCTCAGAGTGTGATGGTGGTGGTAGGAGCTCAGTGTGAGGGTGGACG
>SJYF01000358.1:968940-1019226 GCA_006410515.1 Procapra przewalskii
CTCCCCCCCCACCCCCCGATTAACACGAGGGATCAGTCGTGCTTCAGGACCCGTCTAAGACTGGAGGACAAGTTCTCAGACGGTGAGGGGGGTTCAGAGGAATCCACGTGGGCTCCCCAGCCCCAGGGCGGAGAAAGGGGTCAGGGACCACCAGGCCCCCTCGTCTGCTCTTCCCAAGGTCCTTGGAAACCCAGAGCTGCTGGGGATTTCACTTGTGGCAAATCGTGACCTGAGCCGAACCCTGGTGGCTCGGGGGCGTGTGCCTGCCTGCACTCCGAGAATACAGAACCCCGTGCCTCCCCAACCCTGTGCTCAGTAGAATTGTGGGGCCTTTGACTGGAGTCAGGTCTGTCTCTGCAGACTTTCCAGGGCTCAGAATAACAGCTGACACCTCGTAGGTGCTCAAATTACTGTTAAATGAGTGAGAGAAACTTGCAGTCGAAGGGGAACTGATCAGCTGGCCTTCGGGGGACCCGAGGAGCAGAGTCACAGAGACAGCGATGGCGCTGAGCAGGAATTTACAGGGAAGGCTCAAGGCGGGGAGTGTGTGGGCATCTCGGGCAGGTGGGGCGGTGGCATCGTGTGGGAGGCTGAGGCCTGGGTGGTGTGGCACCACACATGTTAAACACAGATTCCGGCATACAACAGGTGCTCCATACATGCATATGTGGCTTGGAGTCTGTAGAACGTGGGCTCCACGGTCTACCAGCAGGGGGCAAGGAATCCGCCCCCCACCCTAAGCCGAGATGGAGGCAGAGTGATCCCGTCTCCCCCCACCACCCCTCCTCCTTCCGCACCTCTGCCCCCGATGCTCTTTGTCAGTGTGCTTCCCTTCTCTGCAGGCGCAGGGCAGGGCGTGGTCTGTCGTCACAGGCCTTTCGCCGTTTCTCTCGTCTCCTCCTCTTCGCCCTGTGGCCTGGCGGGGCGTCTCCTCCGTTTCGCCCTGTGGCTTGGCAGGCCGTGGCCCCGGCGGGCAGCGCGCTCACCCTGAGCTTCCTGGCTTGGGCGCCTGCCTCGCTTGGCGGGACCAGCACCCTGAGGTGCGTCCTCCCGGGCTCCTGCAGCGCAGAGGGTGAGAGCCGAGGGCGGACTGGACCGGGGGTGCAGCCAGGGGCTCCTGCCCCGAGCCTGCCCCGAGCCGCCCTGACCTGCTCGCGCGCGCTCGGCCAGTCGTGTCCGACTCCGCACGGACCACAGCCCTCCAGCCTCCTGGGTCTGCGGGATCTCAGGCAAGAGTGCTGGGGTGGTTGCCGTTTCCTCCCCTAGGGGATCTTCCCGACCCAGGGACTGAACCCGCGTCTCCTGCATCTCTGGCCTTGGTGGGTGGACCACGTGGGCCAGAACTGAACAGGTAGTGGTTGTTAGGAGCCCTGGCACTAACGGTCCTCGAGGGGCCCGAGGCCCCAGGCGCCACCCCCTCAGTGTCTTCCTGAGTGTGGAGGCCCCACGGGTGGGCCCGCTTCTGCTCCAGGCCAGACGGGTTCAGGGGGAACGGGTGCCCACCCCCAGTCTGGCCAATAAGCAGAGGCACTCTCACTGCCGAGAAGAGGGGTCCCAAGCAGGGCAGATTCTTTGAAGCTCATTTTCATCGCATCACGAGGACCTCCAGACCGCGTCCGTGGCATCTACAGTGACGGAGCCGGCGCTCTTAGCTCCTCACCTGGGTGAGAGACCACTGTCACCTTCAGAGTCCCCGGTGCATCCTCCACCCTCCCCTTTCATTAGCCCCAGAAAACGTGCTCAGTGCTGTGCTTTCCCTTTGATTCCGCTCGCTTTTCTTGTGAGTTTGCCCATAGAGTTATAACACCTTACACATTTTCGCACATTTCTGTACTGTATGAAACAGGATCAGACTGTATTGAATGGAATCATTTCTAAGGCATGCTATGTTTTTAAGGTTATTATGCTCCTGACATAATGCGGCTTCTGCCTCTTGCCACTGAGGTGCATTCATACTCATTGACACAGGGGGCTCCTTTGCATGAATACATAAACATATTTCACTTATTTATTCTCTGATTGATGGACATCTGGGTTGTTTCCAGTTCTCTAGTTTTATGCTCTCCTGGATGGGAAGCTATGAACTTCCTTGAATATGTGCGAGATCTTAAACCGAGACATGGAATTGCCTGGACATAAATCATGCTCAAATTCACTTTATTTGACAAGTTATTTTCCAAAGTGACTGCTCCAATACCCACCCCCCGACCCTGCCCAGTGGTGGGTAAATAGTTCCTCTTGCTCCGCATCCTACCGACCCGCCATACTTGGAGATTGAAATTTTTATCTGTTCTGCTGTTGATGGACAATTGCAGTGGATGGACAGTTATTGATTGTGAAGGAAACCGCCTGGAGCCCTGGAGGGCAAAGTCTTTTGTGGACACTTGTCTTCATGACCCTTGCGTGTGTACCTGTCTGTGGAAATGCTGGGCCAACACCCTTAACTTTGTAAGAAACGTCTGAACCACTTTCCACGGTAGGTTTGGCATCTCCCATGCCCGTCAGTGGTGGAGGGGAGTCCTTGCTTCAAGTTCTTATCGGTATCGGCCGTCCCAGTCTCCTTATATGTCGCTAGTGAGTGTCTCAGGTTAACTCACTGTAGTTTTAACTTGCGTCTCCCCAGTGAGTCATAAGGATTCGAAGCATTTTTTTTTAAAAACATCCATTGGCCATTTGCATAGCTTCCTGTGTAAAGGGACTTTTGAAGCCCTTTGCCCATTTTTCATTGGGTTACTTGTCTTTTTTTTTTTTTTTTGCTATTGAGAGGTGTGTGTTCTTTGCCCCATTCAGATTCACATCCTTTGAGAGATCTGTATTTAACAGGTATTTTCTCCAGTTGTCTGCGGGCTGGTTCGTTTTCTTGGCAGTGTCTTCTGATGAGCAGAAGTGCCTCATTTCAGCAGTTTCCCCTTCATCAACGTTGTCTCTCATGGCAATTGCTGCCTGTGTCCTTTGTAAGAAATCTCTGCTTATCCTCAGATCTGGATGATACTCTACTCTGCTTTGGCTCAAAGCTTTACAGATTTTTTTTTTTATGTTTAAGTCTGTGATCCATTGCTAATTAATTGTCGTGTATGATGTGAGATAAGGATGAGTGCCATTTTTTTTCCTGTTTGTCCTTGAAGTTCTCTCAGATTCTGTCTCATGTATTTTGAGGCTTTGGGTTAGATGCATATATCTTAGAGATTGTCAAGACTTCCTGGAGTACTGACCACTCGGTGACACAATGTCTCTCTTTGTCTGAGATAGCTTTCCTGCTGTGAAGTCTGCTCTGTCTGAAATTAATACACCAGACTCAGTTTTCTTCTGATCAGTGTGAGCGTGGCCTCTCTCTCTGTTCCTTCACGTTTAATCCATCTGTGTGTTTACATGTGGACTGAGTTTCTTATAGACCACCTATAATTGGGTCTTTTCTTCCTCTCATTCTTTTTAAAAATCCACTCTGACCGTACCTGTTGTATAATTGGTATATTTAGACTATTGATGTTTGAAGTGGCTATTTCACTTGGAGTAAAGTGATTGTGTCACTTGGAGTAATATCTCCCATACTCTTTCCTGTTTTTTATGGTTGTCTTTATTCTTTCTTTCTTTTTCTTGCTTTCTACTCTTTTTCTGCAGTCTCTGATTTTAATTGAGCATTTTATATGACTCCTCTTTCTCCTAAGTATGCTTCCCTGATAGCTTGGGCGGTAAAGAATCTGGCTGTAATGCAAGGGACCTGGGTTCAGTCTTTGGGTCAGGAGAATCCCCTGGAGAAGGGAATGGCAACCCACTGCAGTATTCTTGCCTGGAGAATCCCATGGACAGAGGAGCCTGGAGGGCTCTAGTCTGGGGTCGCAGAGAGTCGGACACGACTGAGCGACTGAGACTTTCTCCTCCCTCTCAGCAGGTCAGCCATAGCTTAGAAACACTGTTCAGAGCTTACCGTGCGCCGCAGACAGTCCGAGTCCACGCCGGAGTGCAGACCCCTTAGCACCACGTCTTTGGTTCTGCCCTCTTGCCCCTGAGAGCATTGCTGTCATTCATTCTGCTTCTCCAGCCATAACCAGCGACTCGCTGTTCAGTTGCTCAGTCGCATCCAGCTCTTTCTAACGCCGTGGACTGCACACCAGGCTTCCCTGTCTCTCACCGTCTCCCCGAGTTTCCTCAAACTCCTGTCCACTGAGTCGGGGATGCCACCCCACCGTCACATCCTTTGCCATGCTCTTCTGACCGCAGTCTTTCCTGGCATCAGGGTCTTTTCCAGTGAGTCAGCCCTTTGCATCCGGCGGCCAAAGTATTGGAACTATTTTTGTATGGTTGCTATTATTACTTTGAACAAATTATCATCTGGTACCTCAATTACAAACCTGAAAAAATAAGAAAATAATAGCTCATATTGCCTTCATTCATTCCTTCTTTAAGGTTCTTTACGTAGATCCAAGTTTCTGACTGATGTAATCTTTCCCTTCTCTGAAGAACTTTAAAATTGTCTTGTAAGGCAGGTCTACTAGCAATAAATTCATTCAGTTTTTGCTCATTTGATGAAGTCTTTATTTCTCCTTTACTTTGAAAGATAATTTTATTGGATATTGAATTCCTTTTCATACAGTTCATGGGGTTCTCAATGCAAGAATACTGGAGTGGTTTACCATTCCCTCCTCCGGTGGACAACGTTTGTCAGAACTCTGCATCATGACCTGTCCAACTCAGATGGCCCTGCAGAGCGTGGCTCATAGCTTCCTTGAGTTACGCAAGCCCCTTCGCTGTGACGGGGCTGTGATTCATGAAGAGGATGAGCCCCCTAGGTCGGAAGGTGTCCAACAGGCTACTGGGGAAGAACAGAGAAATGGCTCCAGAAAAAAATGAAGAGGCTAGGCCAAAGTGGAAAGGACACTCCGTTATGGGTGTATCTGGTGGTGGAAGTAAAGTCTGATGCTGTAAAGAACAGTACTTCATAGCAACCTGGAATGTTATGTCCATGAATCAAGGTAAATTTGACGTAGTCAAGCAGGAAGATGGCAAGCACGAACATCAACATCTTAAGAATCAGTGAACTAAAATGAACGGGAATGGGCTAATTTAATTCAGATGACCATTGCATCTAGTACCGTGGGCAAGAATCCCTTAGAAAAAATGGAGTAGCCCTCATAGTCCACAAGAGCCTGAATGCAGTACGTGGGTGCACTCTCAAAGTGACAGAATGATCTTGGGTGCTTTTCAAGGCAAACCATTCAACATCACAGTAATCCAAGTCTATGTCCCAAGAACTGGTGCTGAAGAAGCTGAAGGTGACCAGTTCTCTGAAGACGCACAGCACCTTCTAGAACTAACAACAATGAAACAAGTCCTTTTCCTCATTAGGGGACTGGGTGCACAAGTAGGGAGTCGAGAGGCACCTGAATTAACAGGAAAGTTTGGCCTTGGATACAGAATGAAGCAGGGCAGAGGTGAGCCAAGAGAACGAACTGGTCATAGCAAACACACTTTCCCACAGCACAAGAGAAAACTCTACACGCAGACATTGCCCAACGGTCAATACCGAAATCAGATTGATTATACTCCTTGCATCCAAAAATGCAGAAGCTCTGTAAACGAGACCTGGACCTGACTGTGGCTCAGATCAGGAGCTCCTTATTACAAAAAATTTGGGCTTAAATTGAAGAAAGCAGGGAAAACCACTAGGCCCTCCATTCAGGTTTGACCAAAATCGAATCCCTTACGATCACACAGTGGAAGTGACAAACCGACTCAAGGGCCTGGATCGAGCAGACAGAGGGCCTGAAGACCTACGGACAGAGATTCGTGACATTGCACAGGAGACGGTGGCCAGAATCACCCCAAAGAAAAAGAAACGTAAGACGGCAGAGCGGTTATCTGGTGAGGCTTTACAAATAGCCGAGGAAAGAAGAGAAGTGGAAAGGAAGGGAGAAAGGGAAAGATATAGCCAACTAAATGCAGGGTAAGAGAAGAGCAGGGAGAGAGAAGAAGACCTTCTTAAGTGAACCATGCAAAGAAATAGAGGAAAACAATAGACTGGGAAAGACTAGAGATCTCTTCAAGAAAGTCAGAGATACCAAGGGAACATTTCACTCAAAGATGAGCTCAATAAAGGACAGAAATATTAAGTGAAGCATACTGACTGAAGCAGAAGAGGCTAAGAAAAGATGGTAGGACTACACGGAATAACTGGCTTCTTAAGACAAAAAGCAAGTCTTAAGGACTCAGATAACCATGACGGTGTGGTCGTGCACTCAGAGCCACACATCCTGTAGTGTGAAGTCAAGTGGGCCTTAAGAAGCATCGCTATGAGCAAAACTAGGGAGGTGATGGAATTCAAGTTGAGCTATTTCAAATCCTAAAAGATGATGCTGTTAAAGTGCTGCACTCAATATGCCAGCAAATTTGGAAAATTCAGCAGTGGCCACAGGACTGGGAAAGGTCAGTTTTCATTCTAATCCCAAAGAAAGAAAAGGATAAAGAATGTTCAAACTACTATATAATTGCTCTCATTTTGCATGCTAGTAAGGTAATGTACAAAATTCTTCAAGCTAGGCTTCAGCAATACGTGAACCAAGAAATTCCAATATACAAGCTGGATTTAGAAAAGGAAGAGAAACCAGAGATCAAATTGCCAACATCGGCTGGGTCATACAGAAAACAAGGGAATTTCAGAAAAACACCTACTTTCGCTTCATCAGCGATGCTAAAGTCTTTGACTACGTGGATCACAACAGACTGTGGAAAGTTCTTAAAGAGATGGGAATACCAAACCTCCTTATCTGTCTCCTGAGAAACCTGTGTGTGGGTCCAGAAGCAACAGTTAGAACCTTACCTGCAATAACTGATTCAAACCTGGGAACTCTTTCTCAATTAATGGGCTTCCTTGGTGGCTCAGCTGGTGAGGAATACACCTGCAGTGCGGGAGACCTGGGTTCGATCCCTGGGTTGGGAAGATCCCCTAGAGAAAGGAAAGGCTACTAACTCCAGTACTCTGGCCTGGAGAATTCCATGGACTGTACAGTCCATGGAGTCTCGAAGAGTTGGACACGATTGAGCAACTTTCACTTTCCCAATTAAGATGAGTAAGATGAGGCTTTATCTTGTCACCCTGTTTTTGAGTCTTATATGGAGAGTACATCATGTGAAATGCCAGGCTGGATGAATCACCAGCTGGTCAAGATTGTGGGGAGAAATATCAACAACCTCAGATATGCAGATGACACCACCTTATGGCAGAAAGCGAAGAGCAACTAAAGAGCTTTTGATGAGAGTGAAAGAGGAGAATGAAAAAATCTGGCTTTAAAATCAACATTCAAAAAACTGAGATTATGGCATCCAGTCCTGTTACTCGACGGCAAATAGAAGGGGAAACAGTGGAAGCAGTGACAAATTTTTTCTTGAGCTCCAAAATCACTGTGGATGGTGGCTGCAGCCATGAAATTGAAAGACACTTGCTCCTTGACAGTAAAACCATGGCAAACCTAGACAGCATATTAAAAAGCAGAGACGTCACTTCACCTACCAATAGTCAAAGCCATGGTTTGTCCACTAGTCATGTACGGATGTGAGAGCTGGACCAGAGAGAAGGCCGAGCACAGAAGAATCGATGCTTTTGAATTGTGGTGCTGAGGAAGGCTCTTGAGAGTCCCTTGGACAGCAAGATCAAACCAGTCAATTCTAAAGAAAATCAACCCTGAATATTCATTGGAAGGACTGATGCTGAAGCTGAAACTCCGGTACTTTGGACACCTGATGCAGAGAGCCAGCTCATTGGAAAAGACCCAGATGCTGGGAAAAGTTGAGGGCAAAAGGAGAGGAGGGCAGCAGAGGATGAGACGGTTGGGTGGCATCACCGACTCAGTGGATGCGAATCTGAGGAAACTCAGGAGCTAATGAAGGACAGGGATCTCGGGTGCGCTGGAGCCCGTGGTGCCACAGTCGGACCAGACTCAGTGGCAGCAACACTGCGTTACTCCTCTCCCTCCCCCCAATACTTACAGTATTTCACTCCACTCTCTTCTCTTTTGGAATATTTTGAAGGGACGTCTGATGTAATGTTTATCCCTACATTCCTGCCAAGTTTGGCTTCTTTCAAGATTTTCTCTTTTTCTCTGATTTTCTGCAGTTTGGTCTGGATTTTGGGGTATTTATCCTGCTTGGGGTTCTCTGAGATTCCTGAGTCTGTGGTTTGGTGTCTGTCATTAATTTTGGAAAGTTCTCAGTCATAGCTTCAAATATTATATATTTCCTTTATCAGTTGAACCTGTATCAATCTTTTATGACTGCCTCACAGTTATTGGATATTCTGTTTTTTTCCCCCTTCATTCTTTTTTCTCTTTGTGTCTAAGAAGGGTAATTTCTTTTCAGTCAGGGTCAACTTTTGTTTTTCTCTTGTTGCGCAAGGTGAGATCTATGACTTCAAAGCAGCTTGCATGCTAGACCTTTTTACATCTTCCACGTGGACATCAACGACGTCTTGGAGATATTTTCTTTTCTCAGTGAACTCCTTCGATGCTTCTGCTGAAGAAGTCAGTTGACCCTGTACTTATCAGTCTATTTCTGGACTCGACTCTGTTCTGTTGATCTATTTGTCCATCCTTATCCTTACAACTTATTTACTTTGGGTTACTGTAAACCCTAAATTCAGCGTATGTAAGTCCCAGTATTGCTGTTTATATTCTTTGGCTTTTCTAGATTCTGTAAAGTTCATAGAAGTTTTAGAGACAAGATTTTGATTTTTTAAAAATGGTGCTGAGAGTCTGCTTGTGACCGTATCGAATCTAGAGGTCAATTTAGGGAAAACCGACACCTTAAAAATATTAACCTCCCAATCCCCAAACTCCCCTCATTTTTTCATTTAGTTTCTCTCACTAGACTTTGTAGCATTCAGGGTACTTCTGCAGCTTCTGGTTAATCTGTTCCTAAGAACTCCATGTTTCTTTTTGACATTATTGCCATTTCCTTCTCCAACTGTGAACAGAACTTGCTTTTAAAAGGTTTTCTCAGATTTTTAATGCTAGCATATAAAAGGGCTTCCCTGGCGGCTCAGTTGGTAAAGAATCTGCCTGCAATGCAGGAGACCTGGGTTTGATCCCTGGGTCCAGAAGACCCCTTGGAGAAGGACATGGCAGCCCACTCCAGTGTTCTTGCCTGGAGAATCCCATGGACAGAGGAGCCTGGCAGGCCGCAGTCCATGGGGGCCGCATAGTCAGACAAGACTGAGTGACTAGCACCTAGCTTAGCTTCATGTATAAAAATGTAGTTTATCTTTGTATATTGACTTGCATCCTGAGGTCTGGATAAATAATTCACTTGCTAATTTTACTAAATGTTTTGATTCCTTAGGTTTTTCTATGTTCATAATCATGGCATCTGTGCATTCAGTTTTTATTTTCCCTGTTTTATCTGTGTGATCGTCTTTTATTCCCCTGGCCCTTTTGATTCTTTTCTTGTGATTTTTGCACCTGTTTTGCATAATGTTAAATGATTACTCTACATTTGCATTTTAAACTTATAATCTGCTTAGAGTTTACATGATATTACTTCTTGTAGAATATAGGAAATTGTAACAGTATAGTTCTCTGTGCTGTTTTGACTTATTACCTCCACACAGCTTATAATTCAGCCCAGTTCAGTCGCTCAGTGGTGTCCAGCTCTTGGGGATCCCATGGACTGCAGCACGCCGGGCCTCCCTGTCCATCTCAGATTCCCAGAGCTTCCTCAAATTCATGTCCATCGAACTGGGGATGCCATTCATCCTCTGTCGTCCCCTTCTCCTGCTGCCTTAAATCTTTCCCAGCATCAGGGTCTTTTCCAGGCAGTCAGTTCTTGGCATCAGGTGGACAAAGCACTGGGGCTTCTGCTTCAGCATTAGTCCTTCCAGTGAGCGTTCAGGACTGACCTCCTCTAGGGTGGACTGGTTGCACTACTACTCCCGGCTGTAGTTCAAGGGACTCTCCAGAGTCTCTCCAGCACCACAGTTGAGGGGCGTCCGCTCTTCAGTGTTCAGCTTTCTTTGTGGTCCAACGTTCACATCCGTATGTGACCACTGGAAATACCATAGCTTTGACCAGATGGACCTTTGTCAGCAAAGTAACGTCTCTGCTTTTTAATATCCTGTCTAGGTTGGTCGTAGCTTTCCTTCCAAGGTGCAAGCGTCTTTTAATTTCATGGCTGCAGTCACCACCTGCAGTGGTTTTAGAGCCCCTCCCCCCAAAAAAGTCTGCCACTGTTTCCACTGTTTCCCCATCTGTTTCCAGTGAAGTGAAGGCACCAGATGCCATGATCTTCGTTTCCTGAACGCTGAGCTTTAAGCCAACTTTTTCACTCTCCTCTTTCACTTTCATCAAGAGGCTCTTTAGTTCCTCTTCACTTTCTGCCATAAGGGTGGTGTCATCTCCACATCTGAGGTTATTGATATTTCTCCCAGCAATCTTGATTCCAGCTTGTGTTTCTTCCAGCCCAGCGTTTCTCATGATGTACTCTGCATAGAAGTTAAATAAGCAGGGTGACAGTATACAGCCTTGACGTACTCCTTTCCCGATTTGGAACCAGTCTGTTGTTCCATGTCCAGTTCTAACTGTTGCTTTGTGACCTGCATACAGATTTCTCAGGAGGCAGGTGAGGTGGTCTGGTATTCCCATCTCTTTCAGAATTTTCCACAGTTTATTGGGATCCACACAGTCAAAGGCTTTGGTGTAGTCAGTAATGCAGAAGTAGATGTTTTCTGGAACTCCCTTGCTTTACATAAACTTTTTTGCTTTAAACTATTCTATCTCTTTTAAATGAATTAAGGTGAGAGTATATATCTTTATATGTCAATATACTATGCAGGGGGCTTCCCAGGTGGCGCTGTCGCAGAAACCAGTTCTCAAGAAAGCAAGCGCCACACTTGGAGAGCTGGAGAACTCAGGTTTCTTATGTCAGCGGGCCGAGAGGAGTTCGCACTCCAAGTTCTGAGCCCCGATCAAAGGAATTACAGAGTTTTTATAGAGAGACTGTAGTGGGCAACACTAGCTGTTAACAGGCTGGTTTAAACTTAGGGGTTTTGAAAGCACAGGAACAGAGGTCAGGACGGGGAGGGGCATGCCTGGTCTTTACAGGGACAGGCATGTTGAAGCAGGCTTGCAGGGGCGGGGCGACTGCAAGAGCAGGACAAGGGTGAGTGAGATAAACTCCGCTTCCCAGTATTGCAAGTCCCCACTTTCTGAGACTACGTGACCTACGTGATCTAGACTTTGCGAGGGGCAAGCTGAGTTACAGAGGCAGAAAGAGAAGGAGGTCATGTAAAATTTCAGCTTTGCCTCTTCAGCACTAGTGGCAAAGAACCCACCTGCCAGTGCAGGAGGCCCTAAGGATGCAGGTTAAGTCCCTGACTCGTGGAGGTCTCCTGGAGGAGGGCATGGCAACCCACTCCAGTGTTCCTGTTTGGAGAATCATATGGACAGAGGAGCTTGCAGGCTAAAGTCCATAGGATCGCAAAGAGCTGGATGTGACTGAAGCGACTTCACAGGTATACATGATCCTGTGCAGGGGACTCCCCTGCTGGCTCAGAGATAAAGAATCTGCCTGCAGTGCGGGAGATGTGGGTTCAGTCCCAGGGTGGGGAAAATCCCCTGGAGCAGGAAATGGCAGCCGTTGAGCTGGAGAAGTTCCAGTGAAAGTGAAAGTCGCTCCGACGCATCTGACTCTTTTTTCGACCCCACGGACTATACAGCCCATGAAATTCTCCAGACCAGGATACCGGAGCGGGTAGCCTTTCCCTTCTCCAGGGGACCTTCCCAACCCAGGGATCGAACCCAGGTCTCCCACATTGCAGGCGGATTCTTTCCCAGCGGAGCCACCGGAGAGGTTCCAGAGACACATATATAAGTAACTCATAAATGATACATGTGTTATATTCACTCATTTTTTATCCTTTTTATTTACCAGGCATTTCTGGTAATAGCTTTCTTTTGTGTGGGTCTTTGTACAGATCTGAGTTGTCCATCAACATCATTTCTTGCATGGAAGACCTACTTGTATTTAATTTTCTCAATTTTGATTTATATAAGAATACCTTCACCTTCACTTGTGAAGCTTATTTTATTTATATATAGATTTCTGTGTTGACATTTTTCCCTTTAAAGATGCATTTCCATTGCTTTCTCGTCTTTGACGGTCCTGATGAGCAGTCAGCTGTCACTTACACAGTTGTTCCTCTGAGTGAAATGTAGCAGTTTCTTCTGGGTATTTTCAAGATTGTTTGCCCTTGGGTTTAAATTATTTGATTTTGATGTGCCTTGTTGGTGCTTCATTTTTATTTATCCTGCTTGTGGCTCATGAAATTTCTTGAACGTATAGATTTCTCAAATTTGGGAGAATTTTTTTGGGGGGGAACTACTTTCATCAATATCCTTGATGTGTTTTGAAATAATGTGAACAATGTATAATAGTCAGTATTTTGTCCATTGTGTTCTTCAGATCCTTTATTTTCACACAGCTTATTTCTCTGCTTGTACTGTCAGTTACTGAGAGTGATGTTACTGTGAAGTGAAGTCACTCAGTTGGGTCCGACTCTTTGTGACCTTGTGGACTGTACCCGCCAGGCTCCACCGTCCATGGGTTTCTCCAGGCAAGAATACTGGAGTGGGCTGCCATTTCCTTCTCCAGGGGATCTTCCCGACCCAGGGATCGAACCCATGTCTCCTGCATTGCAGGCAGACGCTTTAACCTCTGAGCCACCAGGGAAGCCCTGATGTTACTATGATTGTGTGTTAATATTTTCTTACACAGTTTGATGCCGCATTATGAGGTGTGTACAAAATTTCAACTGTGACTTCTTGATGAATTAAACATTCAACATAATATGCTCACTCTTCTTATTTCTTGTAATGGCTTTGACTTGTAGTGGATTTGAATTTTTTTTAAATTTAAATGGCAGACACACCAGCCACATCTGCTCACTTTGTCTGTTTGAACTGCGGCTGGCCAGGTCTCAGCTGTGGCACATGGCTTCTCTGTTGCAGCATGCAGACTCTCCACTGTGAGGCACAGCCTTCTCTCTAGGAATGGCATGCAGGCTCCACGGCTCATGAGCTCTGTAGCTGTGGTGCTGGAGCTTAGTTGCTCCACGTGGGATCTTAGCTCCCCCAGTCAGGGACTGAACCCAGGTCCCCTGCATTGGAAGGATTCGCTGGACCACTGGGGAAGTCCCCTTGATTCTAATATTAATATAATTAGACTGTGTGTGTGTGTGTGTGTTAGTCTCTCAGTCGTGTCTGACTCTTTGTGACCCCAAGGACTGTAGCCCACCACGCTCCTCCGTCCATGGAATTCTCCAGGCCAGAATACTGGAGTGGGTTGCCATGCCTGCCTTCTCCAGGGGATCTTCCCAACCCAGGGATTGAATTCTGGTCTCCTGCATCGCAGGCAGATTCTTTATTGTTTGAGCTACAGGGAAGTGTAATTAGACTAACTACACATACATTTATCTTTCAATCTTTTTATGACCTTATGGTTTTCTTTCACTTGCAATTCAGTATAGTTAGATTTTATCAGAGTTTAGCTGTTGGTCTTTGCCTTTTAAGTGAACTATAATTCCATGTTCACTTGTTCCACTCAGTGGCATGTCTCGATTTGTAACACTCTCATGTTATGTTCTTATCTTGATCTTTCTTTGTTATTTTCTCTCTCATTTCTTCTTTTATCCTGCACTGACACTTTTTTCTCTTTAAAAATTTTCTCTGACAGTTCAGAGAAAGTATGCTATGTTTCTGTTATTTAGCTATTAGTCCACAAACACTTAATTTTCTTGGGCTCCAAAATCACTGCAGGTGGTGACTGCAGCCATAAAATTAAAAGATGCTTGCTCCTTGGAAGAAAAGCTATGATAAACTTAGACAGCATATTAAAAACAGAGACATTATTTTGCTGACAAAGGTCTGTCTAGTCAAAGCTATGGTTTTTCTAGCAGTCATGTATGGATGTGAGATTTGGACCATAAAGAAAGCTGAACGCCAAAGAACTGATGCTTTTGAACTGTGGTGTTGGAGAAGATTCTTGAGAGCCCCTTGGATTGCAAGGAGATCCAACCAGTCCATCCTAAAGTAAATCAGTCCTGAATATTCATTGGAAGGACTGATGCTGAAGCTCCAATACTTTGGCTGCCTGAAGTGAAGAACTGACTCCTTAGAAAAAAGCCTGATGCTGGGAAAGATTGAGGGCAGGAGGAGAAGGGGACGACAGAAGATGAGATGGTTGGATGGCATCACCGTCCCAATCGACATGAGTCTGAGTAAGCTCTGGGAGTTGGTGATGGACAGGGAAGCCTGGCGTGCTGCAGTCCATGGGGTGGAAAAGAGTTTAACACGACTGAGCGACTAAACCGAACTGTTATCACCTTTATGTTTAATTCATCAAATATTAACACAAAATACCTTCCCCATGTATTACAAAGGGGCTTCCCTCATAGCTCAGTCGGTAAAGTCTCTGCCTGCAGTGAAGGAGACCTGGGTTCAATTCCTGGGTCGGGAAGATCCCCTGGAGAAGGAAATGGCAGCCCACTCCAGTGTTCTTGCCTGGAGAACCCCGTGGACAGAGGGGCCTGGCGGGCGACAGCCCTTGGGGTCGCAAGAGTTGGACACGACTTAGTACTAAGCCGCCACCACCACCATGTATTACGAAGACGCCAGGATACCCTAATCATCTCTCCATAACTTGTTTAGCATGACTGTCATGAGTTCAACATTTCTGTCTTGGTAACACAAGACTGTTACAGTTTTCCATGGTTAATCTTTCACAGTTCATTTACGGCCTATCTCATGGTTGTCGTTTCTTGGTGCCTCATTCTGCTTTTCATTTTAGGTCTTCTGGCACTTCTGCCCTCCCATGTGAAATGTACACTTAATTTCTTGCAGAGAGAGCCTTTCGTGCAAACCATCTCTGTGTTTGGTTTCTGAAAAGGCTGTATTTCACTGGTGTTGCTGAAAGCTGTTATTTCCAGGTGTAGACTTCCGGGTTGGATTGTTTCACCCCCACCCATTGCAGATCTCTTTAGGTGTCTCCTTGCTTCAACTGTTGGGGCTGGTAAGTCCTCTTTCAGGTTAGATATCATCCTTTGAAGGTGATCTCTCTTTTCTCCCAACCACGTTAAACATGTTCTTTGCTGTTCCGTAATTTCACTATGATGTTTCTGTGCATAAATTTTGTTCAGATTTATTCCAAATGGAATTAATTGGCCTTCTTGAATCAATGATATCTTTAATTGCTTTTTATTTTAAAAAATTGTCAGCCATTATCTTTAAAAATACCATCTCTTTCATTTGTCTGTCTCCATCTCTTTCTGGAGCGTTGATGAGATGAATGTGAAGTGATCTCACTGTTCACGCATTGACCTCTCTTTCTTTGTCTCCATCTCTTGGTCTTTCTGGATGCTTTTTTGGTATAATTTATTCTTACATAACTCCGAGCTTATTAATTCCTCCTCCTTTCCAATGCTGTCTAATCAGGTAGTAAATCTATCCACTGAATTATTAATTTCCACAATTATACTTTTTGCTTGTGGACGTTGTGCTTGCTCTACTGGGAAGCCTGCTCCGCGCTGCTCACCTCCATTGGCTTCTCTCTGCTTCCTGGAACACATGACTGGTCTGGGCTTTTTAGGCATTTTTATTTCCTCCATTTTCTTCTCATTCTTTTTTCTGCCATCTTTTTCTCATTGTGTCCTGTTCCTTTGTTTATTCCATGATTTCTTTCACAGGGAACGGTGCATTGTTCTTTCCCTGGGGAGTCCCTCTAAGTCCTGGCGGGGTAAGTAGCTGCTTCAGAGACGATCTGAATATGATTCTTTCAGTATCTGTCTAAGACCTCTTTACGTGGAAGGCTCAGGTGGCATTTTATTTGGACCATGAATGAATGAACATGGGTTGTTACTCCGTGTCTGAGTGGCTTTTTGTTAACAAAACTTAGAGGGTGTGTTTCCCTCCAAGTGCCAGTTTAGAGACTGGAGCTTTCCCGCGCTGTCTCTGGGGGGCAGCAGGCGTGTCTGTGTTTCACCTGTGTGCTCACTGCCCCAGGGGCGGGTCCTCAGAGTGCTCCCATCTTGGGAACTTATGAAGTTACCCAGCCTGTAAAAACTAACCACCCTGTGTCTCAGGGCCGCTCTCAGTTCCCTAGTCGACCCCATGCCCTGGGCTGCTCTCTCCTCCTGAGACACACCGCATCCTTCCTGTGGAGTGCCTGTCTCTCTCAGTGAACCTGCTTCCAGTTTGCTACGGCTCCCTCTTGAATTCCTTCCCGCATGAAGCCAAGGACCCCCGCTTGGTGCCCTGTCCCAGGGACTCCCCTGGGAGCAAGGATACAACCATCCTCTTGAGCCCCAGTTTCTTGCAACAGTCACACCCCAAGCCTCCTCCTGCTCAGCTCCACAGTCTTACAGGCAACCAGGCCTACGCGGCCCGTGATGGGCCGAGTCTAAGAGGTGTGGGGTCATCCAGTCTCGTCCCCATTTTTGAGTATGCCGAGAGGGCTCACAGAACCACGGCACCATAAACCGTGTGTGCTCAGGACTGCCCTCTTGGCAGCCTCTGAAACAGCGGGCATCATTTATCTTCATGCGCTCAGCTTTCTCTGCTGCAGAATTTTTTCCCTCTACAAGATGTGCATACCAAATTTCCAGAAGTCAATCACTGAGGGCTAATAAAAATGCCCAATAAATTTGGAATACACCTTCCAACGAGAACACCATATGCAAATGACAACGTAATTCCATTATTAAACGTTACTCCTGGAGCACTCGTGTGAGGCAGAGCCATTTGAATTGTGGGTCCAGGAAAATTGCTGTTGTGCTTTCTGGCAATAGCAAAGGCTGGAGTCAAAGGCTGTAAAATATCACAGGCTTCACCGCCCGCCTTTGTTTTTCAATGTAAACTACTTGCATTACTATTTACATATCAATGCAAGCTTCCTTTTGCTAAATCATGCAGAGCAGGGTTCAGGACAGCCCTGAATGGAACGCTGGGGATCACTTTGCAAGCTATTTCTTTTTTATTTATCCCAGATCCCCAAACATTTGGGCCAGTCAAGCCAGTAAAGCAATTACTCTGAGTCTCTGGCTCAAAAGCGCTCGTGTTTATGGTGCCCGGTTGATCTGGCTGGGATTTAGAGATTAGAGGGCAGGAGCTGGCTCCACCCGCTCTCTGAATCTCTGGTGCTTTGAGAGGAGAGGTGGGGTGTTGTGAGGGACGCTGAAAGTGAAAG
The DNA here is from genome assembly GCA_006410515.1 of Procapra przewalskii. Lineage (NCBI taxonomy): Eukaryota > Metazoa > Chordata > Mammalia > Artiodactyla > Bovidae > Procapra > Procapra przewalskii. The sequence continues at coordinate 986,161 of SJYF01000358.1, forward strand.
TTGTACAATCGTGTCCGACTCTGTGACCCCATGGACTCTACAGTCTCTGGACTTCTCCAGGCCAGAATACTGGAGTGGGTTGCCTTTCCCTTCTCCAGGGGATCTTTCCAACCCAGGGATCGAACCCATGACTCCCGCATTGCAGGTGGATTCTTTACCAGCTGAGCTGGGATGCTGGGGGATGCTAAAATGTCTGGCTTTTATTTTTATTTGTTTAAAGTTTAGAGATTGCAGTCTTGACTCCATGATCTTCTAACCATCAACCAAGTTTAGAGAAGCAGGTGCAGGCACAAAGCTTCTCTCTGATTCACATTCAGAGAGGAGACAGGGATGGGAGGCTTACCATCTCTTTGTGTTGATAAAGATGTCACTTCTCTGCTCTAACTGGGTTGTAATCACATTCCTTTCCCTAAATAATATCAAACCATCAATCCTCATGGAAATTAACCCTGAATATTCATTGGAAGGATTGATGCTGAAGCTGAAGCTCCAGTACTTTGGCCACCTGATATTGGAAAAGACCTTGATGCTGGGAGAGATTAAGGGCAGGAGGAGAAGGGAGTGACGGAGGATGAGATGGCTGGCTGGCATCACCGACTCGATGGACCTGAGTTTGAGCAGCTTCGGGAGCTGGTGAAGGACAGGGAGGCCTGGTGCGCTGCAGTCCACGGGGTCACAGAGAGTCGGACACACTGAGCGGCTGAACAACAACAGGGTTGACACAGAGGTCACACTCTGCTGTGACTTGGTCATAATCCCATTCCTTTCCCTAAACGGTTCCAAAACAAAATTGCAAGCAGTTGTGAAGGCGCGTGACCTGTGAAACGTCAAATGGCCACGTAGTAATGAGACGCCCCTGTGGCTCAGCCCTGCGTCCTGCGTCCCCCGGGCCTCCTCCCTGGGTTGCGCTGCAGTCTCGGACCTGGCTCGCGTCCGCAGTATTTCATCTTTGAATTTCCCTTGATGAACGCCACCTTCCCCAAGACGAAACAGGACCACGCTGGGACAATACGCCAGGGCCTGGGAGTCCAGAGCGGCCTGGGCGCCCGGGGGTGTCGCTCTGTCCAGGCAGGGCAGCCCCCTTGCTGCCAGCCCTTTGCTGCTATTTAGCCGCTCAGTCTTGTCTGGCTCTTTGCAAACCCATGGCCTGTAGCCCTCTGGGCTCGTCTGTCTATGGGATTTCCCCGGCAAGGGTGCTGGAGTGGGCTCCCATTTCCTCCTCTGGGGTGGGGGGATCTTCCTGACCCAGGGATCGAACCGGCGTCTCCTGTATTGGCGTCACCCCCCCATCAGCCTCTTGGTCCCTCCGATTCTCCTCTCCTCCCACCTTCCTGGGTGGGGTCTTTGTCTGTTTCCCCGACCCCTCCTCCACGTCCTTGCTGTCTGTGAATCCGTCAAATATCAGACTTTTCATGAGCTGATGGGTCAACGCCGCTGTTAAACACTTGCTTACTGCGCCGATTCACGTGGGACCGCCACGGGGTTGCTGCCGTGGCTGTGGGCCCTCGAGGTCGGGGGCTGGTCCCCCGGTCAGTCCTGGCCTGGCTTGCAGCACGTGCCCTGTAAGCATCTGTGAAAAACTGCATGGACAGAGGAGAGAGCAGCCGCGCCCAGCCAGCGTGTGACGGAGCCTGACTCAGAGCCAGTCTCTCTGGCCCCAAAACGAGGTTGTATCCCTTTCCCTGCTCATCATCCGGCGAGGAGAACCGCGGGAGCCGCCCGGAAGCTGCACGGTGGGCTGCACCCCGCCTGCCCGGCCCCTCTCGGCCTGCAGCCCCTGAGGCCACCGAGCGGTCCAGCCGTAGCGCCGCGCTGACCGCGCAGCCACCTCCAGCCCTCCGTGTCCCCGCCCAGGCCGGTCCTGATGGTGATGCTGAGAAATAGCAGGACACACGTGGAGACGGAGACCTGGGGCCGCAGGGAGAGGCATGTCTGTGGAAGCTGCTCCGATGTGTCTTGTCCGGCAGCCCCGTCCAGCCCTGCCAGTCACAGCTCGGGCTGAGCCAGCCATGGGACTCGGGGTGCCTGCTTCCTGCTCCGTCATGCCTTCGTCTTCTGACGTGACAGGGAGCACAGCCGCAGTGGGTGACTTGTCTGCCTCCTCCCCGGCTCCCCATGTTGGGGACCCCCGCCCCATAGCAGTGGAGGGGATCAGGGCTCCCAGGGTCCCAGGAGACGGCAGCTTGTGTTGGGTGGTGTCCAGACGACATGGCCACACTGGGACCCCAGAGGAACCAGCCTCCGCCAGTGCCCTCTAGACAGGCCCTGAGATTAGAGGCGGGGCCAGGGTGCTCCCTCGAGAGTCATCCTGCCCTCCTGAAGCCCCTCGTTTAGAGTGCTCTGTGTGGCTCAGAGGTCTTCCTGCCGCCACGGGGACACACCCCCTCGGAGCTGCTCTGCAGGGCTCCTCCTCTGAGAACCTTGTTCGCTCCCTGATTTAATCAGTTCTCCCAGTGAGCGACTCTGATCTCTTGTAGCATTTATCACAGGGGACGCATCGCCATCCACTGCCTGTTCCCCCAGTGGATGGTCACTGGGGGACAGGCCTGCCCATCCAGCGTGGCTCACGGTGGCCTCACTTGGCTGGATGCCCGGTGAGCAGGGCCTGTCCACTGAGCCATTGTCTGCAGGGAGCATTTTGCTGGGGTTACAACCTGATTTTTAAGACGTGAAAAGATCTTGGCAAGAAGTGAAAACAGTTATTAAAAATGTGCAGATGCCTGTCGACTTCAGGAGGCAGACAAGTCACCCATTCCGGGAGCTGATTGTGCCTGGGTCCTGGGATAGTGACATGGTGGCCCGAAGTGGTGCCTTAGACCCAGCAGTGAGATGCTCCGCTTTTAGCAGTGGGAATCAGTTCAGTTCAGTCCAGTTCAGTCGCTTTGACTCTTTGCGACCCCATGAATCGCAGCACGCCAGGCCTCCCTGTCAATCACCAACTCCCGGGGTTCACCCAAACCAATGTCCATTGAGTCGGTGATGCCATCCAGCCATCTCATCCTCTGTCGTCCTCTCTCCTCCTGCCCCCAATCCCTCCCAGCATCAGGGTCTTTTCTAATGAGTCGGCTCTTCACATCAGGTGGCCAAAGTACTGGAACTTCAGCTTCAACATCATTCCTTCCAATGAACACCCAGGAATGATCTGCTTCAGGATGGACTGGTTGAATCTCCTTGCAGTCCAAGGGACTGTCAAGAGTCTTCTCCAACACCACAGTTCAAAAGCATCAATTCTTCGGCGCTCAGCCTTCTTCACAGTCCAGCTCTCACATCCATACATGACCACTGGAAAAACCATAGCCTTGACTAGACGGACCTTAGTTGGCAAAGTAATGTCTCTGCTTTTCAATATGCTGTCTAGGTTGGCCGTAACTTTCCTTCCAAGCACTAAGCGTCTTTTCATTTCTTGGCTGCATCACCATCTGCAGTGGTGGGAATGCTTGTGGACAAATGAGAGCTCACTCTACTTCTTGAGCTTTTGTGTTTTGCTCTTTTGGAGGAAAGTGTAGGAGGAGAAAGGTCTTGGCTGAGCTAACCCTTTGAGTTGGATGCCTCAGCTGGCTGTTCTCGGGGTGGGGGCTGTGCTACTCCAGAGGGGACTTCTGAGACGGCACTGGGGACCAGGACCTGCCCTTGTGGGGTCTGACGTTACCCTGGGGAGTGTGCCTGTGCAGGGGCACGGTCTCTGGATGGGGTGGGAGGGAGCGAGTGCCCAGAGATGTGCCTGACCAGAGAGAGGAGCTGGCGTGTCTGCGTGAGGCAGGTGGACGCCACAGACCCCCGCACCCGGTTGCTCTCTGCCCACCCCCTGGACCTGGGTCTGCACTCCAGGGGCGCTGGTCTCCATTAGATACCGCATGTCTATCGCCATTTCTCAGACAAACTGCATCCTTCAGTGCCCCAAGAAGGTGCTTCCCCAAACACTTGCAGAGTTTGGGGAATGTGTGCTCCTTGGGTACAAGAGTGAGCCCAGAAGACGTGGGAGGGTGTCTGGCTGGGAGACATTTGTCGGGGGTTGGGGTGGGGAGACTGTGGCCACCCCCAGCCTCGAGTGTGGGCAGTGGGTGGCACCCATGTTGATGGCGACTCGGGGTGAAGTCCCCGGCGGAGGGCCAGCTGTAGAGGGCACAGAACGCCCACTGTGGATTAGCCATGGCAGACCCAGGCAGGTGGGGAGCGCGAGAGGCCACAAAGTGCCCGTCAGGGATGAGCCGAAGGTGGGCCCACGCCGCCCCCCCAGGCCCTCTGCACGGGCTCGCTGACGCCCGCCTGCTCCTGGATGCCCTCAACGCTGCAGCCTCCCCTCCTGCGGGAGGACCTGCTCCCAGAGGGGGCCGGGTGGGGCCGGGCGTCTCCCTTGTCACCTCGGAGCACCAGCCACAGAGACGGGGTGGAATCCGCGGAGCAGCCGCGGCCGAGTGGCCAGCGTCCTGGGAGTTTCGCAGGGGGCTGGGGAGGGAGGTGTCCGAGTGTGTCCTCAAAGTGCGTCTTCCGTTTGTAACAGTGCAGTGAGACAGCTGGGCGGGGGGTGCGGTGGTCAGGCCCTCCTTCCCGGGAGCAGGTCCACGAAGTGCCGTCTCTCATGTCTTCCGGTTTCCATGTCTGTGAGAGAATGACCAACGCGCCATTCTCTGCAGTGAGGGGTGCCGTCGCTGCACAAGACTCCACCCCTCCTGCAGTGCACGCGCACTCAGGGAGGCCAGTTCTGCATCAGAGCCGAGTGCTAGAGAGCCCGTGCTGGGGCAGCGGGTCTGAGCGGGGCTGTGCTGTCCTCCGGGGACAGGGGTGACCTGTGAAGGCTGGTGGTCACCCCTGAGGAGCTGTTCCTGTCTCCAGGGGGCGGGGGAGCTGGAGCCCTGGGGTGCCCAGCCTGGCCTTTCAACTGGGAGAGACACAGCCCGAGGCTCGGTGATGTGGGGGAAGGCCCCCCGCCGGCTCCCACAGACAGTGACGGTGACCCCATCCCTCGTGATGACCGTGGGGATCTCGAATGTTGATGGGAAAAGCTGGATTTGATGCCTCCCTGAGGGGCTCCCTGCAGGCTCCCTGTGTCCCCCTGCCCACCAGGCTCTCCCGCCCTGCCCCGCCCCTCCCCTAGTCCCGCTCAGTGCCCAGTGTCTGGCTGAGCCTCTGGGGTGAGGGGCGATGGGGTCCCCTCCCTTCACCCAGCGAGGGGCCGAGGGGCCAGGCCAGGAACTGCCGCTCCACCACTTCTGTGGGGACGCCCCTCCAGGAGGCGCCTCTCACGGGCCTGGCATCCACACCGAGGCCTCAGGTTCCTCCCGGCGGGGTATTCCGACCACTTGGGAGCCATGTCCTCAGCCGCAGGCCTCAGACCAGCAGGAGCATCACCAAGACCCCGTTCCCTGCTCAGCGCAGCCGGTGGATGGCTGTGGCCCATCTGCTGAGCCGGGACTCGGCCCGTCGCCACTGTCCAGGGGGCCCGTGCCCCTCAGGTCTGCCCCCTGCGCCTGCCTCGGGCCTGGCAGGAAGCTGAAAGAACAGGTCGGGGTCATGGGGGTCAGAGGACAGGTTGAGGGTCACGGGGGTCAGAGGACAGGTCAGGGGTTACGGGGGTCAGAGGACTGGTTGGGGGTCATGGGGTCAGAGGACAGGTCGGACACACTTGCCCTCTGCTCAGGGACTATGGGGTGGGCTGGAGGGGCTGGCTGGGAGGGCAGCCCTGGGCCACTTCTCTGTTCATCCGCCCGGCGGCCTTGGGGACAATGTCCTCAGCTGAACACAAAGCCGACAAGGACGGGCAAGGCTCGTGGCCAGCTTCAGTACGTGTGCGGTGGGCCTCTTGCCGCCCCCTTCTCAAGGAGCAGAAGACGTGGGTGTTTAGCCGCCTCCGCTCCCTGTCGCCCTGTGACTGTGGCGACGGTGTCACAGGAGGACACGCCGTCCAGGCCATCAGACGGCTCACACCCGGGCCTGCGTGTTTTTATATAGCACACACACCTCAGTAAGGCTGGAGAAACCCAAACCAGCACCCCCCGGGGGTCACGAGACCCCTGGAGGCAGAGGTAGGGTTTCAGCCAAGGGCCCGGGGGCTCAGGGAGGGGTCCCCGCGAGAGCTGGTCAGGGCGCTCTGCCCCCAGCAGCACAGCAGAGGCTGGCCTGAGGCCCAGCCCTGCTCACCTGGGTCAGACAGGCAGCCAGGCCTCCTGGGGACAAGGGCACGCTTGTCATAGACTAAAAGACCCGGACCCCCAGAAGAGGGTGGCCCCCATCCTGCCACCGGGAGGGTGGTGGGGGGAACGGGGGCTGGCCTAACAGGACGAATGCGGGGCTCTTTGCCTGAAATGATCTCAGACATCTCTGCCAAAGTAGTGCTACAGTTGCTGCTAAGCTGCTTCAGTCATGTCCGACTCTGTGCAACCCCATAGACGGCAGCCCACCAGGCTCCGCTGTCCCTGGGATTCTCCAGGCAAGAACACTGGCGTGGGTTGCCATTTCCTTCTCCAATGCACGAAAGTGAAAAGTGAAAGTGAAGTTGCTCAGTTGTGTCCGACTCTGAGCAATCCTATGGACTGCAGCCTACCGGGCTCCTCCGTCCATGGGATTTTCCAGGCAAGAGTGCTGGAGCGGGGTGCCATGGCCTTCTCTCTGCCGAAGTAGAGAAGGTACATAAATCCGGTGATGGGCTTTTAATTTCAAGTTTTTTAAGAAAATAATTTTGTGGCAGGTTCACTTTACTGGGCACTAGTTTTTCAGCGAGAGAGCCAGCTCCCAGCTAAGATAAATTTCAGCTGAGCCCTGGAGTGGAATCCAATTTAGACCTCCCGGATTCGGCGGAGCTCGTTAGCGACGGTTCTGCCCGTTCTGCTGGTCGAGTCTGTTCCGGCCGCGCGGCTTCTGTTTGGTAAGCAGACTGGGAGATAAACGGGGACGCTGTTTGTGGCGGGTCATTGTTCCCTTTAATGTCCATGCTGCAGAGTGCGCGTTCTGATCACAATTAAAACGCTTTTATTCCATTTTAGCAGTAATTGAGCGAACCCGGCAATTTGTACTCCGATTCCCTCCATTAAGTAATTGACGGTCATGACCGTCGTTGGTAATAACACATCCAATCACGCGCTTCTGCATCTGAAATAGCTCAGGACTGCCATCGCCCTGCGGACCGTGGGCGGCCTCTGCACTCGCCTTCCTCGGCTGGGAGTCTGGGTCGCGGTGGGGATGCCTCAGCCTGTCCCTGTCTGCGCCCACCGTGGACCCAGTAAACTGGGGTCTGGGCTCAGCCTGCGGCCTGGCTCGGGGGCTCTGGGAGTCCTCCGTGCTGTGGTGAGCGGACCTGGCAGGGAGGGAAGTGTTGTTCCGAGCAAGGTTTTCTCTCTCTCTTTTCCCAAAGAGTCCAGTCCCCTGGGTGGGCATCCCCTCTCCTCCAGCCTGGCTCAGGTATGCAGGTTCAGGTGGGAACCAGGGGAGACCTGGATGGAGCTGTTGTGTGATTTTGCCAAAGAAAGAGGAGCTGAGGGTGGAGAGTGGGCTTCAGCGTCTCACATCATGGGATGCCCTCCTTCCCACCCTCACCATGGGGGCATGTCTCCCCTCCCTGATGCCCAGGACCAGCTCAGCATCCCGGGGTGTGTGTGCAGCTCTAGGTAGCTGGCTCTCAGCAGCAGAGAGGACCCCGGCAGGCAGGCCCGAGCCCCTCCAGATCATCTCTCTTCCTGTCCAGCGTGCTCCAGGGCCAGTGCTGACTGGGGGCCTGGCCTCGGACCTGTCTGTGCTTGAGCCCTTCGAAGCCCTGAGTGACACCTCCCGGACTTGGCAGGTTGGGTGAAGTTGAGGAAGGGACCTCGGCACTGGAAGGCAGCCGCTGCTGTGGGGCCTCGTCCCCCCGAGCCCCCTGAGTGTAGGACCCCTGCCTGCTGGCTGCCACCTGGCACACAGGTGTGCGGGGTACACAGGTGTGTGTGACACGCAGGTGTGCGTGGCCCCATGTGCCCGGCTCTCGGCTGTGAGGGAGATGGGAGGCAGGGTCTAGGGGCCCTGTGGACCGGGTGGCTGGGTGGACACGTGGGGAGAGGAGGCTGGTGAAGGGACCGGAGAGGGAAAGTCCGCTGTGTTCAGGAGGGAGAGCTGTGTCCTGAGGTGAGGAGCAAAGCTTCAGCCAGCCTCTGGTGGGAGAGTCAGGGGTCCCCGGCTGGGGGAGAGCCCTGGCCTGACGGGGTGCAGTGGGAGGGTGGGCCTCAGAGTCTGGGGGCCATGCGGGGTGGGTGTGACCCCACTTTACAGGCGTCTTGCTCCTCCCACTAGAGTGGAAAGTAGGTAAGGTAGAAATAAGAAAGGAAGAAAATCGAGTGGGAGGTGAATCAGTCAAAAGGAGGAAACAAAAGTCGGGAATGTCTCTGAGGTCTAAATAGGACTTGGGCTTCCCTGGAGGCTCGGCTGGTGAAGAATCTGCCTGCAATGCAGGAGACCTGGGCTTGATCCCTGGGCTGGGAAGATCCCCTGGAGGAGGGAAAGGCTGCCCACTCCAGTATTCTTGCCTGGAGACTCCCATGGACAGAGGAGCCTGGCGGGCTGTAGTCCACGGGGTCACAGAGAGTCGGACACGACGGTGGTTAACACTAAGGTAACAAATAGGCCTGAGAATAAATTCTCTGTTAAGTGGCAATGACAGACTTATTTATTTATTATTTTGAAATTAATTTTTATTAGAGTACCATTGATTTACAATGTTGTGACAAACTAATTTAGAAAACAAAACTGAGCTTTACAGTTTATAAGAAACACTCAAGATTAAGTGGTGTAGAAAGGTTGACTATAAATGAATGACAATTTTAACTTCATACAAGAGAAAAGTAAGTCATTATGTAATGATAAATGACCTAATTTATAAGAAATTGAATTGAACTGGCATAAACTGCTAAGAAACAGTCTAGCAACGAAATGTATAGAGAAAAGTCTACTAGGAAAGGCAGAAAGCATGAAGAAGAGCATGTGGGATATTTGAATGTGCCTGTTTGGAATTAAATAACTCTGCTGCTGCTGCTGAGTTGCGTCAGTCGTGTCCGACTCTGTGTGACCCCATAGACGGCAGCCCACCAGGCTCCCCCATCCCCGGGATTCTCCGGAAGAACACTGGAGTGGGTTGCCATTTCCTTTTCCAGTGCATGAAAGTGAAAAGTGAAAGTGAAGCCGCTCAGTGGTGTCTGACTCTTTGCGACCTCATGGACTGCAGCCCACCAGGCTCCTCCATCCATGGGATTTTCAGTCTAGTAGAAAATAAATAAAAAAGAACATGGAGGTCATGAATATAAACGGTATAATATAATTCATGTTTCTCAAATAGAAAATCATATTTTGTCATTTTTGTTGAATACATAGAAAATAGATTGCAGTTACCCACCTAGAAGATATTCAGTGTTTAAAAAGCAGGGATGTGGCAGGTTGTAAACTGTTTAATTTGGCATGCAAAAATGGTTAGAAAACTGCTAACATAATATACCAACACATTCCAAAAGAAAAAACCCAGCATTTTATAAAGTTTATACATTTATTCTTTTTAAAAAATGCATTTACTCATTTTATCTTTGTCTGCACTGAGTCTTTGGTGCTGCTCAGGGGCTTTCTCTAGTGGTGCTCAGGCTTCCCAGAGCCGTGCTTCCCTTATTCAGAGCACGGGCTGCAGGCACACAGGCCCCAGCGGTCGTGGCCTCAGCTTTGGTGGCCTCGGCGGCCGTGGCCTCAGGCTGCAGAGCACAGGCTCGCTCGTCGTGGTGTACGGGCTTATTGCTCCCCCGCGTGCGGGATCTTGCCAGGGACTGAACCCACATCTGCTCTGGCAGGCAGATTCTTAACCACTGGACCGCCAGGGATGCTCCTAGAATCTGTTCCTAATAAAAGCTGTGGCAACAGAATTCTAGAAGAGCCCAGCTCTGTGTGAGCCCCGCTTCTCGAATCTCGGGAGAGCCTGCGTCTATAACCAGAGAACATGCCTGCCTGTGACGAGGCTACATTTTGGGGCAAAGGGGAAACAAACCCAGTGGGCCTGACCTAATCGGGGGGACCGTGTAGATCGTGTAGCTTTCTCAGGCTGGAGGCCGGGGAGACCAGGGAGACGCGCTGCTGGTCTCGAGGCAGCGTCAGCAACCATACTGGGGTTGCTGGGGCCGCGTGGAGGGGAGGTGGACAGCCTCCAGGAGCCGGGCACAGGCCTGGCAGGAACATGGCCCCAGACCCAGTGCAGCAGGAGGCGGACCCAGCTGGCTGGCTGAGGGCTGGAGGGCACTCGTCCCCGGCCGTGCGAGCTTCAGTCCCCGAGACCTGGGCAGCCGGCAGCTCCAGTCATTCCACAGGCGGCAGTTGATAAGCAGCCGTGTGTTCCCCTGAGCTCTGGAGAGCAGAGGCCAAGCTCAGGGGACGGCAGGGGTCATTTCTCGTGAGGCCGTTTTCCCTGGCTCGCTGGTGTGGATAGGAGTGTGTCCCTCCCGCCGCCAAAGTCATATGTGAAAGCTCTAAACCCGTCTGTGACTGGGAGCAGCGCCTTCGAGAAGCAGTTGAGTTGAGTGAATTCCAGCGGCGGGCCCGAGTCCTCAAGCGTGTCCTCCTTATGCCGAGAGGAAGGGGCGCATACTCTGTCTCGAGGAGGAGCTGGGAGAGGACAGGGTGAGGGGGCGGCCAGCTACCCCCCAGAGAGACGCCAGGGCATTTCCTGTGAGACAGGAGCCCCTGTCGCTATCATGCAGTGAGCATCGGTGGCTCCAGATATAACAAGACAAATATGTAGTAATTGGCTTAAATGGTGTGGGCTTACAGGTGGTGCCAGTGGTAAAGAGTCGGCCTGCCAGTGTAGGAGACATGAGAGATGCTGGTTCGATCCCTGGGCTGGGAAGATCCTCTGGAGTAGGAAATGGCAGACCCTCCCCCAGTATTCTCACCTGGAAAATTCCATGGACAGAGGAGCCTGGTGGGCTGCGGTCCATGGGGTCGCAAAGAATCAGACACGACTGAGCATGCCTGCATGCTAGCGTAAATACTGGTGAAGCCAAGAAAAGACATCTTTTTAGTTAATGATCTCATTGTACAGCTAAGAAGCCAGACAGATTTGCCAGTGAGCAAACACTTCCTGAGCGCCCACGGGATGCAAACGTCTCCCACGCTCTGGGCGCCGGTGGGCTTCTGCTGTGAGTCCTGGCTCACCTCCGAAGGCACACGAGGAGGGTGCACTCTGGCCGACATGCACGCCCGGGAGCAGCCGGCTGTGAAAATGGTGGAGATCCGAGAAGACGCTGCTGGAGTCGTCAGGGACGAGGCACGCCCCTCTCAGCTGGCTGTGGGAAGACACGTCTCGGAGCACAGACCGCATCTCCCTTGACCGTTCGTTGGCTGATGGCCCAGGAGCTCTCCTCGCAGTCCTGCAGGTGTGTGCTGGCCCCGGGGAATCTGGAGAAGGGCTCTCACCGGGCAGGAGCCTGCTTCCTAGCTACTGACCGAGCAGGGTGTGTGATCCATCGCTGGCCACTCCATGTGGTTCTAACAGGCTGATGAAGACTCGGGGCTCCGGAGCCACACCCGGAGCAGCCTCTCCTCTCACACCCAGCCGCTCATTTGTGCAGGAAGAGAGATGGGAGTAGGGGCACATGTCTGCAATCCCCCCCTACCCCACAACCTGGTTGCCTCTGGTCCAACACGTTCTTGCTTCTCCCCCTTAACTTTCCCCCTAAACTCATCATATCTTTGGAAACCACAGGAGGTGTGCACGTGGCTTTGCTTAGGGGGTGGTGGCCAGCCCGGAGGAAAGAGAGGGCTGGGTACGGGTCTCTCTGGAGCTTCAGGACTTCACCCAGCCAGGTGCTTGGGGCCTCCATCACGGCACCCCGTGGGGACTGGAGGAAGCAGAAGCGGGCTCCTGGGAGGTGCGGGGCACCCCTGCTCCCTCTGTTGAGAAGGCGGGGAGATATTCCAGAACCGCAGCTCTTACACAGCAGGCCTGGCTGATTAATAAGCTGTGGTTCTGGTGTTCCTCCTGATCATCTATTTTTTTCTGCATAAATTTTCTGAATGACATGTAGATAAATTCTCAAACTTATGAGTGTCCCCCTTGAGACAGGGTTTCATCATCTTACCTATTTAACTAATTTATTAGTTACAATTACAACTCAAAATGGCACCGACTCCAGCATAATCAAAAGCTACGTTTCAATTATTCATTGAGACTTTAATTAAGAAGCCCCACTAAATTAATAAAAGCTTCAGAAGGAATGTAATGAAAAAGACTCCCAGAAAGTCTTGACAAACTTTTCTCCATCTCAGAAATTAAGTTTCCTCCTGCACTCTGCCACAAGCTCCCCTCCTCCTTGAGGACACGGGCAGGCCAGAAGGTGCCGGGGGAGGAAGGGGGCTGGCTCTGGTGAGCGTGGGGCTGTGAGAAGGCTGTGCATGTGCCTGGGATTAACCCTCCAGCCCTGGTTTCCTGGCATCAGAGGAGGCAGGTGGCTTCACACGCGCTCCTTGCCCCAAGTTGGCCGGACAGGTGCTGACCTTGGCGCCGACCTTGGTGGTGACCTTGGCGCCGACCTTGGCGCCGACCTTGGTGCTGACCTCCATCCTGCCCTCCAGGAACGGGGCTCTCCTTGGTGCCTCCTGCTATCGGGAGAGGCACCTGCCACCCTGTGCTCCTGGATTGCGAGCACTCAGCCTGACACTGGGTGTAGAAACGCAGATTTCTCTGTGTTAACTTTGTGTCTTGCAACTTTACCAAATTTATGGATGAGTTCTAGTAGTTTTCTCGTGGCATCCTTAGGATATTCTATATATAGCATCATGTCATCTGCAAACGGCGACAGTGTTACTTCTTCTTTTCCCATCCATCGGTGGAAAAAATGATAAAGAAGATGTGATACATATATGCATAAAGTGGAATGTTACTCAGCCTTAAAAAGAGTGAAATGATGCCATCTGCGGCAGCGTGAGCTGATCTGGAGATTGTCACCCTAAGTGGAGCAGCTCACACAGAGAAAGAGAAGCATCACATGGTATCGCTTACACATGAAATCTAATAAAAAATGAAACAAACAGATATTTTTATAAAACAGAGACAGTCTCACAGATCTCAAAAGCAAACCTATGGCTACCAAAGGGGAAATGTGGGGGAAAGTGCTAAATTAGGAGATTGGGACTGACGTACACACACTCCTGCTCACAGAATAGAGAGCTAACAAGGGCCTGCTGTGCAGCACAGGCTCTGCTCAGCACCCTGTGAACACCCGAATGGGAACAGAGCGTGGAAGGAACGTGCTTTGCTGTGCACTCGAAACTAACACAGCACTGCAAATCAACTGTGCTCCAATAAAGCAGTGTTAGAAGGTTGACATTTGGGTGAGGAAATGGAGGCAGAGCGGGAAGGAGAGGCCCAGCGCGTCCTGGTTCCACCTGTGTGCTGGTCCTTTCCTTTCCCCCCAGTTCCCCCAGGCTGGTCATCCTGCAGGAGCCGGACTCGGATGGCTCAAAGATCAAAGAGCATGATTGATTGACTATTCCCGCCCAAACCCACAGGACTCGGTTCCTAAATCACTCATTTAGGGAATCAGGGCAGAGAGAGAGAGAGCTACTTTCCAGGGGTCAGAGGAGCCAGGGAGGGTCCTGGAGCTGGGAGGTGAGTCGAGGGTCAACAGGTGGGTGGGCACGGATGCCCAGGACAGTGGGGGATGCTGCTGGGAGCCTTGTGAGGTGGGGGCCCAGCAGCCTGGCTGGCTTCTGGGCTGGCCCAGCCTATAGGGTGTGAGCGACACGGGCCAGTTCCCATGCTCTGTGCATGAGGGCCAGCTGTTTCTCTGAGGAGGGGCGCTGGCTGCCAAGGTTATCAGTAGCTTATCTACTGACCTACAGACTGACCCCCAGACCCAGTTGGAAGCTGGAACTCCAGGCTCAGAGCCCAAGGTCTGTCCCAGGGAGGGCGTGTGGCTCAGGGAACTCCCTCCCAAGCAGTGGGTGTCCCTATATTTTCGATGGAGAGCTTCGGCCGGAGTGGGGGGCCCAGGACAGGTGGCAGGAGGGGCACCCCCTGCAGCAACGCAGCGTTGGCGGGTCCATGGGCTGGCTGACATGCGGGGGTGACTCTCAGGATCTTAATTCCCAACCAGGGATTGAACCCGTGCCCCCATGATGAGAGTGGGGTCCTCACCACTGGACTGCCAGGGAAGCCCCTAGAAGGTAGCTTTTGAGGCAGATACGGATAACAGGAACACCGTTAACACTGTCCATGGCGATTTATGGGCTGTTTTGAGCTTGTGACAGGTTTTGTGATAAATGAAACTCTTACGCATGACTGCTTTATTCTTGTGGATAGACGTTATGAGTCCCATCTTATGGGAGCCGCAGTGGAGACCTGGACAGCTTCCCTGACTCACCCCACCCGGCCCAACCTGGTGCAGGGCAGGTCTGTCTGGCTCCACTGCTTCTGGCAACAACCAGCCCGTAATAGTTAGGGTTAGGACTGGTCAACGGCAGACTCTGAGGACGCAGAGTCAGGGACAGCCCAGGAGAGACTGCGACATTTCCCAACAGGTGTTTAAAATCCTTCTTCCTCTCCAGAAGCGAGGAGCAGCCTCAGATCACCACTGACATCGGGACTCCGGGGTGGGGCGGGGTTGATGGGTCACCTCCTGGGGGCCGGGATGCACCCTCCCTTTGGGCCCTGGCCCAGCCTCTTACCTTGGGACTCTCTTTGTTCTGCAAGCGCCAAGCCGGCAGCTCCCTGCCCCCTAGCCCCTGACCCAACGGGGAAGCCCCTGGACCAGCAAGCCCAGAACAAGGGCCAGGTGACGTCAGGACCCACTGAGGGGTCCTGTCAGCAGGTAGGGGTCGCAGCCCTGGAAGGCGGTACCCAGGGGACTCTAACTTCTGAGATGCCTGTGACATTACCAGCCTCCAGGACGATGCCCTTCCCCCAAGGCCAGGCCCGGCAGCAGGGGTGCCGTGAGGAGGCCCCCTCCCTGGTCCCCCCAGAGGCATGGCCTGCAGTTTTCAGAGCATGCTGACCCTGGGGAGGGCAGGGGACCTGGAAGAGGACAGTGGGCAGAGACCGCCGCGAGCTGCTCTGAAAGAGGCTGCCGGGCGTCACTGCTGGGGATTCATCAGGAGCTCCTGAAAAATGGAAGAACAAAGAAAGCGGGCGAGATTGTCGGGAGACGATGAGACGGGAGCTGCCAGCTAATGATGTGTCGACGTGACACCATTGGCTTAGGGTCCTTCATGTTAGAGTGTCCAGTGGCGAGGCCAACACGCCTCTTCAGCCAAGCGCCCACAGAGCCAGACGGGGAGTGGGCCGGCGCACCCAGGCTTTACCACCCAGCGATGGGGGAAAGGGCGCTACCCTGCGGTGTTTCACTTCCAGGCAGAGAAACAAGAGGCCCTCCGTGGGGTGTTGCTTGGACTCTCCCTTAAGTGTGTAAAGAAACGAATGTCCTCTTCTGTCGCGATGGGCGTTTTCCTGGGTGTTTTGCACACCTGTGGTCCACTTGACGCGGCAGGGAAGGGACTATGTTAACAGGCCCAGGGCGGGAGTGCGGACCAGTGCCTGCTCCCCGCTCTTCCCTCCCTCTCTGTCTCTGCGTCTGTCTCCACACCTGTCTCTCTGTCTCTCTGTCTGTCTCTCTGTCTGTCTTTGTCTCTTATGCCCCTACACCTGATGGTCCCGTTTTCTGGGGAGAGCCCCAGAATCCGAACTGAGAGATTCTAGCCGGTCCTGGATTCTCCCCACACAAATTCTTCATCCAGGTTTTTCTGCCTTTGCTTGGGCCTTGGGAGGACCGTGTCTAGCACAGAAGCAGCTCCTGTTACCATCACATGTATGGAATCGTCAGGAACAACCTATAACAACACACGTGTAAGCACAAAAAATGTCATCCGTCCACTGAGCTGTAATCTTTCTCTTGACACGGACTTCAGCTCAGCCCCTGGAGGACACACACACACACACACCCCTCCAAGGAAACTATTTCTTCTACTTGAAAACTCTTCAAATATTTGGAGGGTTTCCCTGTGTCCTCTTAATCCTTTCTGAGCAGGGCAACCCATCCATAGATTCCCGCAGAGCAAAGACTGCTGTTATCACTCAGCCCTTCGGCAAACACCGCGAGTCCATCGTGAGCTGAGCAAACAGCCGAGAGCATCGGCCCTTCCAGGAGCCTCTGCCCAGGCTCCCACCTGAGCTGCCCGCAGCCGCCGGCCCCGGACACAGCCTGATCTCCAGATGTCGCATCAGGCCCCCCATGGGCAGTGCCACCCATCTCCTGACTTTTAACTGGTAGATTTAATCACACGGTGCAGATTTGCTTGGGTGTTTCTACTCCATGTCAGGTCCTCTGGGCATACATCAACATTCGGTGTAAACTGCTTAGCTTTTGGGGACCTGCCTGGCAGTCCAGTGGTTAAGAATCTGCCTTACAAGGCAGGGGATTCGGGTTTTCTCTCTGGTCAGAGAGCTAAGACCCCACATGCTGTTGGGCACCTGAGTCTGCCCGCTGCAACCACTGAAGCCGGAGAGCTCTGGAGCCTGTGTGCTATACTTACTGAGCCCGTGTCCACAACTAGAGTGTGTGCACAGCACAAAGACCCACAATACTGAGCCCGTGTCCACAGCTAGAGAGAGTGTGCACAGCACAGAAGGTCTACACAAGAAACGCAGATCCCGCATGCTGCAACCAAGCCCTGACGCAGCCCAAAAGTGAAGACAAACGCCCATCCGCACAACTGCACAAAGCCTTCTTGGCTGTCAGGGCACTTTTCCAGGCTTCCTCGTTGGTCTGACTGACAGTGCATGGCGCTGCTTTCTTTTCATGTTCTCAGGGGAGCATGACAGCAGCTGGAGACCAGAGGTGCTTAGGTCCCAGACTCCTGTTTTGTGGAAGAGGAAACTGGCCCAGACGTGGAAGCACGTGATTCTTCACTCATTCATCCTGCACAGTACCTTCATCCTAGGTGTAGACATCGTCTTTCCTTTATTTTTTAACTGAATGGCATAACTTTAGAGGCTGATTGCATTCGCTTACTCCTGATCCTTCATATTCAAGGTGGGTGCCCTGTACAGCATTGTGGCACGTTCATTTATCTATTCTTTCATTCAACAAACTATTTTAGCTTTTTATTCTGAGAGATTTCAAAGACAGGAGAGACTGATATTATAAACACGATTGTATATACCACTCCAGTTTAAATAAAAGCATGTGCCAATTAGCTATTTCTTCAAAGATTTTTCTCAAAAATTTTAAAGTGTATTCTAGACATCATAACATCTGAAGCAAAAATGCTTCATTACACGCCTGTACTGAGAAGGGTGTGCACACATATAAAGTCTGTATCTTTATCCATATGCATTTATCGGTCCATCCACCCATCTGTTACAAAAGCCACAAGGCCACTGCCTCCTCGAAGGAAGGTAACAGAAATAGACCCTCTGATACTTTATGATTTCCGTGTTGCCCTCAAAGGGTCTTTTCACAGCGGGTTCGCTCTCTGAGTCTGTGGCCACGTGGCTGCGGGTGTTTCTTTCACACAGCCCTTCCTCTTCCTTCGCAGCCCCCGTTTGCTGGAGAAGCCGGCGTCCTCTGCTTTGTCTGTGTCTCCCTGTCTTTCATGTAAACGGCCAGTGGGTCTGGGGCTCGATCTGGTTCCGGCCTGGCCGTCTTGCAGCAGCGCCTCATGAGTGGAGCCGGTCTGCTGCCCAGCGTGTCGGGAGGCGGTCCTGTCTTGGTGGTGCTCGGGCTGGCAGGGTCTGGCCGACGCCTCTGACCCCCGATCACCTTCAAGAGCCGAATGTGCTGGGCTGCCACCTGTGACTGCTGAGCAGGCAAGTTACATCACTCGGAGCTGACAAATGGAGGCTTTCTTGTTCTAACTTTACTTCTGAGTTAATGACTGGGATTTTTTTTTAAAGAATTTTATCTCATCAATTTTGAACTGAATATGGGAATATAAACACTTGACCTTCCTCTCTTTAATTTCAAGGTGAAGCGCAGCCTTCTACTTCTGACCAATAAGGATGTACTTCTGGGACATCGATGTGAACGCATGAATTTTGTATGTTGATGAGTCTCAGTCAATTGCAGTTATTTTTCTCTCTGATAGTCTTATTGTTCCATATTGAGTCAGTGAGAACCTTTCCCAACGATGAGAGTTTAAAGTTTTTACCAAATTAGAAGGAAAAATCTTATTTCTTCAGATATTTTTCTTTATCTTGTTTTGTGAAAGTCCAGTTATGGGTGTTTTAGACAGTTGGATATTGAGAGTTCGTTAAACTTTTCCAGCGTTTCTCTTTTCTTTAGGATAATTGCTATTGCTATATTTTCAGGTTCAATTTTATTTGCTTCTGTTGTGTTTAATTTGCTCCTAATTCCATCCAGCATATTAGTCACTGGGGCTGTTGTGGTTTTTTTCAGTCATTTGTTTTTTCTTTACAGTTTCTATTTCTCTGTTCATTATGACTGTGTGTTTTATTAAATCCTTGAGCACATTCATAATAGCTATCTTGAAGTCCTTTTTTGCAAATCACAACATCCCTGTCGTTTCCGGGCGTTTCTCTGTTGACTGGCTCTGCTCGGGGCTGCGGTGGCATTCTGCGTGTCAGCTGATTTTGGATGGGATGCCTAGAGTTGTCGTAGTTTTCTGGATGGGTGTGAGTTTTACTGTCTTCTCACAACTCTTTGAGACATTTACTTCGTGTGACACTCTGTTCTGAGACGGGGGACGGGGTCACGGGTGGAGCAGGGCGCGTCTCCTGCGGTGACAGTGTGGGGGGCTGGGGGCGCGTTAGCGGCGACGCAGGTTAGAGGCAACTGCCCCTTCCGAGGTGAGGCAGCACACTCCGTCCTGAGGCCCAGGGGATCTCGGGGGGGAAAAGGGACACTGCAAGGGCTCAGGAAAATCTCAGTTCTGTGAGACGGGAATTCTGTGGACCAACTGCTTCCCATGATGGACAGAAGCTTAATATTAATGAAAAAATGGGCGGAGGTATGTGCCCCTTGGAGGTTCCCACCCCAAAGCATCTTATTTTCTTACTGATCCAAATTTTTAAAACAATTTTTTATTACAGACCATTTTAAAAGGCTATTGAGTTTGTTACGGTCTTGCTCCTGTTTTATATTTTGGCTTTTTAGGCCATGAGGCATGTGGGATCTGGCTACCTGACCCGGGGTTGTGCCTGCATCCCCTGCCTTGGAAGGCAAAGTCTCGCCATTGGACCACCAGGAAAGTGCCTTATTGGGCAAACTGAGCACAGAGTCATAATTTTGCATTACAGGTCGCCTCAGCAAGCTTGCTGGAGACAGGAAGACAGCCCCAACGGCTGCCGATCCATTCAGTTCCCAGAAGGGGGTGGGCACGGGGGGCAGGGCCCCACGCAGAGCCCAGCCCCGGGCCCTGACGCTGCTCCACACGGCGAGGAGTGGAAATTTCAGCATCACCAACTCGGCAGCTGAAATCCCAGAGCTCAGAGGAGGAGCCGTCCTCCTCCGCAGGGAGGGCAGTTCCGCAGGCAGCTCTGGTCACACGAGGCCCCTTGTGTCCACTCTGGGAGCTGTGCCCCCCACCTTTGCCCTGCTGGGAGACACTCAGCGTCCAGGCGCTTGCGTCGCCAGTGTCTGTGAGCCGCTGGTGAAGCTGGAGGCGCCACTGAGGACGCCTGCTCTTAGTGGGCCCAGCTTTCAGCACTTCTGTGGTCTTGAGGGGAAAGCAAGGTCAAGAGCACTAGGAATTCATCTCAGGAAGACAGGAGTGGAGTGACAAAGTGAAAGTAAAGGTATCAGGATGCCCGAGTGAGAGCAGAAAGTAACCGAAGGGCTGCATTAAGCAGGGTTTATGAATAAAAAAAATAGCCACCTCCTCTAACAGACTAAAAAAACAGACAAATGTCCAGCAAATCTAATCAAGATGAGACAAGAGTGAGCATGCACGTTTTACGGAGCTTGAAGAGGGTGGAACTGCATAAACAGGGTATCCAACAAAGGTCTGGGGGGCTGATGGAAGGGTATTTTGGTACGGGGTTCCGTGCCCAGCTGTGCAGTAGCAGCTTAGAAATCGGATGAAACGGCTGATAGTTAGGGAACACAGATCACCGACAGTGAAAAGAAATGGGGATGCTTTGGTAAGACAGCTTGGCGGAAGATAAGCTTCCAGAAGTCGATAGTGTCTCCTAGGCTAGAAATGAAATACCCAGAAATGGAGATGAGCGAAATACTACATTCACGACATTGGCAAACCCTGTAAATTGCATAGGACTTATCCTGAAAGTGAAGGTACAGCTCCCAAGTGGAAGGAAAGTCTTACTCTGGCTCACAAAGCAAGACGTGAAGTAACGTGAAGACAGCCTGTCCTTGCAGGGGATGCTGAACACCTACAAGTTTAACCTTTCCAGTGGTGACGTAAAGGTGAAATGCAGTTCTAGTTAGACCACCAGGCACCTTGTTTAATGATCTTGCAGTTTGTATGCAGTAATAACATCCCGCGAACAGTCCAGGGAACAAAAAGAACAGTAATTGTAATATGCCTGATGCAGAAGGTGACTTATTTCTAAGCCTCTTTCATCAGACCAATGTGGTGCTGGTCCTGGAATGGAAAAGCTCATCAGAGCAAAGCAGGGGGCTCAGGAAAGACCCCTTGTTGCTGCTGTGGCTCAGCCACTAAGTCATGTCGGAGTCTTTGTGGCCTGCAGCACGCTAGGCTTCCTGGAGTTTGCTCAGTTTCATGTCCATCGAGTTGGCGATGCCATCCAGTCATGTCATCCTCTGTCACCCCCTTCTCCTTCTGCCCTCAACCTTTCCCAGCATCAGCGTCTTTTCCAGTGAGTCAGCTCTTCGCATGAGGTGGCCAAAGTACTGGAGCTTCAGCTTCAGCATCAGTCCTTCCAATGAACACCCAGGACTGGTCTCCTTCAGAATGGACTGGTTGGATCTCCTTGCTGTCCAAGGGACTCTCCAGAGTCTTCTCCAACACCACAGTTCAGAAGCATCAATTCTTTGGTCCTTCCTTATGGGTCAACTCTCACATCTGTACATGACCACTGGGAAAACCATAGCTTGGACTATATGGACCTTTCTCAGCAAAGTGAGGTCTCTGCTTTCTAATGTGCTGTCTAGGTTTGCCACGGTTTTCCCTCCACGGAGCAAGCGCCTTTAATTTCATGGCTTACAAGGCTTATGCGGCAATAATAACAGCAGTGATGATGATGATGATAAAGATACCCAGAAGTAAACCTCACAGATTTCATGCAGAATCTACAAATGAGGGAATGATTCTTAATAAGAAATTTAAAATCTGTTAAAGAAAGATTTTCTTCCCTAAGTAGCCATGAACATCTTTTGATAGCAAAATGATGTTTTAAATAAAGCCGATATGAAAATACAGCCAAAGGATTTGAAGTGCAAATGACAGATGTAAGATGATTATTCGTAATGTCTGAGAAGCACAGAACATTATTAGAAAGCTGCCAGAGGAGAAACCAAGTGTCGACTAAAAAATATAGTCACAACCCAAAAGCGGAGAGTTACTCTATTTGTGGGAAGGTTTAGGACTCCAAGCCTGGGAGACAGTGTCCCAGCAGCTCTGAGAAAACTGCTCCAAGGAGGCATGAGGGAAGTCAGGCTGTATACACGTTTGCAACAAGGGCCAGGCAGTCTGAACATCGAAGATCAGGTATCACGTTAAGGAAATTAGCATTTACTGCAAGGAGATCCAACCAGTCCACTCTGAAGGAGATCAGCCCTGGGATTTTTTTGGAGGAATGATGCTAAAGCTGAAACTCCAGTACTTTGGCCACCTCATGCGAAGAGTTGACTCATTGGAAAAGACTTTGATGCTGGGAAGGATTGGGGGAAGGAGGAGAAGGGGACGACCGAGGATGAAATGGCTGGATGGCATCACGGACTTGATGGACGTGAGTTTCGGTGAACTCCGGGAGATGGTGATGGACAGGGAGGCCTGGCGTGCTGCGGTTCATGGGGTCGCAGAGTCGGATGTGACTGAGCGACTGGACTACACTGAGCTGTGACGGGAAGATGCGAGCCTCTGGGCCCCCTGAATTCATTTCTTTTACGTGCAGCTCAGCTATCTGAGAAACAGGGGCTGATCCTGTCTCCATGTGGGTGTGTGCCTGTGTGTGCAAGCATGTATGTACAGTTACACACACATGTGCATGTGCGTGTTGTGTGTGCACTGGCATGTTCACGTGTGTGCAGGTTTATGTGGTGTATGTGGGTGCCTCTTGACGTGTGTGTGCGTGCATGCGTGTGTGCCTGTGTGTGCGTGTGCCCGTGTGTGTGTGCAGGTGTGTATTCGTGTGTGTGTTGGTATATGTGTGTGATGGCAGCCTCGATGCCCTGGACACAGCTGTGGGGACATCACCAGTGGAGAACGGGGGACAGCAGCCACTGAGCAGCCACGTGTGTCCCTGGGGCCTCAGAGAAGTTCACGGGAGCCTGACCTTCACACTCAGGTATCCCCAGGTCACATCACTCGCTCTCCCTGTGTTTCCTTGGGGGTGGGGTTCAGAGGGCCAGGCTTTAGATCCACCCCCCAGTCCCCGCACACTGTCTGCTCATTCCTTGCACGTGTGCGGCGGCCTCCCTGCCCTGATCTGAGCGTGAGGTCAGGATGCCCTCCCATCAGGACCAGATGCCGTTCGGCTCCGTCCTTCTGGGCCCTCGGGGTACGAGGGCACCCTCTCCCCCGGCACTGCCCCGCCAAGTACTTTCCATATTAGCGCGTCACCAGGCACTTTTCTCACTGGGTCTATAATTCCTGTCTTTGATCCTTAATTAAAAACAGATACCTTTGGCAGGATTTCCGTCCTGCACCCTCTTCTCTTTCAGTCTCCCTGGAAGAGAACCCTGAGGAGGCCTGGAGTAGGGGCGGTTGGGGGCACTGAGTCAGTGCCCGAGGGAGCCGGGAGTCTGTGTGCCCAGGCACTGCCCCGGTGGGGGTTTGGTGGGGGGCAGCAGAAACCACTGCTGTCATTCTGAGGAGGAAAGAAGGAGCAATAGAGGACCCCGTCCTCACGACACCATGGGAAAGTCTGCAAGAGTCGGGCTAAGCCCTCTTCTAATGATTTCTAGAACAATCCAGATGTGGTCGCCACCTGCAAGGTCTGAGGGAACCTGCTGGGTCCAGGAACTCGCTTTCTTACCTGTGGCTCAGGGTCCATGAGGCTGTGATGCCAAGATTCTCAAGCTCCCTGGGCTCCAGACCAGCAAAGCCACGTGCACAGCGCCCTGCCCTGACACCCGCCAGGCCAGGCACCCAACCCTAGAACCTCTTCAAGCTGCTGCAGGAAACCTGGGCCGACCCCACCGTGCTGTCAGTGAAAAGACCACATTCCTACCTTCTAAAGACTCTGAAGCATCTGAGGATGGGAGTCCCTCCTGCACGTGGGGTCTGTGGACTGTGACTCCTGGGTCAGATCCCTGCGGGGCAGAAGGAATCAGAGCAAGGCTGAGCCAGAGCCGCCTGCTGAAAAACATGCCTCTGGCCATGGTACTGAAACTTGCATTTCTCTCCTAAAAGCACAGATACCCAGTAGTTTTTCTCGTTTAAGCCAGAAGAAAACCATCAGCTTTTCTTTCTTGTCCCATCCATGTGGAAGTTAAGAAAGGAAGGATTCATTCTAAGTCATATGTAGACAAAGAACTGTTTGGACTAATTTACTTTCCGCTAGCATGACACAGGGTCAGATACACAGACCAACGTCCCAGACACAGTTGACCTGAAGCACTCCCCATTTTCCTGGGTTAAACAAGTGGGAGAAGAAAAGACCAGCTGAGAAATGACCCTTGAAGACCTGGTTAGCTTCTGAAAAAGGAAAAGAAATCCCTGCTTCAGACCAGCATGGGACTCAGCTCCAGATAGAGATGGCGGAGGCAGAGGGAGGGGATGGGGGAGACCCTTGAGGGTGCAGGGAGGGGCCCTGTGGACTGTTGTCTGTGGATTCTCACCAAGGCCGGAGCTGCACCCACAGGTGAAGCCCCTTTGGGTCATCCTGTGGGTATCAGATCCAACCCCTGGATCAGAATCAAGGAAAGAATATTTCTCTTCAAGAAGATCTTTCTAATGGTTCAAGCTGTTGATTGCAGCTACCTCCTGAATTAATAAACCTGCCAGGGTTAGAGCTGCTCAAAATGACTAAAAAATGGGCAAAGCATCTAAACAAACTGTTCTCAAAAGAAGGTGTATTGATGTCAAAGCAGCATGTGGAAGGATGCTCAAGGTCATTGCTGTGTAAGACCACACAGAGTGAGGCTGCAGCCCCCCACTGTGGTGTCCACGGGGGCCGCTGACACGGCCATGTGCTGGGGAGGGCGTGGAGGGAGTACAGAACGGTCCAGCCTCTAAGGCAGACGGCTGGGCAGGCTCTTCCAGAATTTAACATCAGTTACCGCATAAGCCTGGACAAGGAAATGACAGCCCACTCCAGTATTCTTGCCTGGAAAATCCCAAGGGCAGAAGACCCTGGTGGGCTACAAACAGTCTGACATGACTGAGTGAGCACACGTCCCACAAACAGAAACTCAACTCTTAAGAATTTACCCAAATTGAAAACTTATGTTCACACGAAAGCTCACATGTAGATGTTCACAGCAGTTTTATTCATAATCATCAAAACTAGATCAACCAGATGTCCTTCCACAGGAGACTGGATAAGCCACCTGCAGCCATCCTTACCCACGCCTGCATGGGTGGACATTGTATGCGTTTTTCTGAGACCTGCGAGCCTACATCCTGCATGATCCCATTTATATCACATTCTGGAAAAGGCAAAGCTGTAGGAACAGGACAGACACCGGTGGTTATCAGGGTCCGGGGGTGGGGTCAGGATGGGCTAAAAGCGGGACACAGAGGTGATTTTTAAGGCCTTGAAGCTGCTCTGTGTGGTACTGTGATGGTGGATACAGAATTCTATGCAAGTGTCAAAACCCACAGAACAAGGTGAATTGTATGTGAAACACACAATAATGAACCAGAAGTTGAGAGGGATCCCAGGATGAAATGCTGACCTTGACAAAGGAATCTAGCTGCATCAGACATGTAGGATATGAACTTGCTGAAGGGGTGGGAGGGAGGGAGCTGGTCAAAGTGCCTTTGGAAAGGGTGCTGTGCTTCGAAACCAGGAGGCTAGACAGAGGAACTGGCACTGGCCCTGCTTTCGAGGTGGTAAACTGTTCCTCACAGGGGTGCCCTCAGCAGTTCCGTAACCGTGTGCCAGGGCAGGCACAGGTGAGCGAGTGATGGAGACCCCTTACTGTCGGTGGTGGGGTGATAGGCAGGCAAGGGGAGGACAGGAGGGACTCTGCAGCTGAGTTAATTCTGACGCGAGAAAGCCACACACACACACACACACACACACACACAAGCACACACAGGCACCCAGGGTGTGCATATAAACCTTGCTCTGTCCACGAGACGACTTGGAAGCAGAGACACCCAGTAGCAATGAGCACACCTGCTGTCAAGAGCTTGGCTTCTAAGCACCATTCCCGGCAAAGGGAACCAGGACTCCTTGGAGAAGTGGCTGACTCCAGGGCTGGGGCAGGGAAAACACATGAGGACCAGGAGCCCTGTGGAGCCACCCAGAATCTGGAAGCTCTAAAAGAGATGGGCACACGTCAAAGGACACAGGTGTCAGCTTGATGGACCTTCTGAGGCTACAGCCGGGCCAGTTTGAACATCCAAATACATAGTGATAGCATCGATTTATAAACCCTCCTTCCAAATAAACACCCACAAAACCACACTAATGTCAACAATGGCAAGCTGTGTCTAGTCATGTCCGACTCCGTGTGGCCCCATGGACTGTAGTCTGCCAGGCTCCTCTGTCCACAGGGATTCTCCAGGCAAAAATACCTAAGGGGGTTGCCATGCCCTCCTCCAGGGGTTCTTCTCAACCCAGGGACTGAACACAGGTCTCCCACACTGCAGGTGGATTCTTTATCATCTGAGCCACCGGGGAAGCCTGATACCAGCAAATGACTCCATAAATAAATGGAGAGGACAATTACTTCTTGTGAAAAACTCCAGATAATAAGAGGAAAAGTGATGAGGGAAATAGAAAATTGTCAGAAGACCACAGTGCTCATGGCTGTGGGAAAGAGCCTCTAGTGGATTCCGGTGTTAGTGGAGGTTTTCAGGAGAAATGAGACTGAATGGGTGTGAGTTCAAGCAAACTCGGGGAGACAGTGCAGGACGGGGAAGCCTGGAGCGCTGCAGTCCACGGAGCTGCAAAGAGCTGGACGTGGCTTAGTGCCTGGATGGCAACAGAGCAAACACCGGAAATTCCAAAACTCTGTTTCAGTGAGCTGCGCTGGGGGATTGATGAACAAGCTGAAAAGAAACAATGAAAAGTCAGGCCAATCAGGGACGCTCTGTCGGGAGAACGTGCTCCTTCAGGTCCCGAGGAGCTGTGGACGGGAACCTGCCTGACCACACCCGCCCGCCTGCTCTGCATCCGTCCGGACGGTCCCCCAGGTGAGACGCGCCTTGGCTCATTGGAGGCGTCCCTTCACGGTCAGAGGGTGAGGGGGCCGAAAGAAAACGGCCGTTGGCGGGTGGATTTGCAGGATGGAAGGTGCTCCACATGGCGTCCACGGTGGGGTCCCTTCCGCGTGGCTGCCTTCCCTGCAATGGGTCTGGGCCCCTGGGACTCAGCACACAAACCAAGCCCCCATCACAGACCAGCTCTTCAGCTTCTCTTGCCGCTGTTGCCTGATGCTCCTGGACCACCCAACCGGAGGACCCTGTTAGCCTGGAGACACAGGCTGCCGTGTTCTTCTGTGGGGGATGCACCTCGCATCTTCATTTTGCTGAAGAAAGTGATGCGGTGGAACCAAGCTTCTATCAGGCCAGGCCCCTCCACATGTCGGGACGTGTCTGTCACTGTGTCTCGGGAGTCCATCCTAGACCCCAGAGAAGGCCGAGGGGAAAACAGAAACTTGAAAGGGAGGAAGGCGGCACAGGCATCGCCAGCAAGCAAGCACGCTGCCTGGCAGTGGGCATTGTGAAGACACTGGCGTCCACTGGTGTGGAGCTTCCTTTCCTGGGGGGTCTTCTGAAGACAGAAGAGGTTTACTATGTCACGGGAAGCTATAGGTCAGCCTGAAGGCAGGGGATTGGCCCTAGTAACCTTTCAGGACGCCGGCTCTGTGATTCTGACATCTTCCAAACAGCCAACAAGCCTGTCCTTTGCAGGTTGCCTGTACAAAATGGTGTAAAAATCAGTGCCGTGATCCCTGATCCTAAAATGATGGTGCTCTAGCGTAAAAGGAATATTTCTCCCCTTGAGAGAAAGCGCCGGCGAGCACCATCTGTGCTGCCTGTGACTCTCGCCATAAATCCTGGGTGTATTTATCAGAGAGTTGTTTTTCAAGATGGCTAATTTTAGTCTCCAGTTCAACTGCACACTAATTTCCTCATTTCTTTCTTGCTGAGAGATCTGATGGAACAGCTCCGCATAGAAAGGGCCTGGCTGGGCCCCAGTGCACTGCAGCCCTATCCTCTCGGAGGTGCTTTGCCTCTCTCCCGCTCCCCGCCCCCTTCTTGTTTGGGCAGCGTGGACAGAATTCAGAAGAGGTGAAACAAAAGCAGGACTGTCCTTTCAGAGACGCAGAGGGAGTGAGCCAAGTAGGGTGGGCGTTGGGGCCGGGGGTCAGCCTGCTAGGAGCGGTGGGGGTCCCCTGTGCTTGGAGCTGCTGGAGGGGTTCCCCACCCGAGAGAGCAAGGGAGAGACAAGAAGATTCTCCAAGCCCGGCGCCTCCCGGACAATCCCCGGGTACCACGTTCCGCTGTGGAAAACATTTGGAAAGTTTTCTTCATCTTTCTGAAATAGCTGAAGTGGGGCCTAAGATTGGCTGAAAGTCTAAATCTAATTACACCAGATAATATGGAGCAGCCCATCAATAGGGAAGGAATTGTGTGATGGAAGCTTTTTAAAAAAAGGCACTTAGCCATGAAATCTGCATATATATCAGTAAATTTTATTTAGAGCAACCAAAATACGCATCTTCCATCCTATTTCCACAAATTATGAGCTCTCTGGGGAAGCACAGTGAGTTGGGTGGAAAATGTTTCAGTTGGAAGCAGACAGGAGGGCATAACCCGCTCTGGGAAGGGGTCCCTCGCATGATGCAAAGGAGCCTCGCCTGCAGGCTCCCCCCAGGACGCAATGCACGCTCGGGGCGGGGCCGGGGGGTTTGGGCTCAGAGTGTGAAGGCGCCCCAGCATCTCAGGGAGCTCTCTGAGCTCAGCCAACTGGCTGCTTGGTTGACGGTTCTCTGAGATGCCGGGTTGTGTTGACATGTGGTTGTTGGGAGAAAAAACCCAACTCCATCATTAGGTGAAGCCTCGGTGCAGCTGCACTGGGGCCACACAGACGCAGAAGCTCTCTGCAGAAATGCTCTGCAGAAACGCTCGCTGGGACTGCGTCACGGATGTGGCTTAGAGGGTGAGGAGGCCGCCAAGGTCACGGGGGCGCAGGGCCTCCAGTACTGCCGACCCCGACCCCGCTGTGCCCTCCTGCGTAGCGGCGCCAGGCCAGAGGCAGGTTGTCAGTAGTCGATGCTCTAATGTATCAGCGAGCGTTGGTTCTATTTATTTTTGTATCTTCAAGGGAGAACACCATGTACTTTCTCAAACAGAACTGACGGAGGGGAAGCACCTCTAGGTCGGTAAACACACCGGTCAAGCTTGCGTATTGGTGGAGACCCTGGAAGTCGGCACCTCCTGGGGGCGGGGGTGAGGACGCAGGAATTGGTGCTGCAACCAGGGGAGGCCCGGGATCCGGCAGCCAGTCAGGGAGCCCGGCCAGCCCAGGGCGATGGTGGAGAGTGCAGCCCCGAACCCCGGCCACTCAAGGTTCACGTTTAAAAGGGAACAACCCGCCCTGTAAACTCTGCGGGCCACGTGCCTGCCGCTGCCAGAGGCTGGGCAGTGAGGGGGTGTGACTGAGGCTGCTCCCTCCCTGGAGGATGGGAGGGAACGGACGTGCTCTGGGGCCCTGCAGTGGCCTGAGTGCCCTCAAGGCTGGGCTGGATGGTCACTCCAGGAGCTGAAATGCCCCAGCAGGGCCAGAATCCCATCCTTTCTCTGTCTCGTGGGGACGCATTCGCCCGGGACGGGCAGTAACGCTTGCCCACCTCCTGCGTGCTTCCATCGAGTCCGCGGCGAGCACTCGGGAGCCTGGATGACCGGAGGTCCTCCCGGGCCGCAGGGACCAGGCCGTCTGGCCCCCGGGCCTCCCGAGACTCACAGGGCGCGGCAGGTTCCTGGGTCTTTACCGAGCATGTCTTCCATGGGACGGAGCCGGCCCCCGCCCAAGTCTCCGCTTGGCGTCCTTCGCTCCTGACGCTGGTTCCTCCTCCTGGCGTTGCCCTCGGTGGCTGCTGCCTCCGCTCCCGCTCGCCCAGACCTCCTCCCTCTCTGAACGCCAGCTGCCAAGCCTCTCCCCATAGGGGAAGGCGTCGCAACAGGCTCCTGTCCCCCGGCCCCTGACGACCACCCCTCCTGCAGGGCTCTGCCCGGCGGCCGCCCTGCTAGGAACGCCCCCCTGTCCCCCTGCGTGCACACACACCACACACACGTGCGCAGGCGGTGCCGCACCCTCGCGCACTCGGGCACGTGCGCCCCCGCCTCTTTCTGGTGCTCTTCACGGAGCGCTCAGCACCTGCTGGCACGTCGTCTCACTTAACGGTTTTCTCTGAATTATTTTCGGCCACGTTGGGTCTCCGTGGCCGCACTCGGGCTCCTCACCGTGGGGCTTCTCGTGCTGGGGAGCACAGGCTCTGGGGTGTCGCCTCAGTAGCAGTGGTACACAGGCCCAGTGACTGCACAGCTGCAAAATCTGCCCGGCCCAGGGACTGAGCCCGTGTGCCCGGGCGTGGCAGGCAGCTTCCTAGCCGCTGGGCCACCGGGGAAGGCCTCCATCTCACTTCCTTGTTCGGGCACTGCCTCCCCAGGCAGGATTTGTGGGAGGTCTTGTTTTCGCCTGTTTCATTCACCCTGTGGCCCCACCTCCTAGGACGTGCCTTTCACACAGTGGGAGCAAAACAGACGTCCGTTGAGTAGCCAGACCTCCCTCCTCGGGAGCCTCTTGCCTGAGCTTCTGTCCCCAGGCGGGTCAAGGCCGTTGTCTGGATTGACTGGGTGCTGGACCAGGGGCGAGCAGTGTGTGCGTCTCTCCCCCATCAGCTACGGCTTGCTTTCGGATTACTGGGAGATGCCTTGTCTTCACGTCCCCAAAGGTCCTGGTGTCATGTGCAGAAGGGTCTCAGGGTGGCTCCTTATTTGCATACAAGCTGATGAACTTCAACCCCTTGTGGTGGACAGCTGAGCCCCAGGAACACCCTTGGGAAACTAAGTAAAGGTTACGATACCAAATCCACATCATTCTTCCTCTCAAGCAGGCGCCAAAGTGTTGTGTAAGAGTGTGGTGGGTTTCAGTGTCTGTTACCAAAGCACGTGCAACCCTTGGCAGTAACTCTTTACACTGATCCCGTGTAATCCTTGGGCTTGCCCCTACACATGGTGCTGGGGGGGGGGTCACATTCCTGCCCTGGGTGGCTCCGGGGCCTCTCCCTGCCAAGGTGACCCTGGTACCGAGCAGAGAAGGGGGACCTAGTGGGCAAACTCCCCACCCAGGACGAGTGCGAACTCTTGATTCTTCACTACCTACAGATGCCAAACCTCAGCTCTTTCTCATAGAAAACCTCCCCAGGTGTCCAAGAGCTGCTTCCATCGCTGGCCAAGCACAGACCGATTCTGAGTGTTTATTAAGTATCTGGTGAATAATGGTTTCCGTCCGCAAGTTAATAGGGGCCCAGGGACGCTCGTGGACTCGGAGACCTGCGCCCCGCAGACACCCGGGCCATCTGCACCGGCGCCTTCTGCGCACTCATTAGCATTGCTTTTATATGCGACTAATTACGTGTCTTTCTGTTTCTCTTTCCTTTCCTTCCATATGAGAGCAATTGAATTGCAGGGTGAACAATGGGAAGGGAGGAATTTTAAAAGCACAAAAACACATCCAGCAGGTGTTTTTCTCTCCCAGACACCCAAGGCCGAGGGTGTCCCCTGAAAAGATTCGTGGGGGTGGGGGACGAGGGGCCACAGGTTCCAGAGTCCAGGGTCCAGGCTAATTGCACCAACACCCTTCTCTCCCCACTTGCTTTATTCACCAGCAGAAGAGCTTCGCCTTCTCCGAAGGTGGCTGCCGATGCCCAGGGACGGCTTAAAGGAGGGCCCCTGAGCTGCTCGATGGGTCACGAGACACAGAGGGGCTTCAGAGTCTCCTCTCCAGGATGGAGTGAGGTGTCGGCCAAGGGCCTTTAGGAGGAAGTAGAGGAGAGATAGGAAGACGAAGGCCATGCCAACCACCAGGGCCAGAGACACCGGCCGGAGGAAACGGGAGGCAAGACCAAGGTGAGGACAGAAAGTGCTGAGGAGAGCTGGGAGGTGGGGCTGGGGGCTCAGCAAGCAAAGCCAGAGGGCTGGGTGTCCTCCAGCCCGAGCCCTGACCACGCAAGATGCCCCGAGACTCACACAGAAGGCAATATCTCTCCTAGGGGGACTGGGACCGCATCTCAGCCCCATTCAGTGAGGCCATGTGTGTCACCCAACCTTCCAGCTCCTCCCTTCCAACTCCCTCCATCCTTCCATCAATCTACTCATCCATCCTTCCATCCATCCACCCCTCTAACCATCCACCCTTCCATCCATCCATCCATCCATCCATCCATCCATTCATCCACCAACCCATCCATCCATCCATCCATCCATCCATCCATCCCTTCATCCACCCATCCATCCTTCCATCCCTCCTTCCACCCACCCACTCATCCATCCATTCATCCTTCCATCCATCTACTCATCCTTCCCTCCATCCATCCACTATCCATCCATCCATCTACCCTTCTACCCATCCACACTTCCACCCATCCATCCATTCACCCACCCATCCATCCATTCATCCACACATCCATCCATTCATCCTTCCATCCACCCATCCATCCACACATCCATCCACCCATCCATCCTTCCATCCACCCATCCATCCTTCCATCCACCTGCCCATCCATCCATCCATCCAACCACTCATCCATCCATCCACTCCTCCATCTATCCATCTTTCCATCCACCCACCCACCCATCCATCCTTCCATCCCTTCATCCTTCCATCCACCCATCCATCCACTCATCCACACATCCTTCCATCCACCCTTCCATCCATCCACCCATCCATCCTTTCATCCATCCACCCATCCACCTATCCATCCTTCAATCCATCCACCCATCCATCCTTCCACCCACCCACCCATCCATCCATCCATCCATCCATCCATCCACTCATCCATCCATTCATCCTTCCATCCATCCAACCATCCATTCATTCATTCATCCACCCATCCTCCCATCCACCCATCCATCCTTCCATCCATCCACCCACCCATCCACCCATCCTTCCATCCCTTCATCCACCCATCCACCTATCCATCCTTCCATTTATCTGTCCACTCATCCATCCTTCCATTCATCCACACATCCTTCCATCCACCCATCCATCCCTCCTTCCATCCACCCACCCATCCATCCTGCTGTCTCTCCTCCCTTTCAACTCCTTCCATCCCTGCCTATCTCCCCCCTTCCTTCCCTCCACCCACCCATTCCTCTTTCAATCCATCCTTCCTTCCATACCCTACTTCCTTCCTTCCCTCCCTCCATCCTTCCACCCATACTGCCATTCTGCCATCTGTCTGACCACCCACTCATCCATCTCAGACATCAGCTCAGAGGGTGTCAGTTCTGGGTAGGGTTGTCTGGGTCTCAGTTCAGGCTCTGTGACACACCAGCTGTGTCACTGCACAAATATTTCATCCTTTGTGCTTTTGACTCTTCACAGAGCAGCTGAGGCAATTCAGTTAGATGAAAGATGTCACCTGCTTCCATGTCTGCCCGGCCATGGAAGCTGGGAGCCCTGCTGGGTGTTATTTAGACCTGAAGTCCCTGTGGGGGGGTTGGGGGGGTCTGTGTCTGACCCCACTCTTAGGGGAAGGGGAAGGTGCTGGCCTGAGCAAAGGAAGAGCTGGG